>JAGFNQ010008075.1:19201-80359 GCA_024364735.1 Boesenbergia rotunda
ACACGCAACATTCCAGAGAGATACGGATTTCTCGTAAGTGAATCGAACGACGTGTTGCTCATTGGCGATGACGAACCTATCAGTTATGAAGATGTTCTGAAAAGTTCAGAAAGGGACAAATGGCTTAAAGCCATGAAGTCGGAAATGGATTCCATGTACGAAAATCAAGTATGGGACTTGGTTAACCCACCTGAAGGGATTAAACCCATAGGGTGCAAGTGGGTTTTCAAGAAGAAAACCGACATGGAAGGTAATGTTGTTACCTTTAAGGCTAGATTAGTAGCAAAAGGATATCGTCAGAAACAAGGAATTGATTATGACGAAACTTATTCGCCAGTAGCTATGCTTAAATCCATTCGGATGCTCCTAGCCATAGCAGCTCATTATGATTATGAGATTTGGCAAATGGATGTGAAAACAGCTTTTCTTAACGGAAACCTGCTTGAGGACGTATACATGATACAGCCTGAAGGTTTCACATCGGTTGATAAAACCAAGGTATGCAAGCTTCGACGATCCATATATGGACTGAAGCAAGCATCTAGGAGCTGGAACATCCGTTTTGATGAGACAATCAAAAAGTTTGATTTCTCACAAAATCCTGACGAACCCTGTGTGTACAAGAAGGTTAGTGGGAGTGCAGTCGTATTCCTAGTATTATATGTCGACGACATCTTACTTATAGGAAACGATATTTCAGTCTTACAGACAGTTAAAATTTGGTTATCCAAAACTTTCTCCATGAAAGACCTGGGAGAAGCAACCTATATCCTTGGGATTAGAATCTATAGAGATAGATCAAAACGGTTGCTTGGTCTTTCACAGTCTACATATATAGACCGAGTGCTAAAAAGGTTTAGCATGTCGGAATCCAAGAAAGGTTACCTTCCCATTAGGCATGGGATCAACCTTTCAAAGTCTATGTGTCCGCGCACAGAAGACGAGAGGATTTGCATGAATAAGATTCCCTATGCATCCGCGATAGGATCTATCATGTATGCTATGTTATGTACTAGGCCTGATGTATCGTATGCTTTGAGCGTCACAAGCAGATAGCAGTCGGATCCAGGAATGGATCACTGGGCGGCTGTTAAGACAATCCATAAAGTACTTAAGAAGAACTAAGGATGTATTCCTAATATATGGAGAAGGAGATTTGGTAATACGTGGGTATACAGATGCCAATTTCCAGACAGATAAGGATGACTCCAAATCGCAGTCTGGATACGTATTTACTTTGAATGGAGGCGCAGTAAGTTGGAAAGGTTCCAAACAAGACACTGTAGCGGATTCCACCACGGAAGCGGAATATATCGCAGCTTCGGAAGCAGCAAAGGAAGCAGTCTGGATCAAGAAGTTTGTCTCCGAACTTGGTGTGGTTCCAACCATTGATGAAGTAGTGCCGGTTTACTGCGACAACAATGGAGTTATTGCACAAGCAAAGGAACCAAGGTCTCATCAGCGATCCAAACACGTGCTACGCCGCTATCATCTGATCAGAGAGATTATAAGTAGGAATGACATACAAATTGAGAGAGTTCCCACTGAAAGGAATATAGCGGATCCTTTAACTAAGGCCTTGCCTCAAAGCAAGTTTGAGGGTCATGTTAGAGCCTGTGGTATTGGATACCGTAGCGATTGGCATTAGGCCAAGTGGGAGTTTGTTAGTGATATGAGAGAAGTGTCCTAAGGCAATCACCATATGATTGTAAAACATTTATATTAATAAATGATAATTCACTATTTGAGTATACATGCTTGTGTATTTGATTGGGATCTTAAACTCATCTACTGAATGTCCGCAATACAACTCACAGCATAAGAGAATTTGTGATGAGATCACAACTAGTGATTATCTCTAAATGCGCAAATGTGAAGTATTGAAAATATCCCTAGTCGATGAATTGATAAAAACGGACACTATCAATTCTGTTGAGACTAGCATGGGTTATTCTCTAATCAGCTGATTCTCACTGGCTGGTGACATTGGGATGTCCGGAGATAAACATGGATGCTAGTTAAGGGAACTAGTTCATTGGAGTGACTAGCTATAAGACTTCATATGGGAATCTACATGTAGATATGTCAATGAAGATCTTACTGCGGCTTAAGTGCGATGTTCCTTTGACTTGCGGTGTTCAAGTCATCTTGGTCATGGAGACTTATACTTTGACATCTTAAGCAAGCATCTCCAAGGAGGTTTGGACCCAGGATGATCGGGTATAAGCCGAAGTGCCCGAAGATGTTTGAACAGCCTACAAAGGATTCACCACTCCTTGCGAGGAGATGTATACCCAGGCCTATCGTCGGATTGTTACTCAAAGCCTCTGGCCAAAGCATATCATGATTAAGAGTGCGAGTCTCTAAAATACATGAGAGTAATTAGAAATCCAAAGGGCGAGTAAGACATTACTTGGGCTAGGTGTGACGTAGTCAGCCTAGTGGGGACTGACACCATTGACCGTGTCCTGAACCAAGTGGGTATAAGGTGGTGAAGGGAATGGGGCACGATTCATTAGAGCTGCTGAAGGGTTTCAGAATAATTTCTTCTGAGGTCAAACCGTTGATCTTTCGATTAATTGGGGATCATGATATACTACTAGGTGTCACTCATGATCGTTCTATAATTTGTTGATTATAGACGGCCAACATAAATCGAAAGCCTATTTAGTCACACGCACTACGAGTAATCCGAGGGATTTAAAACGAGTTGAAAATTGGATTTTCCGATCAAGAGAAATAAGTCGAATCTGAGTTAGTCAGAGGCGCAATGGAAACTAAAATGGCTAAGTCTTTTGAAGGCTTTTTGGGCGAATTAAATGAGTTTAATTCGCGATCGGTTCGGGTCGGTTTTGGCCGGCCAAAGAGGGTATTAACCCTCCTTGTGGTGGCCGGCCATTAAAGGGAATTAAATCAATTTATTTGGTTTAATTAATAAGATAAATCAAGCACGATTTATTTTATGAATTATGGATAAATAAATTTGTATAAAGAAATTTATATAAATAAATTTATAGAAATTTATTCTTTTATGGAAGATTAAAATAATCCATGAATTGGGTTTATTTTAATTTTATAAAATCAATTATGAATTGATTTTTCCATAATAAGAAAGTTTATAAATTTCTTATAAAATTTATTCCATAATTTAAAGAGAAGAAGAATTAGTTTTTATTATAAATTAGTTTATAATAAAGACTTGGTTTAAACGGAATTAATTCATAAGAATTTATAGGATAAATTTCTTATGATAAATAATTAGTTTTATTATAAAGTTAGTTATAATAAAATTCATAAGAAAATTTATAGAATAAATTTCTTATGATAACTAATTTGTTTTATTATAAATGGTTATAATAAGACTAGGCTTAAACGGAATAAGCAATAAGAAAATTTATAAGATAAATTTCTTATAACTAATTCCGTTAATTCCGTTAATTCGGTTTAGAGGGAGACTTAGCAAAGAAGTTGCTACTATATAAAGGAACCAAAGGCTAGCCCTTAATTCCAATTCAAGTAATTGAATCATAGAGCTCTCCCTCTCTCTCTTAATCTCTTCTCTTCTCCCTCTCCCTCTCTTGCCTAGGGCCGGCGCCCACTTGGAGCCTAGGGCCGGCGCCCACTTGGTGACTTAGGGCCGGCGCAACTCCTCCCTTAGTTGAGGTTGGCGTGAGCTTCAAGAAGAAGAAGGAGAACCCGAACGCGAAGAAGAAGAAGCGGATAGCGATTCCTCTCTTCCCGGAATTTGATTCCGTCACTTCGTTGGTTAGTTTTTCATCATTTTCTCTTATCCTTCTAGTTGTGCCTTCCGAGAATCTAGTAGTTCTCGTCGGCACAAAACTCGTGACTTTGCGAAGTCATCCCGAAGAGAACTCGGCGTGGACGCGAATAGAGGCGAAGCTTCCAAGGGACGCTACGGTTGGATCTCGTCCCTTTCTTCGAGTTACGCAAGGTACAAATGTAAATTAGTTTACTTTTTCGCAAACTTTTATTTTATGATTATGTCAATACACTATAAGGTTGCATGCTAGATACGAAGTTAAAATAATTTAGGAAATTATTTTATGCAAACTCTTCCGCTGCACGTAAAAATTTTAAATTTTACGAACTCGTATCCTTGTCGACATGCACCCGGTCCCAACAGTTATGTGTTCACATTGGGAGGTGGAGCCATAGTATGGAGGAGTATCAAGCAGAAATGCATTGCGAACGCCACCATGGAAGCTGAGTATGTCGCAACCTCTGAGGCAGCCAAAGAAGTTGTATGGCTCAGGAACTTCTTAATGGACTAAGAGGTGATTCCTGGTTTGCGCAAAGCTATCACAATTTATTGTGATAATAGTGGTGCTACTCAAACTCGAAGGAACCACGAGCCCATAAGGCAAGTATACACATTGAGCGCAAGCACCACCTGATACGAGACATCGTAAAGCGAGGAAAAGTTGTTGTCTCTAAGATTGTATCAACAGTTAACCTGGCAGATTCTTTCACTAAGGTCCTTCCAGTGAAAGCTTATGATATGCATGTTGAGGGGATGGAAATCAGATGTATGGCAGTTTGATGGCAACATAGACTTTTAGTATAAGTGGGACATTGTTAAGATGTATATTATAAGCTTAGTTTTTTGTATGAGCATATATTTTGGAATAAGAATCACAATGGTCATGTGTTTACATTTTATATTTGTTATATGTATGCGATTGTCTGTTACTTTACATTGTAGATAACATGGTGTGTGGTGTCATACAGAAGATCATGTTATCAGTTTCTTATAACGTATAAGTAGTAGTTCACAACCGAGATGAATTTGGACAAACCATTGAAATGATTATAATGTAATTTAGTATTAATTTATCTTGAATATAGACTTACATAAGTGCACTTTGTGTGTATTGAGCAGGACCGATTTGAGATAATTCGATTTATACTGACTATATAATCGAACAAGACCTCAGGTTATTATGGATGTACATGCTCTTAATCCCGATATAATAACGGGCACATGTACTTAATATTTATTTTTTTAATTTATCAATTGGTGAAATTTATTTGTTAAATCAATAGGCCCGGTAAATTGGGAAATAATATTATTTATATAATGTACCATTGATTATAGAAGGAAATCATGCCCTAATTATTTTAGGATGATGATGTCCCCTTGAGGATCTCATAAAGATTATCATGTAAATCCTACGGGTGGACATGATCCAACATTATAATAAGAATGAGTGATACTAATCTTGGAGTTAGATATTAATTAATTAAATTGTCAGTAATTTAATTAATTAATGGACATGCGATATCTTAAACACGGAGAGATAATGTACACATGATAAGGAGCCCATATTTAATTATGGGGTTGGTGGGGTAATTCAATAATAACTCATTAGTGGAGTGGGTTATTATTAATGGGTCAGGTTGAGGATCCGTTCGGAGATCAAAACCAACTCCTCCTCATGGTCCCTATTGTAGCCTATAAATACCCTCATAAGCCACCTATTGTTGGATGATCAATGACCTAAACCTCTCTTATTCTCTCCTCTCTCTCTTTCTCTCTCTCTCTCTCTCCTAGGGTTGGCGCCAATGGCAAACAAGAAGGAAGGAAGATCAAAGCAAGGAGAGAATTCTTTCTGTTCTTCTCTTCTTCTTCTTATTCTCGTCTTCATCTTCTCTCCTCTTGAGGGGCGGCGCAAGGAAGCAAGGGAGAAGAAGGTCGGCGCAACCAAAGGAGGGTTTTCTTCCTTAGGGTCGGCTGAACCTCAAAGCAAGGAGATCATTCTCCTTGTTGGCCGGTGCAAGCAAGAAGGAAGAGGTGGAGGCTTTTGGTGTCTTTGTTTCTTGGAAGATCGGCGCCCACACGACGTCCAAGAAGGGGATAGGAATACGATAGAAGATCAATAGGTAAAACAAGAGGTGTAATCTTGTTTTCATTCTTCTAGTTTAATTGTTTTCATATTTTACTTGGACCCCGAATTGATCACAAGAACCAGCGATCTATAATTCGTCATCTACTTCGTGGCTAATCGATAAAGGAGTTAGATTGCATGAACAACAAGTTTGTTCAAGCGATCACTCAATCGAATAGCACAATGATGAAGTAGGTCATTCGGAAAGTTTTTTTCCATCCGGATTAGTTCTAATAATAGAATTTTAATCCAGAGATATGGAGAGGAATCCCGATGCAACCAAAACCCAACACCGTCATCCTGCATTGTCGAATATCAGAGCTCGCGCATCCCACCGACGTCTAACAACTTCCTACTTCACTAGGGTTTCTCCTCAACGCGTAAGTTCCATTCACCTTCCATTTTTTTCTCCTTCCTTCATTCGAAAACATAGGAAAGGAGGCAAAAGGGAAACGAGGCCCGGAGAAAAAGGGAATGCCCGAAGAGGAGAGGGCTTATCTTACCGATTGGTATGAGGCCAGTTCGTCGAAGCTCAAGTCCGCTACGCTGAGAGCAGCAAGTGAGGCCTACGACATTCCACCAAACTTAAAAGTTAGGGTTCCGAATCTTGAACAATCTCCTGTAGAGCCTCCCATAGGTTTTTTCACTTTTTTCTTAGGACAGGTAGAGTTCAACCTTCATTTTCCAATCCCTTCATTCTTCATGGTCATCTCCCAGTATTTTGATGTGCCTTTGCATCTGATGGCCCCGAATGCTTTCGCCCAGATGAGCTTAGCATTCATTCTCTTCAAATTGTTCGACACTCCCTTGACGCCCCGCTCTTTTCATTATTTTTTTTCTCCCAAACTTAGCTTCTAGGGGTGCCTTCAGCATCACTGCCTGCCTGAGCCATAAATTCATTGGCAACCTCCCTTCCTCCCATAAGGGATAGAAGGAGTGCTTCTTCTTCATCCAACTCACCGAGCACCCATTTTGTCCAATACGTTGGCTTGAGGATCTACCCTCACCACCCGACCTGGGTGATTTCCAACAAGATCTCGGATACTAGCGAGCCAGGAGTATTCTAGCTGGGATAGAGCTTCATGGACCCAGCCTGGTTTCCTGCGAGGAGCTCCTGTACTGGGCTGGGATCAGTCCCAAATTCACCAGCCTTGGCCGCACCCTCAATAAGTACATTTTTTTATTACATGCTTGTTGATTCTAATGGATGTCTTGTTGTTTTTGTATTGCAGAGGGCATCATGCTGTCCCGAGCGATGAACAAGCTCCTCAATTGGGAGTTGGCCAATGAACAAGCCTTGGCCCCTCCTCCAGCTGCTCTTTCCTCCGTAGCCGAGTCATCCGAGGGCTCCGAGCAGGTTCCCAGCGAGGAGCAGAACGCTATCAAGCCCTCCAGCATTCAGGATATTGCCCCGTCTTCTATCCCCACTGCGGAGGGAGGAGGCAATAAGGCCCTGCTAGCTCAAGCTCCTGTGGTGGCGCCAAAGTCCATTGGGAAGGCGAGTCGACCACCTACGGGGAAGGCAAGCCAACCGCCTGCCAAACGACCACACCTTATCTTACCCGCCAAGGAGGGGGTGGGGGAAGAAAACCCGCCCGAAGACCACAGACGAAAGCCTGCGGTCCCCTCGGCGCATCCATGACAAAGAAAACTTGTTCCGGAAGGGAATGACGCGGATTGCGAGTCACCAAAGCGCAACCCACGAGGACAATGACGGGGAGAAGACGATCGCACCCTGTGTGATTAACATGAGTGTTAATGGGAACACTCCGAAAGGTTTCTCGGCGGAGCCCACTCCGACACTCAAGTCGGAAGTCTTATCTCTTTTCGAAGGACAACTAGGAATCAGAATTTGTTATAAGTGCGGAAAACATACCCCCCCCCCCCTTTACCTAGACGATGGGGCATCTTATATACATGAGGTTTCGTTCACACGTGTCCCCACGTTCTCCTCCATGTCCCTTAATCATCGGTTACTGGATAAACTTCCTATCTTTTGGTAACGGTCACTGCGATTATTAAGGCCTTAATTATCATGCATTTCGGACAATAATCATCTGATGATTTTTCTGTTCTGGAAAGAGGAACGACTACTTAACGTCGGACCTTCTGACTCCTATTTTGATCTTTGGGCTCCACCCACCCGAGCTAGTTTCGGGGTCAAGTCTCTTGAGCTGACCTCGGAGCATTCATTTGTTTGATCGAGATGGTCTCAAGAGCCCGACCCTCGGTCTGACCTCAGGGTCTATGATATGCTCTCCCGAGGTGGTCTCGGGAGCCCGATGGCTAGTCTGACCTCAGGGTCTTCATTTGTTTGACCAAGATGGTCTCGGGAGCTCAACCCTCGGATGACCTCGGGGGCTTTGATCTGCTCTCCCAAAGTGGTCTTGGGAGCCCGATGGCTGATCTGACCTCGAGGCTCGGATCCACTCTCCCGAGATAGTCTCGGTCTGACCTCGGAACTCTAGCTCAACGAGCCCTGCCATATAGTTTCCTCGTGCCACGTGTCCACCCCGAGACGCTTATCCCCATCGGTCGGTTTGATAAATTTTGACAAATCAATTTTTAACCTTAATTGTTCAAGATGGTTACAATTTATTATTCGAAATCGTCAATCCATACTACAAGAAAATAAAGTTTCAGAGACGAAAAATTCTGTCTCTGAAAATCATTTTTCTATCTCTTAAGAGTGTTTGAGACGGAATTTTCCATTTCAAAAATTCATTAGTAAAAATCTCATGGCTAATTTTGATATGGAATTTTTTCTGTCTTTAATTTTTAAACAGATTCTTTTGAATACGTTTTCAATTTGACTAGATAAAATTAATTTCAAATATAAATTTCTTTTCGAATTTTATTTTAAATATATCATTCATCTGTCTCAAATTACCTAACAAATATAATTTAATCTATTTATAAATCCATATGTAAATTTATTTTCAAATTTATACATAATATTATACAATAAACAATCACACATCAAATATATTAAAAATAACTAATTTCTAAATCCAAAACTGTAATACAATTACCATTGAGATAAATAGGTATTTACATAATTTTAAGATAAAAGCCATCACACATTAGGATTCCAATTTTCTTTTCCTTTTAATAATTTTTTTCTCCATTCTCTTACTAATAGCATGCATATCTTCAATTTATACTTTTGTGTTCTCATTAGAGTAAATCTGTAGATACTTGAATTGTTTGATATTCCAAAGTATCGATCGCGTTGAAATTCATACACTCTCCCTTTATATGAGACATGCACCACATCATATTATGGTAATAAATCTGTCATCCTCTAGCAAATTTGTCACCCACCACATCACATCATAATTAAAAATTGAATGAAGAATGAGTAGAGTGATCATCAACATTTGCCACTTACCTCATTGTAAACGTTGTGCCCGAAGATTATGCCAAATATTCATAATAAAAGGAAGTATCATTTATACCTATGAAAGTGTTGTCAGAAATGTTAGAGAAAAACAATTAGTTAAAATTCAATCTGGTAAAAGTTTTATTCTCTATTATATGTCAGAGAAACACAATCAGTTGTTGTTCAACTAATATTCATAATGCAGAACTTCCTTCGAACACCATGTCTGCTATTGTATAAACCAGAATGCAAGGGAGTTTAATAGAAAATCAAGTCCTTTTAAAACTATAAGTTACTATAAGGAAAACCCAGTTGAAGAAAAAAATTTATTAAAATGAGCTTTAAACCAGCCAAGTGTAATACAATACATCAATAGTAACAATAACATGGAAAGGAACTAGTAAAGAAATACCTTCTTTTGGTGATCCGAGAGATTTGAAGAAGATAGTCTCATCTTTGAAAGTTGAAAAGAAACCCTTTACAATGAGAACAAAACCCTAGATCTTAACATCATCTCGAGTACTGCAACCATTGGCAATTTTATAAATTACTGAAGAGATGAAAAACATGCAGTGAAATGGTTTGAAGAACATTATTGCATTTACAGTGCACCATGAGCTTATGAAGAGAAATAAATAATGAAAGGGAAATTTAGGAGTACTTTTTTTGTGATGATCAACTCGGATGAAGAAATCCTCCAACTATTTGCAATGACTTTGCAAAGGATCCAAGAAAACACACAGACACATTCAATGAGTTCAGCTCGAATAGTGCTGAAAAATTACTCATACTTGAAGCAGAAGAGAATAAAGCGACACACCTAGCATAGGAAAGGAACAAAACTAAAGATAAGGACTGCACAACTCTAGAGGAAATACAACCATACATAAGAGATTGCAATTGTAGAATGATCACAATAATTAATTTGAAATAGTATCCAGAAATCTTTTGACAGAAATGGAGGACACAGGTTGAACTAGTTTCCAAACCTTTGGCAAGCCAATTGGCACACCATTAACAGTGAAATGAAGAAAAATAATTAAGCAGTTGCTTGTAAACAAGGTTCTAGTGTGTGGAACTCAACTTATTTGGAGAAGCAAAAGCCAAAACTTACAAAAGGAAATGCAGATTAAAATTAAAATCAACTAAGCAGAAGAAACATTAAAGAAATATTAATCAAGAAAATGGCACATTGGTAGAATGAACATTGAAGTAAACAAGAAATGTCAAAGAATAAAGGTTTATCTCCACAACAAGCATCGCTATTTGAAATGGACGTATGTTGATGTTTAATCCAAAAAAAATTCAGAAATTTGCAACATGAAGATCATATTTTGCAGAGGAGAACGGATTATCAATGAAAAACAATTGAAAAAAAAAAACATTCTTTAGTTGGAAAGCAAGAAGAAATAGAAAATGTAGAGAAAGTAGATGCCGATCACCCAGTAGCCAACAAATGCAGTAGCAATTGCACCAAAATCAAACACTAATCCAACACAAAAGGAAACACCGCCCTACAAGATTGCTTCATTTTCAATCTGGCCACTTACCTATTCCAACGGCTGCTTCTTCCCCTTCTAGATGGCATTCCGGCGGCTATCGAAATAGGGGTTGTAGAGTCGGACCTCAAGGAGACCGAAGGCGTCATCGTAGGAGAAGCACTCGATGAACTTGGGGATCAGCACGTTGAGTAGGCCGTGATTCCGAAGGAGGTCGTGGATGGTGCTGGAGCACTAGAGGTTTTAAAAACTTAGATTTTATAACGCGATTTGGAGAAAGAAAAAACAGCGAATTTACCGAAGGCATATATTACTTTGGTATTCATTAATAGGCGCACTTAATTATGTACTCTTCTCATTCTATCCTTATCATAAATTTAAAAGTTTTCTTTTTCACTTTTTTCTATCTCTTCCTCTCTTCTATTATGCATACAACTCCTCTCTTATATTTCCTCTTTTTTTTTTTGACATGATGCACATGGATCTAATATGAGTTCATATAAGGTCTAACGTTGGGCTTAATATAAACTCATATCAACCCCAACGTTGGAGGGGGGGGGGGAGGGTTTGCCGATTTATCCTTATTAAATTTTAATACATTCAGAAAAATTAAAATATATATAATGGATAAAAATTTTAACATCTCAAGTAGAATAAATACAAATATATACAATTGTTGACATAATGAATTATTTTTGTAAAAACATTTAGATCACGTACAATGGATAAAAATCAGAATAACATTGATCTTCAAATATCTTTAGTATTTTTCAAAATTTGTATATGTATTATTTTAAAAATCAAAAGATGATTTCTTCGATGATAAATATATTAAGGATTCTATTTGATAAGTTGTAATCGATCATGAACTTTAGCCTCACATTTTTCAACTAAATTTTGAGTTCCAACATAGGAAATATTGTCATTGTACAATTATTATATTTTGATACATCATATCACTTATATGAATAATATCATACCTTGGGCCTGATATGAGTTCATATCAGGCCAACATGAGCCTAATATGAACTCATATCAGGCCTAATTAGGATTTCAGTCGATTCATTCAACAACATTTTAACACCTCTGGAAAAGCTGAAATAAAAAATGGATAGCATATTTGATTTCTATGAATTTCTTAGAATGCAAGGAGTTCAAATATGTTATCCATCGTTTATTTTAGCTTCTCCGGAGGTATTAAAATGTTATTAAAAGAATCGACTGAAATCCTATATTAGACATGATATGTGGCCTGTAGGATCGGTTATGTCAATAAACGCCGGGGGGGGGGGGGGGGGGGGGGGGGACAACACAAAGATGACACACGAGTTTTGGTTGCATGGTTCCCAACCCCCCAGGATCAATACGTCCAAGGCTTATAAACTCGGCGTGAGTCCACTGATAGTCTCCTTTCCAGAATTTCCTGAGGTGGAGAAAACTCATCTTATAATTCAATATTACAAGCACAAATACATGAATCTTAAGAATAACTTGTAATAATAAAAGCAAACCAATAGAAATGAAGATCCCGGTAATTTGGAAGTTCGAAGCGCAGCGCACTTCTCTTGGAGCCTCCTTGGTCGTAAAACTTCGCTTTAGCACTTTTGGTTCATAGAGACTGAGTAATAGAATGAAGGAATTGATATCCTGAATGCACCGCTCAAACCCCTTTATATACTGGCCACTCAGGCGTCCATGTAGCCTTCTCGGGCGCCCCCAAGTGGATGGTTATCCGATCTGCACTGCTCAAGGGTGATCGCCCGAAGACAACCTGTGGAGTTGGTCCTGAGAGCACGAGACGATTAGGGGCGCCTGGGACCTAGGGCGCCTGAGTCATCCGGGCACCCAGGAGCAGCTCGGGCACCCAGATCCTCCTAGGCACCTGGGAGCTATCCCAGGCTACAGTTTACTTCCTACATTACTTTTGCTCTCCTCTCTTGCTTCCAGCTTCAGATTCTTATAAGACAAGAAAATACAAAGCAAACAAACATCCTATGCCCAACTTCTGTAAGTCTACTTGACCTACTCGGCTTTGCTTGGAGTCAACACTCCAAAACTTTACTATCTAAGGTCAACTCAGGGTTTTCTATTTCCTAGCTTCACTCACTAGGACTTTACCTTGCCTGGTTTCACTCACCAAGACTTTTACCCAGCTTCACTCACCAGGATTTCGTGTCCGACCCGCGGTCAGATCTTCGTGCCCAGCTTCACTCACTAGGACGTCGTCCACCTAGCATCACTCACTAGGACCTAGCTTCAGTCACTAGGATTTTGTGCCCGATCCTTGATTAGGACTTCGGTGCCCAACCCTCAGCTAGATCTTCATGCCCAATTCCCTGAATCAGGACTTCGTACCAGTTTCATTCATCAAGATTTCGGTGCCTTGTCAAGGACTTCTTTGTTAGTGATATGAGAGAAGTGTCCTAAGGCAATCGCCTTATGATTGTAAACATTTATTTCAATAAATGATAATTCACTATTTGAGTATACATGCTTATGTATTTGATTGGGATCTTAAACTCATCTACTGAATGTCCGCAATACAACTCACAGCATAAGAGAATTTGTGAAGGGATCACAACTAGTGATTATCTCTAAATGTGCAAATGTGAAGTATTGAAAATATCCCTAGTCGATGAATTGATAAAAACGGACACTATCAATTCTGTTGAGACTAGCATGGGTTATTCTCTAATCAGCTGATTCTCACTGGCTGGGGACATTGGGATGTCCGGAGATAAACATGGATGCTAGTTAAGGGAACTAGTTCATTGGAGTGACTAGCTGTAAGACTTCATATGGAATCTGTCTATAGAAATGTCAATGAAGTTCTTACTGCAGCTTAAGTGCGATGTTCCTTTGACTTGCGGTGTTCAAGTCATCTTGGTCATGGAAACTTATACTTTAACATCTAAAGCAAGCATCTCCAAGGAGGTGTGGACCCAGGATGATTGGGTATAAGCCGAAGTGCCCGAAGATGTTTGAACAGCCTACAAAGGATTCACCACTCTTTGCGAGGAGATGTATACCCAGGCCTATCGTCGGATTGTTACTCAAAACCTCTGGCCAGAGTATATCATGTTTGGAGTGCGAGTCTCTAAAATACATGAGAGTAATTAGAAATCCAAAGGACGAGAAAGACATTACTTGGGCTAGGTGTGACGTAGTCAGCCTAGTGGGGACTGACACAAATAGACCGTGTCCTGAACCAAGTGGGTATAAGATGGTGAAGGGAATGTGGCACGATTCATTAGAGCTGCTGAAGGGTTTCAGAATAATTTCTTCTGAGGTCAAACCGTTGATCTTTCGATTAATTGGGGATCATGATGTACTACTAGGTGCCACTCATGATCGTTCTATAATTTGTTGATTATAGACGGCCAACATAAATCGAAAGCCTATTTAGTCACACGCACTACGAGTAATCCGAGGGGTTTAAAACGAGTTGAAAATTGGATTTTCCGATCAAGAGAAATAAGTCGAATCTGAGTTAATCAGAGGCGCAATGGAAGCTAAAAATGGCTAAGTCTTTTGAAGACTTTTTGGGCGAATTAAATGAGTTTAATTCGCGTTGGTTCGGCTCGGTTTGGGCCGGCCAAAGAGGGTGCCAACCCTCCTTGGTTGGCCGGCCACTTATTGGGGAGAAAACCAATTAATTTTGGTTTAATTAATAAAGTAAATCTAGTGCGATTTATTTTATATATTATGGATAAATAAATTTGTATAAAGAAATTTATATAAATAAATTTATAGAAATTTATTCTTTTTATGGAAGTTAAAATAATCCATGAATTGGTTTATTTTAATTTTATAAAATCAATTATGAATTGATTTTTCCATAATAAGAAAGATTATAAATTTCTTATAAAATTTATTCCATAATAAAAGGAGAGATTAATTAGTTTTATTATAAAGTTAGTTATAATAAAACTTGGTTTAAACGGAATAATTCATAAGAGAATTTATAGGATAAATTTCTTATGATAATTAATTAGTTTTATTATAAAGTTAGTTATAATAAAATTCATAAGAGAATTTATAGGATAAATTTCTTATGATAACTAATTAGTTTTATTATAAAGTTAGTTATAATAAAACTTGATTTAAACGGAATAATTCATAAGAGAATTTATAGGATAAATTTCTTATGATAACTAATTCCGTTAATTCCGTTAATTCGGTTAAGAGGAGACTTGGCAAGGGAGAAATAACTATATAAGGAACCATAGGCAAACCTTGGATTCCTAAGATTTGGATAATCAATATAGAGCTCCCTCTCTCTCTCTTAATTCTCTTCTCTCCTTCCCTTCCCCCACCTAGGGCCGGCGCCCTCTTGGCCAATTAGGGTCGGCGCCCTCTTGAGGACCTAGGGCCGAAGCACCTCCCTCCCAAGGGTGAGGTGTCGTGAGCTTCAAGGAGAAGAAGAAACCAACCAAGAAGAAGAAGAAGCGGATCACATCTCCCTCTCTCTCGGAATTCGATTCCGTTACTTCGTTGGTTAGTTTCCTTTTCTTCTCTTGATCTTCTTTGTTGTGCCTATAGAGAATCTAGTAGTTCTCGTCGGTACAAAACTCGTGACTTTGCGAAGTCATCCCGAAGAGAACTCGGCGTGGACGCGAATAGAGGCGGAGCTCCCAAGGGACGCTACGGTTGGATCTCGTCCCTTACTTCGAGTTACGAGAGGTATAATGTAAATTAGTTTACTTTTCCGCAAAGTTTTATTTTATGATTACGTCAACACACCATAAGATTGCATGCTAGATACGAAGTTAAAATAATTTAGGAAATTATTTTATGCAAATTCTTCCGCTGCACGTAAAAATTTAAAATTTTACGAACTCGTATCCTTGTCGACATGCACCCGGTCCCTACAGTGGTATCAGAGTCGGTTAGTGTTCGACTTAATCATATAATTGTTTTGTGGAAAACTTTGTCATGATCTCAATTTCGGAAAAAAAATTTCAATTATGGAAACTTTCAAATTATAATAAATTTTAGATTTAGGAATTTCAAAGTTTGGAAATCCTCATGAAATTTCGCAAACGTTTGAAATTTTCTAGTTTCTGAAATTTTATAATAATTGGGAAAACTTCCCATCTTTGGAAACTTTCCAATTTTGGAAATTTTTCTATTTTAGAAATTTTCTAATTTTGGAAACATGTAAGTTTCCTTTGTACCAGAAACTTACAATTGTTCTGAAAACCTATTTTTGAAATCTCACAATTTTGGGCACTTTCTTTTAAGAAAGTCTAGACAAATTCATGGACAGTTAATTGACAATTAAATTTGAATTGGTTTTTAAATTGACAACAAAATTCTTTATTTTAGATTGAGCCTCGGGGAGCCGTCCAATTTAAAATTAGTTGTTGTAATTTAATTTCCCAATTTTTAATTGAAATTGTCATGTTTGATTTGGATTGAGACTCGGGGAGCCGTCCAATTGGATTTACAACACATTACTTTTCTTAGGGTATCTGAGCCTCGGGGAGCCACCCTTAGAAAACAATTTGTTGTAATTAATTAAATCCATGAATAAAATATGTTTAAAGAGGTGATGCTCTTACATATTGTTGTCTCCAAAATTAATTAGGAAAATGGTTTCCTATAGAGTTTTTCTTAAATGAGATTTTCATGAAAATAATATATAGTTGAATTAAGGGATTTGTCTCTTAATTTAATAAGATTTGATTTAGAGAAATCAAAGTCTTGAACATATTATTTCTGACATTAATTATGACAATTTAGGAAATTGTTTCCCAAAACAATTTCTTTAATTAAGTATGAAATTGGAATTAGGAAATCCGGTTCCTAATTCAATTAATGAGACTTGATAACTTAAGTCACATACATACTTAATTAAGGAAATCGTTAGTCATGACATAATTCTATGTCATGAATGTGCTTAGAAAAGAAAGGATGAGACCCAAAACCCCTTACAAAATATTAAGGCCAACACCTTCCATTAATTTGATTAGAATCGGAGTTTTATTTCTCGTTTGGGTTGATGGACACATCCATGCCCGACTTGAACCTCAACATGTTCAAACCATGGAATTAGTTTATGAATAATATAGTTAGAGTCAGAGGTCAATCATTAGTTTTGGTTGTTGGACACATCCAAGCCTGACTAAGCGGTTGAATGAGCTCCAACCATATTAAAACTATTTCTTGATTAATGGATCAGCCTTAAGCTTGGAGCATCGATTTGTTGTGCCACAGCCAAGGTCGATGCAAAGAGAAGTGCAGTTGGGTGCTATGTATAAAGTTGCATACTTGTTAATGAGTTAACAACCCAATGTTTTATGCAAACATTCAATTAGTTGATAGCATAATGTGATAGTTACATATATGTGATGTGTAATCGGTATAATTACCTACCTTCATAGCTAAGAATAACTTGATGGCCACAGCCATGGTTGTTCTTATCTATGGTTGGATATCAACCTATTTGGAGATATTCCTACGATCTCTCGAATTGATAATAAGGGTGACTCAATTCGTAAAATAAATAGGATTTAATTTATGTATAATGATACATTCTTTAATCATTCTTCTCATATAAGCTCAATTTGTATTTCTAGGATAATCACTCGATCATGTCTTCTCTGAATTTGCGTTCCATTTTGGACACCAATAAACTAACTGGGCCAAACTTCATGGACTGGCTTCGAAACCTGAGAATAGTCCTCGAGGGAGAGAAGCTTGCTTATGTCCTTGAAGAACAACTTCCCAACCGTCCTCCTGAAAATGCAACTCTAGACCAGTTTCCTGAGTTGCTTAACCTGCTGAAGACTGTAGAGCCTTCTGTGAAGCAGGATCAAAAGACGGTACTGTTAGTTGGTTCCTCGAAGAAAGGTTCTAAGAGGAAGGCCAAAGAACAGAATAAGGGAAAGAAGAAAAAGGCCAAAAAGACTGAAAATACCCTAAAAGGCACTTGCCATCATTGTGGCAAGGAGGGTTACTGGCGAAGAAACTGCAAGGTTTATCTTGAGTCCTTGAAGAATAAGGCATCCGATGCCTCATCCTCTTCAAGTATCTTCGTTATTGAATGTCACTCTATTTCCTCAAACACATGGGTACTTGATACTGGGTGTAGCTCACACATATGTAATGACATACAAGGGCTAAGGAATAGAAGAAGACTCGTCAAGGGAGAAGCGAATTTGCGAGTTGGAAACGGAGCAAAGATTGCTGCTGTTGCCATCGGAACATATTTGCTAAAGCTCCCTACAGGACGTGTCTTAGAATTGGATAATTGTTATTTTGTTCCTTCGTTAATAAAGAACATTGTATCTATTTCATGTTTGAATGAAAAGGGTTATCATTTAACTTTTAGTAACAATTGTTGTTACATAACTTTAAATGGCGTTCTTTATGGGAATGGAACTTTGTACAATGACATCTACACGTTAGATTTATCCAGTGACGTTTTCAATATCGAAGTTAGCAACAAACGTGCTCGAATAGATAATCGAATAGACTCCTACACTTGGCATTATCGTCTTGGCCATATAAGTAAGAAACGCATGACCGAATTACACCGATGTGAAATTTTGGAATCATTTGAACCCGGTTCATTTGATACATGCGAATCATGCTTAAAAGGCAAGATGACCGAATTACCCTTTTCGGGAAAAGGTAATCCAGTGGGAGAATTGCTTGGTCTAATACATACTGATGTATGTGGACCAATGTCAACTCTTGCACAAGGAGGCTATAGCTACTTCATCACCTTTATCGATGATCACTCACGATTCGGGTACGTGTTCTTGATGAAACACAAATCTGAAGCCTTTGAGAAATTCAAAGAGTTCAGAAATGAGGTAGAGAAACAGCTTAGCAAAAGTATTAAAATACTTCGATCCGATCGGGGTGGTGAATACTTAAGTCAAGAGTTTCAAGATTATCTTAGGGACAATGGGATATTATCCCAATGGACTCCGCCGTATACACCACAGCATAATGGTGTATCTGAGAGGCGCAACCGAACCTTGATGGACATGGTTAGGTCAATGATGAATCATGCAACTCTTCCAAAATCCTTTTGGGGCTATGCACTTAAGACAGCTGTTTACTTGCTAAACAGAGTCCCGACCAAGGTAGTCTCTACTACTCCATATGAGATATGGAATAGTAAGAAACCCCACTTAACTCACCTTAAGATATGGGGTTGTCCTGCTTATGTGAAGCGGATTGTATCAGGCAAATTGGATGCTAAGTCTGATAAATGTCTATTTATTGGATACCCTAAGGAAACGAAGGGTTACCAATTCTATCATCCCTTGGAACAAAAGGTGTTTGTTTCAAGGCATGCTGTATTTCTGGAAAAAGAATTACTTTTACAAGAAAACAGTGGGAGTGGCATTGAACTTGATGAAGTTCAAGAAACTCCAATAGACATTACAAAGACACTTAGTCTAGACCCACAACCAATACCTCATAATGATGAGCTATCAGTTGAACCTAAGACTACACCACCTCTTCGTAGATCTGATAGGACACGTAATATTCCAGAGAGATACGGATTTCTCGTAAGTGAATCGAACGACGTGTTACTCATAAGCGATGACGAACCTATCAGTTATGAAGATGTTCTGAAAAGTTCAGAAAAGGACAAATGGCTTGAGGCCATGAAGTCGGAAATGGATTCCATGTACGAAAACCAAGTATGGGACTTGGTTAACCCACCTGAAGGGATTAAGCCCATAGGGTGCAAGTGGGTTTTCAAGAAGAAAAACCGACATGGAAGGTAATGTTGTTACCTTTAAGGCTAGATTAGTGGCAAAAGGATATCGTCAGAAAACAAGGAATTGATTATGACGAAACCTATTCGCCGGTAGCTATGCTTAAATCCATTCGGATGCTCCTAGCCATAGCAGCTCATTATGATTATGAGATATGGCAAATGGATGTGAAAATAGCTTTCCTTAACGGAAGCCTGCTTGAGGATGTATACATGATACAACCTGAAGGTTTCACATCGGTTGATAAAACCAAAGTATGTAAGCTTCGACGATCCATATATGGACTGAAGCAAGCATCTAGGAGCTGGAACATCCGTTTTGATGAGACAATCAAAAAGTTTGATTTCTCACAAAATCCCGACGAACCTTGTGTGTACAAGAAGGTTAGTGGGAGTGCAGTCGTATTCCTAGTATTATATGTCGATGACATCTTACTTATAGGAAACGATATATCAGTTTTACAGACAGTTAAAATTTGGTTGTCCAAAACTTTCTCCATGAAAGACCTGGGAGAAGCAACCTATATCCTTGGGATTAGAATCTATAGAGATAGATCAAAACGGTTGCTTGGTCTTTCGCAGTCTACATATATAGACCGAGTGCTAAAAAGGTTTAGCATGTCGGAATCCAAGAAAGGTTATCTTCCCATCAGGCATGGGATCAATCTTTCAAAGTCTATGTGTCCGCGCAAAGAAGACGAGAGGATTTGCATGAATAAGATTCCTTATGCATCCGCGATAGGATCTATCATGTATGCTATGTTATGTACAAGACCCGATGTATCGTATGCTTTGAGCGTCACAAGCAGATACCAGTCGGATCCAGGAATGGATCATTGGGCGGCTGTTAAGACAATCCTTAAGTACTTAAGAAGAACTAAGGATGTGTTCCTAATATATGGAGAAGGAGATATGGTAATACGTGGGTATACAGATGCCAGTTTCCAGACAGATAAGGATGACTCCAAATCTCAGTCTGGATACGTATTTACTTTGAATGGAGGCGCAGTAAGTTGGAAAAGANGCTCGAATAGATAATCAAATAGACTCCTACACGTGGCATTATCGTCATGGCCATATAAGCAAGAAATGCATGACCAAATTACACCGATGTGGAATTCTAAAATCATTTGAACCCGGTTCATTTGATACATGCGAATCATGCCTAAATGGCAAGATGGCCAAATTACCCTTTTTCGAAAAAGGTAAACCAGTGGGAGAATTGCTTGGTCTAATACATACTGATGTATGTGGACCAATGTCAACTCTTGCACAAGGAGGCTATAGCTACTTCATTACCTTTATCGATGATCACTCACGATTCGGGTATGTGTTCTTAATGAAACACAAATCTGAAGCTTTTGAGAAATTCAAAGAGTTCAGAAGTGAAGTAAAGAAACAGCTTGGCAAAAGTATTAAGATACTTCGATCCGATCGGGGTGATGAATACTTAAGTCAAGAGTTTCAAGATTATCTTAGGGACAATGGGATATTGTCTCAATGGACTCCGCCATATACACCACAGCATAATGGTGTATCTGAGAGGCGTAACCGAACCTTGATGGACATGCTTAAATCTATGATGAATCATGCAACTCTTCCAAAATCCTTTTGGGGCTATGCGCTTAAGACAGCTGTTTACTTGCTAAACAGAGTCCCGACCAAGGTAGTCTCTACTACTCCATATGAGACGTGGAATAGTAAGAAACCTCATTTATCTCACCTAAAGATATGGGGTTGTCCTGCTTATGTAAAGCAGACTATATCAGACAAATTGGATGTTAAGTCTGATAAATGTCTATTTATTGGATACCCTAAGGAAACGAAGGGTTATCAATTCTATCATCCCTTGGAACAAAAGGTGTTTGTTTCAAGGCATGCTGTATTTCTAGAAAAAGAATTTCTTTTACAAGAAAATAGTGGGAGTAGCATTGAACTTGAAGAAGTTCAAGAAACTCCAATAGACATTACAGAGATTCCTAGTCTAGACCCACAACCGATAACTCATAATGATGAGCTATCAGTTGAACCTAAAACAATACCACTTCTTCGTAGGTCTGATAGGACACGCAATATTCCAGAGAGATACGGATTTCTCATAAGTGAATCGAACGACGTGTTACTCATTAGGAATGACGAACCTATCAGTTATGAAGATGTTCTAAAAATTTCAGAAATGGATAAATGGCTTAAAGCCATGAAGTCGGAAATGGATTCCATGTACAAAAATCAAGTATGGGACTTGGTTAACCCACCTGAAGGGATTAAGCCCATAGGGTGCAAGTGGGTTTTCAAGAAGAAAACCGACATGGAAGGTAATGTTGTTACCTTTAAGACTAGATTAGTGGCAAAAGGATATCATCAGAAACAAGGAATTGATTTTGACGAAACCAATTCGCCAGTAGCTATGCTTAAATCCATTCGGATGCTCCTGGCCATAGCAGCTCATTATGATTATGAGATATGGAAAATGAATGTGAAAACAGCTTTCCTTAATGGAAACCTGCTTGAGGATGTATACATGATACAACCTGAAGGTTTCACATCGGTTGATAAAACCAAAGTATGCAAGCTTCGACGATCCATATATGGACTAAAGCAAGCATCCAGGAGCTGGAACATCCGTTTTGATGAGACAATCAAAGAGTTTTATTTCTCACAAAATCCTGACGAACCTTGTGTGTACAAGAAGGTTAGTGGGAGTGCAGTCGTATTCCTAGTGTTATATGTCGATTGCATATTACTTATAGGAAACGATATATCAGTCTTACATTCAGTTAAAATTTGGTTGTCCAAAACTTTCTCCATGAAAGACCTGGGAGAAGCAACCTATATCCTTGGGATTAGAATCTATAGAGATAGATCAAAATGATTGCTTGGTCTTTCGCAGTCTACATATATAGACCGAGTGCTAGAAAGGTTTAGCATGTCGGAATCCAAGAAAGGTTACCTTCCCATCAAGCATGGGATCAACCTTTCGAAGTCTATGTGTCCGCACACAGAAGACGAGAGTATTTGCATGAATAAGATTCCTTATGCATCTGTGATAGGATCTATCATGTATGCTATGTTATGTACTAGGCCCGATGTATCGTATGCTCTGAGCGTCACAAGCAGATACCAGTCTGATCCAGGAATGGATCATTGGGCGGCTGTCAAGACAATCCTCAAGTACTTAAGAAGAACTAAGGATGTGTTCCTAATATATGGAGAAGGTGATATGGTAACACGTGGGTATACAGATGCCAGTTTCCAAATAGATAAGGATGACTCCAAATCTCAATCTGGATATGTATTTCTTTTGAATGGAGGCGTAATAAGTTGGAAGAGTTCCAAGTAAGACACCGTACCGGATTCTACCGGGTGCATGTTGACATGGATGCGGGTTAGTAATTTCAAAATTAATTGCGTGCAGCGGAAGATTTAACATAAATAATTTCTCAAATTATTTAACCACACATCTAAGCATGCAATATTATCTTGTGTAGACATGATCTTATATTTAAAATTTTGCAGAAACATAAACTAATTTACATATTACCTCGCGTTACTCGAAGGAAGGGACGAGATCCAACCGTAAGCGTCCCTCGGAAGCTCCGCCTCTATTCGCGTCCACGCCGAGTATCTTCGGGATGACTTCGCAAAGCCACGAGTTTCGTATTCTTGAGAACTACTAGATTCTTCAAGAATGCGACAAGAAAAACCAAGTGAGAAGTAATCACATCGGAAAAACTCACCACCAAGGTTCGCCGGAATCACAATTCCGGCGAGAAGGAGGAAGATGACTTGCGCCCAATCCCAAGGTGATGATGGCTGGAGAGGAAGATCGTCCCAACGGAAGAACTTTGTCGCCTCGGTGCTTCTCTTTGTGCTCACGGCAAGAAGAAGGGAGAAGAGCCTTGTGGCCGGCCAAGAGGAAGAAGAGAGGAGAGGGAGAGAGCCCAAGCAAGAATACTTCGATTGATTTCTAAGCCTTGCCTTGGGTCCTTTATATAGTGGCCTCTCAACCGCCAAGTCTATTTTTTCTTATGGAATAAATTTTCTATGACTTATTCTATCATGCCAAGTTTTATCATATTTTAATTCATGATAAAAGCCGACCAAGTCTGCTTTTTTCTTATGGAATAAATTTTCTTATCATGGTAAATCAATCGATGATTGATTTTATAAAATAAAATAAACCAATCCATGGTTCATTTTAATTTCCATGAAAAATAAACAAAACCTTGGTTTATTATATAAAAATTTAAATCATCCATAATTTTATAAAACAAACCACACTTGGTTTATTTTATAAATTGAACCAAAACTTGGTTCTCTCCCTTTGTTGTAGCCGGCCAATCAAAGAGGATGGAGACCCTCTTTGGCCGGCCCATCCAAGCTACACCCTAATGAATTAAACTTATTTAATTCATCTATTATGTCTTCAAAAGACTTAGCCATTTTACGCTTCCGATGCGTCTCTGAAAAATTCAGATTCGACTTATCGTTTGGCTCAACCAAACCTAATCTCTCTTGATTGGAAAATCCAATTTTCAACTCGTTTTAAATCCCTCGGATTACTCATAGTGCGTGTGACTAAATAGGCTTTCGACTTATGTTGGTCGTCTATAATTAACCAATTATAGAACGATCATGAGTGGCACCTAGTAGTACATCATGATCCTCAATTAATCGAAAGATCAACGGTTGACCTCAGAAACTATTTTGAAACCCTTCAGCAGCTTTAATGAATCGTGCCCCATTCACTTCACCATCTTATACCCACTTGGTTCAGGACATGGTCTATGTGTATCAGTCCCCACTAGGCTGACTACGTCACACCTAGCCCAAGTAACGTTTTCTCGTCCTACGGATTCTAATTACTCTCATGTATTTAAGAGATTCATACTCTGAACATATCATGCTCTGGCCAGAGGCTTCGAGTAACAATTCGACGATAGGCCTCGGGTATACATCTCCTCGCAAGGAGTGGTGAATCCTTTGTAGGCTGTTCAAACATCTTCGGGCACTTCGGCTTATACACAATCATCCTGGGTCCACACCTCCTTGGAGATGCTTGCTTAAGATGTCAAAGTATAAGTCTCCATGACCAAGATGACTTGAACACCGCAAGTCAAAGGAACATCGCACTTAAGCTGCAGTAAGAACTTCATTGACATATCTATATGTAGACTACCATATGAAGTTTTACAGCCAGTTACTCCAATGAACTAGTTCCCTTAACTAGCATTCATGTTTATCTCCGGACATCCCAATGTCACCAGCCAGTGAGAATCAGCTCATTAGAGAATAACCCATGCTAGTCTCAACAGAATTGATAGTGTCCGTATTTATCAATTCATCGACTAGGGACAATTTCAATACTCCACAATTGCACATGTAGAGATAATCACTAGTTGTGAATTCATCACAAATTCTCTCATGCTGTGAATTGTATTGCGGACATTCAGTAAATGAGTTTAAGATCTCAATCAAATACATAAACATGTATACACAAATAGTGAATATTCATTTATTAAAATAAATGATTACAATCATAAGGCGATTGCCTTAGGACACTTTTCTCATATCACTAACACACTAGATGCTTGATTATATTAGTACATGCATAAAAGTCCTTTACTTTGCATTATAGATAACATGGTGTGTGGTGTCATACGAAAGATCATGTTATCAGTCCCTTACCTAGTATATGTAGAGGCTCACAGCCGAGATGGAATTGGACAAACCATCGGGATGGTTGTAGTATAATTAGATGTGGTTGGTCATGACCATAGAATTACACTAGTGCATTTTGTGTGCATTGAGCAAGACCAAAACCAGAGATCTTCCAATTTGTACAGACTTGATAATTGGATTAGATCTCGGATTTATTATGGAGTATAATCCCTAAATCCCGATATGATAACGGGCACATATAGTTAATTATTATTTCTTTGATTTATCAATGGGTGAGATTTATTCTGTTAAATCGATAGGCCCGATAAGTTGAAAAATAATATTAATTATATGGCGTGTCATTGATTATTGACGGAATCCGTGTCCTGGTGAGTCGGGATGATGATGCCCCTTGATGAGCTCAAAAGGTTAATCATGTTAATCCCTACAGGTGGATTTGATCCGAGATGATGATAAGGTTGAGTGGTACTAGTCAAGCAGCCAGAAGTCGATTAATTAAAATTGGCAGTAATTTAAATTAATCGGCAGGCATTCGATATCTTAAACACGGGGGGATGGATGACTCATAATAGATGGAGCTCATATGAAAATATGGGGGTTGGTGAGGAAGTTCAATTACGATCCTTTAGTGAATGGATCTTAATTAATCGATTGATTTTAGATCCATTAGTGGGCCAAGATCCAACTCCTCCTCTTGGTCCCTACCTTAGCCCTATATAAACCCCATGGGATCATGAAACCAAGGCTTAATCATCCAATTGATCAACCCAAGGCTCTCTCTCCTCTCCTCTCTCTCTTTTCTCTCTCCTAGGGTGCCGGTTAGAGAGGAAGGGAAACCCTCTTCTTCCTCATCCCATCTTTCTCCTCCAAGGGTGCTGATCACTGCTAGATAAAGGGAGGTTCTTGTTCTCCCTTTAGTGGTACACGGCGAGGAGTGGCTGCCGGTGGGTGGCGCGCGAGAGAGGCCGGCGGGCGACTGTGCAAGGCGGCGTCGCAAGGGTGAGAAGGTGAGGTGTTTGGCCGGTTTTGGGTAGAGGAGAAGCTTGTTTCTCCTCTTCTTCTTCATCTTCATCTTCCTCCTTGGATCTCCCTTGCTGTTGGCGAGCTTGGCGAGCTCTCGATGGCCGGCGGTGCAAGGGAGAAGGAGGGAAGGTGCCGGCGGATCAAAACCCTAGTGGCTAGGGTTTTGGCTAGGCGCAAGAAGGAGAGTTTCTTTTGGAGCTTTTGGTGATCTCGGTTCTCGGTAGCTCGTCACCCACATGACGTCCGGGAGGGAAGGAACATAAGGTAGAAGGCTACGAGGTAAAGAGAAGGTATAATTCTTTTCCTTAAGCTCCTATGGTTCCTTTGGTTCCTTATTGTTTTGCTTTGTCATTTTATGAGTATTAATTAATTATTTGATTTTGAATCATGGTTAATAATTAATTAATTGGACCCCGATCATAAACACAAAAATCGGTGATCCACTCGTCGTCTTTTTCGCGGTCGTTTGGTTAGGAGAATTACAAGGATCGATCTTTGTGATTGGCCAAGTTGTAATTCGTACCAAACGATACGATGACGAGATGGTCATTGGGAGACGGGTCTCCAATCGGATTAAATTTTTAATCCATAGACATGGAGAGGTCTCTCAAGGAAGACCAAGTATTCGCTTGGGAAACCTACCGGGTCGGTTCTATCAGCCACCTCGTCTGCTCTCCCTACACCATGCGCAAGCCTCCATGAAGGGATCTCCGAGCCAAGATGACTAGCTACTTATTTACATCCATCGATCATATACAGCACAAAGGAGTGTACATATAATCTAGATCGAAAGTAAATAAAAGCTCGGCTAAACATGTGCCGTATTTAATCACAAAAATTAAATACCTAATTTAGACACGTCAACCTCGAGGATTTAATTAATTTCAATAATGCACAATCAATCACATACAACCATTATTTAACCCATGATAAGTTGGAATATAGTGCCTGCAACAAAGAGTTAGCCTACGCACATCCACATATCATCCAGCAAAAATAAAATATATGATAATGTGCAAAAATTAACCGAATCCTAAATACACAAAACTGAAAACCTCACTCTGATACCAATTGATGGTTGCGGGTATGGATTGGCAGGTTTCCTAAGCGAACATGGGGTCGAACATGAGAGTCCTCTCCATGTCTATGGATTAAAAATTAAATCCGAATGGAGACCCGTCTCTCAAACGACCGTCTCTCAAACCACCCTCTCTTCTTTCTCGATCCTGCCGACGCCAAAACAAGGAAGGTCCTTGTTTTCCGGCCACCGACCACCTCTCCTCCTTGTTCATTGCTTGCAAACGCAAATGAAGAGGATGTGAAGAAGAAAGAAGAAGAGAATGGAGAAGAAGAAGGAGAACAATCCAAATTCTTCTCCTCTTCACAACCGGCGCCGCAACCTCCCAAGATCGCCGCCGGCAGCCCTCCTCCCTCTCTTCTACTCCTCACCAAGCATTGAGAAGCTCCTCCTAGACCTGCTGATCCCTCATGCCAATGAGGAAGAAGACTTGAAGATGGATGAAGGGGAAAACACCTTCTCTTCTCCTATTCCTCACCGGCGCAACATCA
Organism: Boesenbergia rotunda; assembly: GCA_024364735.1. Lineage (NCBI taxonomy): Eukaryota > Viridiplantae > Streptophyta > Magnoliopsida > Zingiberales > Zingiberaceae > Boesenbergia > Boesenbergia rotunda. The sequence goes on from JAGFNQ010008075.1 coordinate 47,006, forward strand.
ACCCTAGGTGACAGAGTATTGAGAGGATTAGGGTTTTGGTTCTTGTGTGTTGGATGATCAATTAGCCTTAGTTTCATGACTCCTATGGGGTATATATAGGGCTATGATAGGGACCATGAGGAGGAGTTGGGTCTTGGCCCGCTAGTGAATCCAAATCCGATCCATTAATGGAGATTCATTCCACTAAAGGATCCCCATTGAACTTCCTCACCAACCCCCATATTTTCATATGAGCTCCACCTATTATGAGCACATCCATATCTCTGTGTTTAAGATATTGAATTCCCGTCGATTAATTTATATTATTAACAATTTTAATTAATCAACCTCTTCATCATTGACTAGTACCACTCAACCTTTTCATCATGTTGGACCATAGTCCACTTGCAAGATTTAACATGATGAACCTTATGAGCTCATCAAGGGGGCATCATCATCCCGACTCACCAGGACACGTATTCCATCAATAATCGATGGCACACCATGTAAATAATATTGTTTCCCAAGTTTCCGGGCCTATTGATTTAGTAGAATAAATCTCGCCCATTAGTAAATCAAAAAAATAATAATTAAGTACATGTGCCCGTTATTATATCGGGATTTAGAGCATGTACTCCATTATATATCCGAGGTCTAATCCAATTATAAAGTCAGTATAAATTGGATGACCTCTATTTTGGTCTTGTTCAATGCACACAAAGTGCACTAGTGTAATTCTATGGTTAAGACAAAATACACCTAAATTACACTACATCCATATCTCGATTGTGAACCTCACACTTATACTCTGCAAGGGACTGATAACATAATCTTCTGTACGTCACCACACACTATATTATCTATAATGCAAAGTATCAGACATTTGTTCATATACTAATACAAACATGCAACCTTGTGATTTGTGATTCTCTTTCAAAACGTAGATGTTCTTATACCAAAAGCAAGACTTTTAGTATACATCCTAACAGAAAATTTAGACACAAACCCTACTACTCCTTTTCTCCACCGACGGCGCCTAAGCTTTGAGTTACTGACTACAACAACTCGTCTTCTTCTCCAACGTGAGCACGATGCCTAAGCAAATCAACCATGCTGCATTAAGCCAAGTTGCGTGAGCAACTTGGCTACCTTGAGCAAAGTTGCGCTTGTGTCCTTTGGAGAAAACTGCTGCCAAGGAGAAAAGGCGTGAGCCACTTTTCCTTCTCCATAGAAAACTCACGCCACAGCAAGTTGCGTGTGCAACTTCTCCTCCGCTTTTCTCCACAGCTAGCACAACTTTTCTTCACAGCCTGAAACTTTTTCCCAATTTGCGTGATCAACTTTGCCTCTCTACAGCAGGAGTTGGCGCTGATCAGTGGCTGCCCTGGAGAAACTTGGGCAATTTTTCTTCTCCACATAAGTCGACACCGCAAACTTTGTATGGATGTACACTAAAAGACTTGTCTTTTTCTATAAACATCTACATTTTGAAAAAGAATCACAACAACACTGTTGCATGTTTATTTTAGTATGTGCAAACTATCAGATGCTGTGCATTGTAGATAAAATGGTGTGTGGTGAGACACAGAAGATCATGTTATTGTTGGGACCGGGTGCATGCCAACGCGGACACGTATTGTAATTGTTACATAATTACATGCAACGGAAACAAAAGCATGAATAATTTCCTAAATTATTCTAACACATATCCTAAGCATGCAATGTGTTCACATAATCGTAATATAAAATTTTTGCAGAAAAGGAAATTACTCTACGAATTACCTTGCGTAACATGGAAGAAGGGACGAGATCCAACCGTTAGCGTCCCTTGAAAGCTCCGCCTCTAGTCGTATCCTCGCCGAGTATCGTCGGGATGACTTCGCTAAGCCACGAGTTTCGTGTTCACGAGAACTACTAGATTCTCCGTGAACACGACGAAAACCGAGAGAGTAATCAATTCGAAAGACTCACCACCATGGTTGGCCGAAGAGGAAGATCGTAGAAAGGAAGAACTTCGTCGCCTTGATGCTTCTCCTTGTGCTCATGGCAAGAAGAAAGAACGAAGGCCTATGGCCGGCCAAGAGAGAGGGAGAGAAGAAGAGGAGAGATCCCAAGCAATTCTAGGATGGATCCTCTTCCATGGCACCCCTTAGGTCCTTTATATAGGGAGGTTTCTTAATTCCCAAGCAAACCTCTCCTTGATTATGGAATAATTTCTCAATCAATCCATAATCAAGGCTCTCATGATCAAGCTTCTTCTTCTTGATTATGGAATAATTTCTCAATCAATCCATAATCAAGGCTCTCTTTCTTTTGGCATGATTATATAAATTTTATAAAACAAACCAACCATTGGTTCATTATATAAAATTTATATAACCTTTATAAAATAAACCAACCTTCGGTCTATTTTATAAAACAAACCAAAATAGCCTTATCCTCTTATGGTGGTGGCCGGCCATGACAAGAAGAGAGGAGGCCCCCTTCCTTGGCCGGCCCATCTAACCCCAATTGGATCAAATCCCTTAATGAATTAAACTTATTTAAATCACCCATTATGTCTTTAAAAGACTTAGCCATTCTATGCTTCCGATGCATCTGAAATAAATTCAGTTTTGACTATTGTTTGGACTTACCAAAAATAGTCTATCTCGATTGGAGAATCCAATTCTCAACTCATTTTAAATCCTTCGAATTACTCGTTATGCGTGTGACCAAATAGGCTTTCAATTTATGTTGGTCATCCATAATTAACTAATTAATTATAGAACGATCATGAGTGGCACCTCGTAGTATATCATGATCCCCAATTAATAGAAAGATCAACGGTTGACCTCAGAAATGATTCTGAAACCCTTCAGCAGCTATAATGAATCGTGCCCCATTCCCTTCACCATCTTATACCCACTTGGTTCAGGACATGGTCTATGTGTGTCAGTCCCCACTAGGCTGACTACGTCACACCTAGCCAAAGTAACATTTCCTCGTCCTATGGATTCTAATTACTCTCATGTATTTAAGAGATTCATACTCTGAACATGTCATGCTCTGGCCAGAGGCTTCGAGTAACAATCCGACGATAGGCCTCGGGTATACATCTCATCGCAAGGAGTGGTGAATCCTTTGTAAGCTGTTCAAACATCTTCGGGCACTTCGGCTTATACCCAATCATCCTGGTTCCACACCTCCTTGGAGATGCTTACTTAAGATGTCAAAGAATTAGTCTCCATGACCAAGATGACTTAAATACCGCAAGTCAAAGGAACATCACACTTAAGCTGCAGTATGAACTTCACTGACATAACTATATGTAGACTACCATATGAAGTTTTACAGCCAGTCACTCCAATGAACTAGTTCCCTTAACTAGCATTCATGTTTATCTCTGGACATCTCAATGTCACCAGCCAGTGAGAATCGGCTGATTAGAGAATAACCCATGCTAGTCTCAACAGAATTGATAGTGTCCGTATTTATCAATTCATCGACTAGGGACAATTTCAATACTTCACAATTGCACATGTAGAGATAATCACTAGTTGAGAATTCATCACAAATTCTCTCATGCTGTGAATTGTATTGCGGACATTCAGTAAATGAGCTTAAGATCTTAATCAAATAATCATGTATACTCAAATAGTGAATATTCATTTATTTAAATAAATGATTACAATCATAAGGCAATTGCCTTAGGACACTTCTCTCATATCACTTTTCAGTCTTTTTGACCTTTTCAGTGATAACACTTAGTTCGTGATCCATTACAAATCTGAGTGTGCCTAGTCGCTCAATGTACCCCAACATCTTCAACACAAACTGTGAGACAGAAGTGCCTTCCTGCATCATAGAGGTGAAGAGGAGTCTGGAGACCTCGAACCTTTCGGATCTCGCCTGCTCGTCAAACAGCTCATGAAGATGGAAGATGATGGTATGAGCATCCATATGCTCATGCTGCATTAGCAGCTCAGGTACCATAGAGGCCAACATGATGCAACTCGTAAGTTCAGAATCGGCCACATGTTTCTGATAGGCCACTAACTGGTCTGGAGTTGCATCTTCTGGAGGATAGTTGGGAAGTTGTTCTTCAAAGACATAAGCAAGCTTTTCTGCCTTGAGGACTATCCTCAGGTTTCGAAGCCAGTCCATGAAGTTTGGCCCAGACAGCTTATTGGTGTCTAAAATGGAATGCAAATTCAGAGAAGACATGATCAAGTGATTATCCTAGAAATACAAATTGAGCTTATGTGAGAAGAATGATAAAGAATGCATCAATATACATTAATTAAATCCTATTTATTTTTCGAATTGAATAACCCTTTTTATCAATTCGGGAGATCGTAGGAACATCTCCAAATAGGTTGATATCCATCCATAGATAAGAACAACCATGGCTAGAGTCCATCAAGTTATTCTTAGCTATGAAGGTAGGTAATTATACCGATTACATATTATACATTGTAACTATCACATTATTCTATCAACTAATTGAATGTTTGCATAAATCATTGGGTTGTTAACTCATTAACAAGTATGCAACAATATACATAGCACCCAACTGCACCTCTCTTTACATCGACCTTGGCTGTGGCACAACAAATCGATGCTCCAAGCTAAAGGCTGACCCATTAATCAAGAAATAGTTTTAATATGGTTGGAGCTCATTCAACCGTTTAGTCAGGCTTGGATGTGTCCAACAACCAAAACTAAGGATTGACCTCTGACTCCAACTATATTAATCATAAACTAATTCCATGGTTTGAACATGTTGAGGTTCAAGCCGGGCATGGATGTGTCCATCAACCCAAACGAGAAACAAAACTCCGATTCTAACCATATTAATGGAAGATGTTGGCCTTAATATTTTGTAAGGGGTTTTGGGTCTCATCATTTTCCTTTTAAGCACATTCATGACATATAATTATGTCATGTTCTAACGATTTCCTTAATAAAGTATGTATGTGACTTAATTTATCAAGTCTCATTAATTGAATTAGGAACCGGATTTCCTAATTCTAATTTCACACTTTATTCAAGAAATTGTTTTGGGAAACAATTTCCTAAATTGTCATAATCAATTTCGGAAATAATATGTTTAAGACTTTGATTTCTCTAAATCAAATCTTATTAAATTAAGAGACAAATTCCCTTAATTCAACCACATATTATTTACATGAAAATCTTATTTAAGGAAATAAACTCTATAGGAAATAATTTTCCTAATTAATTTTGGAGACAACAATACGTAAGAGCATCACCTCATAAATCAAATAAGGAAATTATCATTTGAGAATCACCTCAAAAATTTCTAAGATTTGATCATATATTTTATTTATGGATAATTAATTACAACAAATTATTTACTTTGGGTGGCTCCCCGAGGCACTCCCCAAAGTAACAATTCATATTCAAAATAGGAAATTAAATTATAACAACTAACTTTAATTTGGGTGGCTCCCCGAGGCACTCCCCAAAGTAAAGAATTTTGTTAATAATTTAAAAACCAATTTGAATTTAATTGTCAATTAATGTTTCCATAAAATGTCTAGACTTTCATGAAAAGAAAGTGCTCAAAATTACGAGCTTTCCATAAATGGAAAGTTTCTAAAATTAAATGGTTTTCAGAATTATTGTAAGTTTCTGGTACAAAGAAAACTTACGTATTTCCAAAATTGAAAATTTTCCAAAATTAGGAAATTTCCAAAATTGGAAAGTATCCAAAAATGGAAAGTTTTCACAATTATCATAAAATTTCAGAAACAGAGATATTTCAAAAGTTTGCAAAATTTTATGAGGATTTCCAATCTTTGAAATTCCTAAATCTAAAATTTACCATAATTGGAAAGTTTCCATAATTGAAAAATTTTCCAAAATTGAGATCATGACAAAGTTTTCCGCAAAACAATTATATGATTATGTCGAACACTAACCGGCTCTCATACTACTGTTGGGACCAGGTGCATGCCGACGCGGACAAGTATTGTAATTGATACATAATTACATGCAGCGGAAACAAAAGCATAAATAATTTCCTAAATTATTCTAACACATATCCTAAGCATGCAATGTGTTCACATAATCGTAATATAAAATTTTTGCAGAAAAGGAAATTACTCTACGAATTACCTTGCGTAACATGGAAGAAGGGACGAGATCCAACCGTTAGCGTCCCTTGAAAGCTCCACCTCTAGTCGTATCCACGCTGAGTATCGTCGGGATGACTTCGCTAAGCCACGAGTTTCGTGTTCACGAGAACTACTAGATTCTCCGTGAACACGACAAAAACCGAGAGAGTAATCAAATCGAAAGACTCACCACCAAGGTTGGCCGAAGAGCAAGATCGTCGCAAGGAAGAACTTCGTCGCATTGATGCTTATCCTTGTGCTCACGGCAAGAAGAAAGAAGGAAGGCCTATGGCCGGCCAAGAGAGAGGGAGAGAAGAAGAGGAGAGAGCCCAAACAATTCTTGGATGGATCCTCTTCCATGGCACCCCTTGGGTCCTTTATATAGGGAGAGGTTTCTTAATTCCCAAGCAAACCTCTCCTTGATTATGAAATAATTTCTCAATCAATCCATATCAAGGCTCTCTTTCTTTTGGCATGATTATATAAAATTTATAAAACAAACCAACCATTGGTTCATTATATAAAATTTATATAACCTTTTATAAAATAAACCAACCTTTGGTCTATTTTATAAAACAAACCAAAAGAGCCTTATCCTCTTATGGTGGTGGTCGGCCATGACAAGAAGAGAGGAGGCCCCCTTCCTTGGCCGGCCCATCTAACCCCAATTGGATCCAATCCCTTAATGAATTAAACTTATTTAATTCACCCATTAATTCTTTAAAAGACTTAGCCATTCTATGCTTCCGATGCGTCTGAAATAAATTCAGTTTTGACTATTGTTTGGACTTACCAAAAATAGTCTATCTCGATTGGAGAATCCAATTCTCAACTCGTTTTAAATCTTTCAAATTACTCGTTATACGTGTGACCAAATAGACTTTAAATTTATGTTGGTCGTCCATAATTAACTAATTAATTATAGAACGATCATGAGTGACACCTAGTAGTATATCATGATCCCCAATTAATTGAAAGATCAACGGATGACCTCAGAAATGATTCTGAAACCCTTCAGCAACTATAATGAATCGTGCCCCATTCCCTTCACCATCTTATACCCACTTGGTTCAGGACATGGTCTATGTGTGTCAGTCCCCACTAGGCTGACTACGTCACACCTAGCCCAAGTAACGTTTCCTTGTCCTATGAAGTCTAATTACTCTCATGTATTTAAGAGATTCATACTCTGAACATGTCATGCACTGGCCAGAGGCTTCGAGTAATAATCCAACGATAGGCCTCGGGTATACATCTCCTCGCAAGGAGTGGTGAATCCTTTGTAGTCTGTTCAAACATCTTCGGGCACTTCGACTTATACCCAATCATCCTGGGTCCACACTTCCTTGGAGATGCTTGCTTAAGATGTCAAAGTATAAGTCTCCATGACCAAGATGACTTGAAAACCACAAGTCAAAGGAACATCGCACTTAAGCTGCAGTAAGAACTTCACTGACATATCTATATGTAGACTACCATATGAAGTTTTACAGCCAGTCACTCCAATGAACTAGTTCCCTTAACTAGCATTAATGTTTATCTCCGGACATCTCAATGTCACCAGCCAGTGAGAATCGGCTGATTAGAGAATAACCCATGCTAGTCTCAACAGAATTCATCGTGTCCGTATTTATCAATTCATCGACTAGGGACAATTTCAATACTTCACAATTACACATGTAGAGATAATCACTAGTTGTGAATTCATCACAAATTCTCTCATGCTGTGAATTATATTGCGGGCATTCAGTAAATGAGCTTACGATCTTAATCAAATAATCATGTATACTCAAATAGTGAATATTCATTTATTAAAATAAATGATTACAATCATAAGGCGATTGCCTTAGGACACTTCTCTCATATCACTAACAGTTATCAGTCCCTTACAGAGTATAAGTAGAGGCTCACAACCAAGATAGAGTTGGACAAACTATCGGGATGGTCGTAGTGTAATTAGGTGTGGTTCATCTTGACCATAGAATTATATTAGTGCACTTTGTGTGCATTGAGCAAGACAAACATAGAGGTGATCCAATTTACACTTACTTTATAATTGGATCAGACCTTGGTTTATTATGGAAGTACATGCTCTGAATCCTAATATAATAATGGGTACATGTACTTAGTAGTTATTTCTTTGATTTACCAATGGGCGAGATTTATTCTACTACATCGATAGGCCCGATAGGTTGGGAAATAATATTATTTACATGATGTGTCATTGATTATAGATGAAATTCGTGTCTTGGTGAGTCGGGATGATGATGCTCCCTTGATGAGCTCATAAGGTTCATCATGTTAAATCCTGCAGGTGGACTTGGTCCAACATGATGATAAGGATGAGTGGTACTAGTCAAGGAGTTACAGGTTGATTAATTAAAATTATTAGTAATTTAAATTAATCAACAAGCATTCGATATCTTAAACATGGGGAGAAAATGTACTCATAATAGGTGGAGCCCATATGTAAATATGGGGGTTGGTGAGGTAGTTCAATGGAGAGCCTTTAGTGGAATGAATCTTCATTAATGGATCGGGTTTGGATCCGTTAGCAGACCAAGACCCAACTCCTCCTCATGGTCTCTATCGTAGCCCTATAAATACCCCATGGTATCGTGAAACCAAGAGAGAATTCAACACACAATAAACCCGGGGTCTCTCTCTCCTATTCTCTCTTCCTCTCCCTCTCTCCTAGGGTTGGGCGGCACCGGTAGAGAAGAAGAAGAGAACCACGGTTGAGAAGAGGAGAAAGCTAGTCTTCCTCTTGTTTCCTTCCCCTCTTCTTCTTCTCTTGTGCGAGCACGACAAAGGGGGAAGTCGAGTGGTTGGCCGGTGACAGGGTTTGAGTCTTGCAGCGCTGGCGGTGAGGAAGAAAAGGAGAAGAGGCCGGCGGGTTTTGGGAAGAAGAAGTGGCTTCTTCTTCTTTCCTCTTCCACTTCTTCATCTTCCATTGTCTTCTCAAATACGAGAGCTTGTGGCCGGTGCACCTTTGAGGTATTGGAGTTGCCGGCGGCACAAGGGAGGAGGAGATGAGCTTTGCCGGCGATAATCCTAACCTAGGGTTTCGGCTAGGAGAGGAAGAAGCTGGTGTTGGGTGGCCCTTGGTGATCCCGATTCTTGGTAGAACGTCGCCCCCACGACGTCCAAGAGGGGAGGATCATAGATAGAAGATCGTTAGGAAACGAAAGGTATATTTCTCTCATGGCTCCTTTGTTAATTTTATCATTTTATGTGGGTGATGTAAGATGTGTATACCGAAAAACGTGATTTCTATATATGAACATCCTCATTTTGAAAAGAGAATCACAACAAGACTAGGTGCCTGTTTATATTTGTACATGCACGAAGTCCATTACTATGCATTGTAGATAACACGGTGTGTGGTGTCACACGGAAGATCATGTTATCAGTTCCTTGCCTAGTATAAGTAGAGGCTCACAACCGAAATTGAATTGGACAAACCATCGGGATGGTTGCAGTGTAATTAGGTGTGGTTGTTTTTTACCATAGAATTATACTAGTGTGCTTTGAGTACATTGAGCAGGACCAAAACCAGAGGTTATCCAATTTGTACTGGCTCGATAATTGGATTGGACCTCAGATTTGATTATGGAGTACGATCCCTTAATCCCGATATAATAACATGCATATATTATTAATTATTATTTCATTGATTTACCAATGGGCGAGATCTATCCTGTTAGATCGATAGGCCCGGTAAGTTAAGAGATAATATTAATAATATGATGTGCTATTGATTATTGACGGAATTCGTATCCTGGTGAGTCGGGTTGATAATGCCCCCTTGATGAGCTCAAAAGGTTCATCATGCTAAACCTTGTAGGTGGATTTGATCCGGCATGATGATAAGGTTGAGTGGTACTAGTCAAGGATCCAGATGTTAATTAATTTGAATTGTCAGTAATTTAAATTAATTAACGGGCATTCGATATCTTAAATACGAGGGGATGGACGGCTCATAATAAGTGGAGCCCATATGTAAATATGGGGGTTTGTGAGGTAATTGAATGAGAGTTCTTTAGTGGAATGGATGCTCATTAATGGATCAGGTTTGGATCCATTAGCAGGCCAAGATCCAACTTCTCCTCATAGTCCCTATTATAGTCCTATATATACCCCATAGTGGCATGAAACCAAGAGGTTAATCGATCCAAATAATTAATCCAAGGGAACACAAGGAAAACCCTAATTTATCTCCTCTTCTCTCCCTCTCCCTCTCCCTCTCGGTGTGCGGCGCCGAATAAGAGAGGGAGCTGTTCTCCACGCAGGGTGGCACCAAACAGCACGATTGTTCTTCTCCGAGCTCTGCATGTAGTGGTTCTTCTCCGGGCTGTGCATGCAGCCATTCTCCACGCAGAGTATTCCACGCGTGAAAATAGCAGGGCTATTTTTCTTCTCCACGCGTGAAGCTGCTTTCTTCTCCATGCTTGATTGCAACGGAACGGGAGCATGCTTGGGTTGTACATGCAAACAGGATTCATCATGCATGGGCAGTGAATTCGACCGTTGCTTCTCCAAGCAAGTCATGGACTTGCTGTTGCATGCTTCAAGCGGTTGGAGAAAATTATTGCTCACGGCAACGGTTTGGCTGGCGAACGGCTGGAGAAAATTGTTGCTCATGGCAACTTGTCGGCTGGTGCAATTTGTTTGTAGCTTGAGAACGCAAGTTGGAGTTGTGGAGTTGCTCAGAACACAAGTTGCTCACGCAACTTGGAGTGGCTCAAAACACAAGAACTCCAAGATACTTGCATAATTAGAAACAAATGAAAAGAAATTACCTAAGGTTGCCAATTCTCATAAATCTAAGCTCTATGGATTACTATCTTGTCCCTAAATCAACAACTTAGCCTTTTCATCCATCATGAGTCATTGAGATGAATCTAAATCACTAGCCTTTCAAAGAAAATGTTGATGGCTCTCTCCTAAGTTCTAAGTTGATGATGAAGTGGAGCTCACTCAAACACACATGCTTCATGCACTACCATAGGCTTGCTTATTATCTACTCTCTACCATTTATCATGATAGGATCAACATCTAAAAAAAAAAAGAAAGACATAGAAAATGGTAAGAAGTGAATTAAAAGCTAAGGAAATGGAAAAATTAGTAAAGTGGAAGACTTGAGTGCTTGGGAATGTTTCCAATGAACTTTGCTCTCTCATCAGTCCCCTAGTGAATTCAAAAGTGTCCTGGAGTAAACTCTTGTCTTGCACTTCAAAAATTCAATAAAAATCCCTCACTAGACCCTTTGTGCCAATTGTCTATCTTGCGTGCCATTTGTGTTTCTTTCTCTTCTCTTTACTGATTTTCTTTTCTTTTCTTTTATCCTCTAGCAAGGTCAGACTTGTAGTTGATCACAGCTTTCAATTTGGATGAGAGAAACTTCAATGATTACATGGTGCCGAAACCTCCAATTTGTGTGCCATCTTGTTTCTCTTTTGTTTTCTTCCTTATTTTCTTTCTTCTTAGCTGAAATTTTCTTCTGTTTTGTCCAGCAGTGGTTGCTCTCAACACTTTGTGACACCTTTGTGTGCTTCATTCCTTGATTCACAGCTCCTAGAGAATCCAATTCAGCTAAAGTTGATACACATTTGTGCCGAAACTGCTTTAATGGCATGCAACCTTCTGAAATTTTTTTTTTCTTTTGTGTTCAGCTTGTGTTCAGCCCTAATGCATTCTGTTTCTGATCTGGAACTTTTTCTTGTTCTAATCAGCTGTGGATGAGTTCAACAAACATATCCTAAACAAACCAATTCAGCTTCAACTTGTACAAAAATTTTCTCACTGCATTTCTGTTTTGTGTCCAATTCGATTGCATTCTTTTCTTCCTCAACTGCATTCTCAGCTTGCTTTCTCAACCTTACTGCATTTCTAGCTTGGTTCGGCTTCAATTCAGATATTTTTTTTTTTGTTCTTGATCCGAAAAATCCAAACAACCACATTTCTTTTTTTTTCCTTTCTTTGATCAGCAGTAGATATATTTGATACAAATCTGATCCCATCAGGAACTTAGTTCCCTGCTTCATAGCCTAGAAAAACAACTTCAGCTTCATTCTTGATACAAACTGCACACAACTACTTCAGCTGCATTTTCATCTCAACTCTCCAACCTTTCAGCCTTCAAATCTGATCAACTCCCTCCTCAAGTGCTTCAAGTGGACTAGGAGATATTCAAAGATGTAATCCATTTCCTTGTGCCTAAAGTGATGATCAGTCCACTTGAAGCTCAGATTTTCTTTTACTACTTCCCAATTTCTTTGCTTGCAAAACATCCTCTAGATGAGTGGACGAAATCTCTTCATAGCATCTTCCTCTGATTTTTTTTCTTCTTTCGGCTCAAATGCAGAGATCTGACAACAACTTTTCAAATTCATCTTGAGTTGTAATTGCACAGCTCTTAATTTTGTTGCATTTAAATAGAACCTAACTTCTGCCCGCAACTTAGCATATTGGTTTCCCTCCATTCTCTTAAGTTCATAAAACTCAACCTTGTCAAAAACCTTTGCCAATTCTCTTTTTAAATGTGCCAATTCAGACCTTGGCACAACTTGTATCAATTTGGTATCACCAACTTGATAATCTGTACTTCATGTACAGATTTGTGTAGACTGGTTTCCCTACTTCAATTCAGATATTTTTCAGCTTCAATTCCAGCACAAATTTTTGCCATCTTTTGATTTTCTCAGCCTCTAAAATCCATGGGTTCTTCTTATATCCAAAGTTGAATGTGCACCTAAATTCTTGATTTTCCAGGTATAGTCCTCGGCAGCCATAAATGGAATGCAGCCAGATTTTTGGGCAGTTCAGGAATTCAGCAGCTTCTAGCTTTTCTCAGCTTCAATGCAGATCTTTCAGCTTCTTTTCAGCTTTGTTCAGTCTTCAATTCAGCCCTTCATTCAGAGTTTACAGTCTTGAAAATCAAATCCAGCTCATCTTGATACTAACTGCACAACAAGTATTGCTGATTTCATCTTTTGCTTGCTCTCAGTTTGTGCTCAGCTTTTCGACCATCTGATTTCTGTACAGCAGTAGCATCAAATGGATCACCTTTCTCAGCTTCTTTCGAATTCTGAACAGCTTATTTCAGACCTTATGTGCTCTAGCAATTTCACAGCCAATCAGATTCATCTTCAAGTTGTTACAAAACTTCCTTTGGCACAAACATTTCATCATTTTCTTTTTCAGTTTTTGTTCCACTCTCCATTCAAATCATCTTCAGCTTGTTTCTTAGCTGCAATCCCTTCCCACAGCAGCTTTCCATGGATTCTTTAGCACTTTGCAGCTTCAATTTATGCTGCACTATCTCTGCTTCAGCTTGTCCAATCTCAGTAGCATCTAATTTCAACACTCGGCAGCAGCTTTAAGTTCACAATTCAGCTCAGAAATTTCAGATGGAGCACTCTGCACAGTTGAATTCTGAACTCCTTGCATTCCAGATTTTCTCACAGCTTCAAACATGAAAGCCTTCAATTCAGAATTAAACACAGAATTTTGATTTCCATGATTTCAACTTCAAAACTTGCTGAACAAAAATAGCTTCATAGATGTTTCCTTGGCAAAGAGCTCCTATCTCTTCACTTGGCAAAAATTCCTTTGTTGGTTGCCATTTCTTCAGATTCTTCCATTGCTTTCCATTCGAATCTTCAAAGTGTAGTAAAGAATCTAAATCTTCAATTGCTTCCACCTCTCTTGCTCATTCTTGGCACCAAACTCACTCACTTGGCACATGAAAATTCTTTTTTTTTTCCAAGTTGAACTACATCATTGATGAAAATTACTTCCAAATCACCAATCACTCCCCCACACTTAATTCTTTGTCCGTCTCGGGCAAAATAGCATCAAGAAAAACATCCCAAGCAAACAAATCCATAGAAAAATTAGGGTTAAGATTAGCAATAAGGAAAGACAACTAGAATAGAATAGACAAATAGATGTGGAAAGGTAAATAAAATGATTAGTCCCTATAGATGTGATCCAACCATTGAAATATGATTTTGAAAGAACCTAAGCAAGTTCTAGAATACAATAACATATGTGTATCACAAAATAAGGCTAATCTCACTAGGTAAAAATAATCCATCTCAAATTCTCAATTAAGAATCCAAAGCAAAATCGTACTCAAGCATCCAAGATTTCATCCATGATCTCAAACCCTAAGTTTTGACAACCAAATTTAATTTATTTTCAAAAGACTCTAAAATGCTATGGGATAACCTAGAGGGATACATTTATTTCTACTCATTCAAGAAAAGTGCAAAAAGAAATAACAATGTATTTACAAGGACTCCTATGCATTCTACTCTACTCATGCATTTATTAGCAAGAAAATTCTACTTCTAGAAAGCATGAAAATGAAAAATGCAATAAAAGAAAATACAAGCAAGAAAAATCTCCCCTTTATTTCTGGTGGACGGAGTCTATCCAGAAGGAGCCTCCATCTTGGTAGTGGAGGTGTCTGGGTGGCTGAGAGAGCTAGGACTCCCCCACACTTGAACTTCACAAAAATATTCTCTGGTGGCCTAAGGCGATTCAGGTTCAAAATCCATGGAAGGAATGGAGGGCTATGGATTGAAGTAAGATCTTCTCCTCCTTCCTTATGCCTTTTAGAAGTACTTCCAGGAGGCTGGAGTCTGTTCAGTTGGAGCACCCACTCCTGGAGTCTTCTGGACCCTGCAAAACAGTGTAATACCTTTCTCAAGCGTGCAGGGTCAGAAAGAAATAAAATGATGTCAGTTTCTGCATGAATTGAATCCAAATCTGCATCATGTCCAATTAAATCAATGCTTGGTGTCTCAATAAATTTTTCACAGTTATTTCCTACAAAATTTGCATCCTGAAATTCATCACAAATAATAAAATCAATTTTTGGCACTTCAATAAAAATTCCGCAATTATTTTTCAACACAGATGGATCAAGCAAAGTATCACAGCCTATGAAATCAATTCTAGGTGCCTCAATGAATTTATCAAAATTATTTCCAGAATAAGATATATCAAGAGATTCATCACAAAAATCAACATCAAGTCTAGGCACCCCTAAAAAATTTTCACACTCAGCATTTGCATCTAATGTAACACCACATGCTTCATTTTCAACAATTTCTACACTAGGTACCTCTAGGGATTTTTCACAATTATTTTCTACAAGAGATGTATCCCTAAGTATATCACAAACAATAAGATCAGTTTGAGGTACCTCATTACAAATTTCAGAAAAATTAGGAGGAGAATTTACCTGATCGTGCTGAGAAGTACTGGAGATTCTACAAAAGTAGATGTATCCGTGTTCTCCTCCTGGTCATGTTCGAGCTCCTCTTCAGGTTCAAGTTCTGGTGGACACTCAACTGGTGATCCTTGGGTGCTTGCTTCCACCATGCAAGTCCCTACACTTTCTGGTTCATCATCTAAATCTTGTGGTGGTCCCTGGGGCTTAGTGCAATCCCCTACACCTATGGAATCATCTTCCTCAACAATTCCTGTATCAACCAAATTAGAAAAATTAGGACCTTCAATAATACTATAATCACAAAATAAAAGATGAGAATGGTCCTGTGAAATAGGAATGGTTGATTCTTGGGGCTCTGTGCAATCCCCTACACTCTCAATCCTATCCTCTGAATTTTCTGATGCATCAATCAATATAGGTGGTTCCTGGGGCTCTGTGCAATCCCCTACACCTATAGAATCATCTGATTGTTCTAATCTTTGAGCTTGTATTTGATTCCATTGATCAACTAATTGTGCAAGGCGTTGTTCGATGTCTTGCCGTTGTTGTTGTAAAATTTGCTCTTGTTGTTGTAGGACTTGTTGGAAACTTTGCTGCTGTAATTGTTGTTGCTGCATCATCTGTTGAAACATATCCTCAACCCTCTGTTGTTGAGCCTCATCCCAGTCAGGATCATCAATGCCTCCTTGATTAAACTGCTGAAATGGGAGGGGCTGAAAATTCTGAGTGTCTTGCTGAAAATTCTGTCCTTGAACTGGAAATCTTGCTGAAATGTTGAAATTGTGGTTGAAAGGATGGTTGAACTTGCTGTGAATGGTAGCCCTGGAAATCTTGAATCTGAGGTTGAAATTGTGGTGGTGAACACTGAATTTGAGTGGGCTGGAAATTTGGTTTTGTTGTTGGAAATTCTGAATGGGTGGTGCCCATGCTGAATTTGTGGCTGGAATTGGGCTGAAATTGATGAAATGATGGCTGCCCAATCTGAAAATTCTGAAATAATGGCTGAATTGGCTGAAAATTCCGGTTGAATGGTTGTGGTGGCTGNCATAACCGAACCTTGATGGACATGGTTAGATCCATGATGAACCATGCAACTCTTCCAAAATCCTTTTGGGGTTATGCACTTAAGATAGCTGTTTACTTGCTAAACAGAGTCCCGACCAAGGTAGTCTCTACTACTCCATATGAGACATGGAATAGTAAGAAACCCCACTTAACTCACCTTAAGATATGGGATTGTCCCGCTTATGTGAAGCGGATTGTATCAGACAAATTGGATGCTAAGTCTGATAAATGTCTATTTATTGGATACCCTAAGGAAACGAAGGATTACCAATTCTATCATCCCTTGGAGCAAAAGGTGTTTGTTTCAAGGCATGCTGTATTTCTAGAAAAAGAATTTCTTTTACAAGAAAACAGTGGGAGTGGGATTGAACTTGATGAAGTTCAAGAAACTCCAATAGACATTACAGAGACACCTAGTCTAGACCCACAACCAATACCTCATAATAATGAGCTATCAGTTGAACCTAAAACAACACCACCTCTTCGTAGGTCTGATAGGGCACGCAATATTCCAGAGAGATATGGATTTCTCGTAAGTGAATCGAACGACGTGTTACTCATAAGCGATGATGAACCTATTAGTTATGAAGATGTTCTGAAAAGTTCAGAAAGGGACAAATGGCTTGAAGCCATGAAGTCGGAAATGGATTCCATGTATGAAAACCAAGTATGGGACTTGGTTAAACCACCTGAAGGGATTAAGCCCATAGGGTGCAAGTGGGTTTTCAAGAAGAAAACCGACATGGAAGGTAATGTTGTTACCTTTAAGGCTAGATTAGTGGCAAAAGGATATCGTCAAAAACAAGGAATTGATTATGACGAAACCTACTCGCCAGTAGCTATGCTTAAATCCATTCGGATGCTCCTAGCCATAGCAGCTCATTATGATTATGAGATATGGCAAATGGATGTGAAAACAGCTTTCCTTAATGGAAACCTGCTTGAGGATGTATACATGATACAACCTGAAGGTTTCACATCGGTTGATAAAACCAAAGTATGCAAGCTTCGACGATCCATATATGGACTGAAGCAAGCATCAAGGAGCTGGAACATTCGTTTTGATGAGACAATCAAAGAGTTTGATTTCTCACAAAATCCTGACGAACCTTGTGTGTACAAGAAGGTTAGTGGGAGTGCAGTTGTATTCCTAGTATTATATGTCGATGACATCTTACTTATAGGAAACGATATATCAGTCTTACAGACAGTTAAAATTTGGTTGTCCAAAACTTTCTCCATGAAAGACCTGGGAGAAGCAACCTATATCCTTGGGATTAGAATCTATAGAGATAGATCAAAACGGTTGCTTGGTCTTTCGCAGTCTACATATATAGACCGAGTGCTAAAAAGGTTTAGCATGTCGGAATCCAAGAAAGGTTACCTTCCCATCAGGCATGGGATCAACCTTTCAAAGTCTATGTGTCCGCGCACAGAAGACGAGAGGATTTGCATGAATAAGATTCTCTATGCATCCGCAATAGGATCTATCATGTATGTTATGTTATGTACAAGACCCGATGTATCATATGCTTTGAGCGTCACAAGCAGATACCAGTCGGATCCGGGAATGGATCATTGGGCGGCTGTAAAGACAATCCTTAAGTACTTAAGAAGAACTAAGGATGTGTTCCTAATATATGGAGAAGCAGATATGGTAATACGTGGGTATACAGATGCTAGTTTCCAGACAGATAAGGATGACTCCAAATCGCAGTCTGGATACCTATTTACTTTGAATGGAGGCGCAGTAAGTTGGAAAAGTTCCAAACAAGACACCGTAGCGGATTCTACCACGGAAGCGGAATATATCGCAGCTTCGGAAGCAGCAAAGGAAGCAGTTTGGATCAAGAAGTTTATCTCAGAACTTGGTGTGGTTCCAACCATTGATGAAGCAGTGCCGGTTTACTGCGACAACAATGGAGCTATTGCACAAGCGAAGGAACCAAGGTCTCATCAGCGATCCAAACACGTGCTTCGACGCTATCATCTGATCAGAGAGATTATAAGTAGGAATGACATACAAATTGAGAGGGTTCCCACTGAAAGGAATATAGCGGATCCTTTAACTAAGGCCTTGCCTCAAAGCAAGTTTGAGGGACATGTTAGATCCTATGGTATTGGATACCGTAGCGATTGGCATTAGGCCAAGTGGGAGTTTGTTAGTGATATGAGAGAAGTGTCCTAAGGCAATCGCTTTATGATGTAAACATTTATATTAATAAATGATAATTCACTATTTGAGTATACATGTTTTGTGTATTTGATTGGGATCTTAAACTCATCTACTGAATATCCGCAATACAACTCACAGCATAAGAGAATTTGTGATGGGATCACAACTAGTGATTATCTCTAATGTGCAATTGTGAAGTATTGAAATTATCCCTAGTCGATGAATTGATAAAAACGGACACTCTCAATTCTGTTAAGACTAGCATGGGTTATTCTCTAATCAGCTGATTTTCACTGGCTGGTGACATTGGGATGTCCAGAGATAAACATGGATGCTAGTTAAGGGAACTAGTTCATTGGAGTGACTAGCTGTAAAACTTCATATGGTTATCTATAAAGATATGTCAATGAAGTTCTTACTGCAGCTTAAGTGCGATGTTCCTTTGACTTGCGGTGTTCAAGTCATCTTGGTCATGGAGACTTATACTTTAACATCTTAAGCAAACATCTCCAAGGAGGTGTGGACCCAGGATGATTGGGTATGAGCCGAAGTGCCCGAAGATGTTTGAACAGCCTATAAAGGATTCACCACTCCTTGCGAGGAGATGTATATCCAGGCCTATCGTCGGATTGTTACTCAAAACCTCTGGCCAGAGTATATCATGTTAAGAGTGCAAGTCTCTTAAATACATGAGAGTAATTAGAAATCCAAAGGACGAGAAAGACATTACTTGGGCTAGGTGTGACGTAGTCAGCCTAGTGGGGACTGACACAAATAGACCGTGTCCTGAACCAAGTGGGTATAAGATGGTGAAGGGAATGGGGCATGACTCATTAGAGCTGCTGAAGGGTTTCAGAATAATTTCTTCTGAGGTCAAACCGTTGATCTTTCGATTAATTGGGGGTCATGATGTACTACTAGGTGCCACTCATGACCGTTCTATAATTGGTTAATTATAGACGGCCAACATAAATTGAAAGCCTATTTAGTCACACGCACTACGGGTAATCCGAGGGATTTAAAACGATTTGAAAATTAGATTTTCCGATCAAGAGAAATAAGTCGAATCTGAGTTAATCAGAGGCGCAATGGAAGCTAAAAATGGCTAAGTCTTTTGAAGGCTTTTTGGGCGAATTAAATGAGTTTAATTCGCGTTGATTCGGCTCGGTTTGGGCCGGGCAAAGAGGGTGCCAACCCTCCTTGGTTGGCCGGCCATTAAAAGGGAGAAAAACCAATTTAATTGGTTTAATTAATAAAATGAATCTAGTGCGATTTATTTTATAAATTATGGATAAATAAATTTGTATAAAGAAATTTATATAAATAAATTTGTAGAAATTTATTCTTTTATGGAAGTTAAAATAATCCATGAATTGGTTTATTTTAATTTATAAAATCAATTATGAATTGATTTTCTATAATAAGAAAGTTTATAAATTCCTTATAAAATTTATTCCATAATTTAAAGAGAAGAAGAATTTGTTTTATTATAAATTAGTTATAATAAGACTCGGCTTAAACGGAACAATTAATAAGAGAATTTATAAGATAAATTTCTTATAACTAATTCCGTTAATTCCGTTAAGAGGGAGACTTAGCAAAGGAGTTGCTACTATATAAAGGAACCAAAGGCAAACCCTTATTACGCATTACTAATAGAGATTAGTAACTTCCTCTCTCCCTCTCTCTTATTCTCTTCTCCCTCTCCTTTCCCTTAGGGCCGGCGCCCTTCTTGGAGAATTAGGGCCGGCTCCCACCTTCCTTGCTAGGGTCGGCGCACCCTATCAACACCAAGCAAGGTTGCCGTGAGCTTCAAGAAGAAGGAGAAACGAAACAAGAAGAAGAAGAAGCGGATAGCGACTCCTCTCTTCCCGGAATTTGATTCTGTTTTCTTGGTGGTTAGTTTCCCTTTCCTCTCTTGATCTTTCTTGTTGTGCCTATAGAGAATCTAGTAGTTCTCGTCGGCACAAAACTCGTGACTTTGTGAAGTCATCCCGAAGAGAACTCGGCGTGGACGCGAATAGAGGTGGAGCTTCCAAGGGACGCTACGGTTGGATCTCGTCCCTTACTTCGAGTTACGAAAGGTACTTAGTAAATTAGTTTACTTTTCCGCAAAGTTTTATTTTATGATTAAGTCAACACATCATAAGGTTGCATGCTAGATACGTGGTTAAAATAATTTAGGAAATTATTTTATGCTAATTCTTCCGCTGCACGTAAAAATTTAAAATTTTACGAACCCGTATCCTTGTCAACATGCACTCGGTCCCAACAGAGCAGAGGCTTAAAAGAAGGTTGGTGAAGAAGAGATAGGGAAACGTTTGAGAACTTTGCGAGTCGATCAGCAAGCAGACACAACGAGGATGAAGAGCTGAGTGAAGGTTCTTGCGTTGGTTGTGTTGTGTTGTGCTTTGTGAAGATTTCTCTTCTTTGTGCTGTCTGTGCTCGCGCTCTGTAAATCTTCTCTCTGTCTCTGTGCTTTGTTTGATATTCTTCTGAGACTATCTGTGGAGAGGTTTCTCCACCGAGAAGGAGACTGTTTTATCCGGATTTCCAGAGCTTGATCTGCCGACGATCAAGGGATCGCCCACCTCACGAACACGCCAAGGAGTAGGGGCAAGTTATCCCCGAATCTTGTACATCTCTGAGTTAGCGTTTGTTCTTCTTTCTGTATTTCTGTTGTGTTTCTGTTTTGTGTTTTCTTCCGCTGCTAACCTCAAGTGCAGAAACGAAAAGAAGCCAACTTTTTATGTGTTTGACTATTCACACCCCCTCCCCCTCTCTAGCCATCCAAGGTTCAACAAGTGGTATCAGAGCCTGGGGCTCTTTTCAACGGTCTAACACCCGGAGAGCATACAAGGATGACTTTGAGAGAAGGTTTCTGCACCAACAGACCCCCTTTCTTCGATGGAGCTGACTTCCAATACTGGAGGTCAAGGATGGAATACTACCTGAAGAACGACATTGGAATGTGGTTCTCAGTGAAAGAGGGATTCACCCCTCCAAAAGATGCTGAGGGCAAAGAACTTGACTCAACAAGGTGGTCAACCGAACAGACGAGGAAGGGAGAGGCTGATGCAAAGGCTGTGGTCACCCTGCAGTGTGGGATGACCAAGGAGCAACTGATCAAAGTTGGTCCTTTCACCAGTGCCAAGGTCCTATGGAACAAGCTCATTGAGCTTCATGAAGGCACCCGTGATTCACGAATAGCAAAGAGGGACCTCTTCCTCAACCAACTCCAAAACCTCTCCATGAATGAAAGTGAAACGGTAAGTGAACTTCATGGTAGATTCAAGGAGATTCTCAATGGGTTGCATTCCATTGATGAGAAGATCGAGAATCGCGACCTTGTAAGGTTCGTACTCAAATCCTTTCCTAGGAATGCTTTGTGGTTATCCATGGTGGATGCCTACAAGGTATCTAAGGACTTGTCCATTGTTAAATTAGATGACTTCTTCTGTGAAATGGAATTACACGAGATCGCTAACAAAGGCCCCAAGGAGAAGGGTATTGCTCTTGTGGCAGGGGACAAGGCAAAGAAGAAGAAAGAAAAGAAGAAGGAGAAGGAGGTCACATCTTCTTCATCCGAATCCGATGAGGAGGGGAGCGAGCCCTCATCAACTGAGATGGCCAACTTCGTGAAAAGGATGATGAGGAAGAGTCGGCGCTACAAAGGGAAAGGTAACACTAGTGAGGTTAAAGTTGATAAATCTAACGTCATGTGTTATGAATGTAGCAAAAAGGGGCATTATAAGAATGAATGTCCAAAACTAAAGAAGAAGGAGGAGAAATCAAAAAGGAAGAAGGCATTGAAGGTCATATGGGATGAGTCTTCATCCAGTTCATCCGAGGAGGAAAAGGAGGAGAAGAGCACTCGCATGTAGCTCTCATGGTCATAGAAGACATGGAGAGCAGTGATGAATCAAGTGAGCCATCAACCGCGGCTTCATCATCTTCGGATGATGAAGAGGTAATCTCTCCCGAATTAGATAAGCGTTATAGAACAATAGCATGCTTAACCAATTTGCTTAAGAAGTCTAAGAACAAGGTGAAGTCTTTAAAATTAAAAGTAGAGCAATTAAAACCCTCTAAGGATGAGGATATTGATGATTTACAAGTTAAAGTCCTTGAGGATGAAAATAAGGCCTTGAAGGGTGAAGTTGAGAAACTCAAGAATCTTCTTGAGAAATTCTCAACTAGCTCCAAGACTTTGGACATGATCCTCAACGTTCAAAGAGCAGTTTAAAACAAGGCCGGTATAGGTTACCGACCTAAAGAACCTAGCTTTGTCTCATTGATGTCTAGAACTCATTTTAGATCATCAAATGCTTCTAGGGTTCAAGGAATTAGAAAGAAAGTGATCAAGGCATGGGTGCCTAAATCTTGCATTGTAGGTGCATTAGGTCCCAAGGTTTGGGTACCTAAATCATCCATTTTTCGTGTTGTGTAGGCATTGATTGAGGGGGAGCATCTATCAACTTGGTTTGTTGATAGTGGGTGCTCCAAACACATGACTGGGGATAGATCATTGTTCACTGCCCTACAAAGTAAAAGTAGAGGTAATGTATCATTTGGTAACAATGGTAGACTTAAGGTTGTAGGAATAGGAGACATTCAAATATCCGAATGTCTTAGGATCAAAAATGTCCTTCTAGTCAAGGGGATGACTTTCAATCTCCTAAGTGGTTGTCAATTGTGTGATGCGGGATACACAATTGAGTTTTACCCAAGTCAATGTCTAGTTAGACATAATGACACACTTGACACGGTACTAATAGGCACAAGAATAGACAATATTTATCAAGTTTCTTTTAAAAGTGCTATTAATGCTTCTATTAAGTGTTTCATGTCCAAAGAAGAAGAGTCCTCACTTTGGTACCGGAGGTTGGCCCACGTGAACATGAAGAACATTCAAAAATTGACCAACAAAGGACTTGTTCGTGGCTTACCAAGCATCAAATATGAAAAGGAAAAGCTATGTGATGCATGTCAAATGGGTAAGTAAACAACAGCATCTCACAAAGGTAAAAGCACTGTGAGTACCTCTACTGCCTTAGATTTATTGTATATGGACTTGTTTGATTGTAGTACAAGTGTTTCATTGAATGGTAGTCGATATTGCTTTGTAACCATTGATGACTATACTAGATATACTTGGACTTATTTTCTAAAACATAAGGATCAAACTCTAAATATTTTTATTTCCTTTTGTAGAAGAATTGAAAATGATAAATCTACAACAATTAAAATAATTAGGAGTGATCATGGAGGAGAATTTCAAAATCATAGGTTTTTAGAGTTTTGTCAAGAGAAAGGATATAGACATGAGTTCTCTACTCCTAGAACACCACAGCAAAATGGTGTTGTAGAGAGGAAGAACCGAGTCTTACAAGAGGCTGCACGAAGCATGCTTAATGAGTACTCTTTACCGAGTCACTTATGGGCTAAAGCTGTAAACACAGCTTGCTATGTGCAAAATCGGGTCCTCATCTATAGGTTCTTAGGGAAGACTCCACATGAACTTTGGTTTGGAAGACCACCTACAGTTAAACATCTTCGGGTGTTTGGGTGTAAGGTGTTCATTCTAAACACCAAGGATCATCTTGGAAAGTTCACAGCAAAAGATGATGAAGGGATACTGGTCGGGTATTCCCTTGTCAGCAAAGCTTACCGAGTCTACAACAAGAAATCTAGGTTAGTTGAAGAATCTTCTGATGTTGTATTTGAGGAGATCCCAAAAGCAATTGATCAATCAGAAGATATAGAGGGAGTTCAATTGGAACTTAGGAAGTTAAGATTGAATGAAGGTCCAAGTGTTGAAAATGTTGCGGATGAATCTGATGATGGTGAGCATGAAGCTCAGCCGGACCCTGACTCTGAGCATGTGTCTAATGAAACCATCCAGGAAGCACATTCAACACCAAGGCAAACTAGGTTAGCCTTTAGTTATCCCCAAGACCAAATTGTTGGAGATCTCCATCATGGGGTTAGGACTAGATCATTCTTTAGGAATGAGGCTAATGAGGTTGCCTTGATCTCTAAAATTGAACCTAGAATGGTTGACAAGGCATTGCATGATCCCGATTGGATTATCGCTATGCAAGATGAGTTAGGTTAATTTGAGAGAAGCCAAGTTTGGGATTTAGTTCCTAGACCTAAGAAGACCACAATTATTGGAACTAAATGGGTCTTCAAAAATAAATTAAACCATAAGGGAGAAATCGTAAGAAATAAGGCACGCTTAGTAGCCAAGGGCTATAGTCAAGTTGAAGGCCTTGATTACGATGAAACCTATGCTCCCGTGGCACGATTGGAATTCATTCGGTTGATGTTTGCATTTGCAGCACATAGAGGTTTCAAACTCTATCAAATGGATGTAAAATCGGCCTTCTTAAATGGCTTCATTAGAGAAGAGGTCTACGTTGAACAACCACCGGGGTTTGAAAATTTTGATTTTTTGAACCACGTGTTTAAGCTCAAGAAGGCTCTTTATGGCCTAAAACAAGCACCTCGTGCTTGGTATGAGCGGTTGTCAACATTCTTAATTGAAAAAGGCTTTGTTAGAGGACAAATAGACCCTACACTATTTCTACGAAGAGATGGTGACAATATATTTGTAGCCCAAGTATATGTCGATGACATAATTTGTGGCTCCAACAACAAGGGTTATTTGAATGAGTTTATTGGACACATGGAGAGTGAGTTTGAGATGAGTCTAGTAGGAGAATTGACTTTCTTCCTTGGACTTGAAATTAAACAAACTCGGGACGGAATCCATGTGCATCAATCAAAATACACTCAAGAGATACTCAAAAAATTCAACATGAGTGACTCTAAGGAGGTAACCTCTCCCATGGCGACTAACACACGATTAGATAATGATGAGAGTGGGAAGCCCGTTGACTTAACCCAATATCGGAGTATGATAGGTAGTTTGCTCTACCTCACAGCTAGTCGGCCAGATATCCTTTTTGCTATGGGTATGTGCGCTAGATACCAAGTCTGTGCCAAGAAATCTCACTTGATTGCTGTTAAGAGAATTTTGAGATACCTTAAGGGCACAATTGGAGTCGGTCTTTGGTACCCCCGTACAAAGTCGTTTGATTTGATAGGCTATGCCGATTCCGACTATGCTGGGTGCAAGTTGGATCAGAAAAGCACAAGTGGGGGTTGCCAATTTTTATGATCATCACTAGTAAGCTAGTCAAGTCGGAAGCAACATTGTGTTGCTATCTCCACGACCGAGGCGGAGTATATCGCCATGGGAGATAGTGTATCACAATTGTTGTGGATGATACGACTATGGATTGTTTTACAAAGGTGTGCAAGTGTTGTGTGACAACATAAGCACAATAAACCTTACAAAAAATTCAGTCCACCATTCAAGGACCAAACACATTGAAGTGCATCACAACTTCATTAGAGATCATGTTGCTAGAGGAGATATTGTACTATCACATGTGAAGTCAAAATCGAATCTAGCAGACATTTTCACTAAACCACTCCCTGAAAATGAATTTAGTTTCTTAAGGAGGGAGTTGGGAATGTGTCGTGCTCAATAGTATTGTAAAACCCCTTCATGATCATTTCAAATTGTTGGGCAACTTGGGGACATCTCACAAAAACTATAAGGGTTAACAAAATATTTTTGATTGCTAGAAAAGGGGTGAAATGTTAGGATCAACCTAATTACTCAAAATGTTCATGCATCCCTTGAGTAATGTGGTTGAAGAGACAAAAATCATTAATTTGACCAAGTATGGGGAAAACCAATGCATAATACATGTGTATTTTGTTCCAAGAACATACTTGGACATTCCAATCAAGTAAAATTGATTGGAGCTTTAGTGGTTGATACAAACCTATTCAAATCTGATACATGTCTGTGTTTAAGAATTTTAATCCGTAAGAAAATGATCTTTTCGTGATTGATGATGTGGGGATACACTTTGGTTAAGGGAACCCCTGTTCAGATCAAAATAATTAAATCTGACTATTTTAGAATCTGAAAGGGGTGTTTCAAACGAGTGTATCAGGGTTTTAAGACAATCCTCTGAAATCTGATCGGTCCGTAGACCGATCAGGAATCACCTCAGATTATGAGAAAAGTCTTCTGTGTCGATCTTGATCGGTCCATCGACCGATCAGGACTCTCCCTGATCAATCACTTTGACCGATCAGGCTGTACCTGATCGGTCAGCAGAACGGTCAGGATCATCTAATCAAGATCCTGATAAAATCCTGATGGACCAAACCTGATCGGTCCACAGATCGATCAGAATCACTCTGATCGGTCATGATGACCGATCAGGGGTTGGTCAGATTGATCCACAGACCGATCAGAAAGCTATCCGAAACCTTTCTATTCGGTTCCATGATCGGTCCGCAGACCGATCAGGGACCTCCCTGATCGGTCACGGAGACCGATCAGGACGTGTCCTGATCGATCGAAGGACCGATCAGGCCTCTCTGATCGGTCACGGAGACCGATCAGAACCCAATCTGACTGATCAGGAGGTCTCCTGATCGGTATGGGTACCCTTGGATCGGATAGTCGATCCAATCAGCAACATTGAATTTGGTGTTGGGACTGGGTGCATGCCGACGCGGACACGTATTGTAATTGTTACATAATTACATGCAGCGGAAACAAAAGCATGAATAATTTCCTAAATTATTCTAACACATATCCTAAGCATGCAATGTGTTCACATAATCGTAATATAAAATTTTTGCAGAAAAGGAAATTACTCTACGAATTACCTTGCGTAACTTGGAAGAAGGAACGAGATCCAACCATTAGCGTCCCTTGAAAGCTCCGCCTCTATTCGTATCCACGCCGAGTATCTTCGGGATGACTTCGCTAAGCCACGAGTTTCGTGTTCACGAGAACTACTAGATTCTCCGTGAACACGACGAAAACCGAGAGAGTAATCAAATCGAAAGACTCACCACCAAGGTTGGCCGAAGAGGAAGATCGTCGCAAGGAAGAACTTCGTCGCCTTGATGCTTCTCCTTGTGCTCACGGCAAGAAGAAAGAGGGAAGGTCTATGGCCGGCCAAGAGAGAGGGAGAGAAGAAGAGGAGAGAGCCGAAGCAATTCTTGGATGGATCATCTTCCATGGCACTCCTTGGGTCCTCTATATAGGGAGAGGTTTCTTAACTCCCAAGCAAACCTCTCTTTGATTATGGAATAATTTCTCAATCAATCCATAATCAAGGCTCTCATGATCAAGCTTCCTCTTCTTGATTATGGAATAATTTCATAATCAATCCATAATCAAGGCTCTCTTTCTTTTGGCATGATTATATAAAATTTATAAAACAAACCAACCATTGGTTCATTATATAAAAATTTATAAACAAACCAACCATTGGTTCATTATACAAATTTTATTAAACAAACCAACTCATGGTTCATTATATATAAAATTTATATAACCTTTTATAAAATAAACCAACCTTTGGTCTATTTTATAAAACAAACCAAAATAGTCTTATCCTCTTGTGGTGGTCGGCCATGACAAGAAGAGAGGAGGCCACCTCCTTGGCCGGCCCATCTAACCCCAATTGGAGCAAATCCCTTAATGAATTAAACTTATTTAATTCACCCATTAAGTCTTTAAAAGACTTGGCCATTCTATGCTTCCGATGCGTCTGAAATAAATTCAGTTTTGACTATTGTTTGGACTTACCAAAAATAGTCTATCTCGATTGGAGAATCCAATTCTCAACTCGTTTTAAATCCTTCGAATTACTCGTTATGCGTGTGACCAAATAGGCTTTCAATTTATGTTGGCCGTCCATAATTAACTAATTAATTATAGAACGATCATGAGTGGCACCTAGTAGTACATCATGATCCCCAATTAATTGAAAGATCAATGGTTGACCTCAAAAATGATTCTGAAACCCTTTAGCAGCTATAATGAATCGTGCCCCATTCCCTTCACCATCTTATACCCACTTGGTTCAGGACATGGTCTATGTGTGTCAGTCCCCGCTAGGCTGACTACGTCACACCTAGCCCAAGTAACGTTTCCTCGTCCTATGGATTCTAATTACTCTCATGTATTTAAGAGATTCATACTCTGAACATGTCATGCTCTGGCCAGAGGCTTCGAGTAACAATCCGATGATAGGCCTCGGGTATACATCTCCTCGCAAGGAGTGGTGAATCCTTTGTAGGCTGTTCAAACATCTTCGGGCACTTCGGCTTATACCCAATCATCCTGGGTCCACACCTCCTTGGAGATGCTTGCTTAAGATGTCAAAGTATAAGTCTCCATGACCAAGATGACTTGAACACCGCAAATTAAAGGAACATCGCACTTAAGCTGCAGTAAGAATTTCACTGACATATCTATATGTAGACTACCATATGAAGTTTTACAGCCAGTCACTCCAATGAACTAGTTCCCTTAACTAGCATTCATGTTTATCTCCGGACATCTCAATGTCACCAGCCAGTGAGAATCAGCTGATTAGAGAATAACCCATGCTAGTCTCAACAGAATTGATAGTGTTCGTATTTATCAATTCATCGACTAGGGGCAATTTCAATACTTCACAATTGTACATGTAGAGATAATCACTAGTTGTGAATTCATCACAAATTCTCTCATGCTGTGAATTGTATTGCGGACATTCAGTAAATGAGCTTAAGATCTTAATCAAATAATCATGTATACTCAAATAGTGAATATTCATTTATTAAAATAAATGATTACAATCATAAGGCGATTGCCTTAGGACACTTCTCTCATATCACTAACAAACTCCCACTTGGCCTAATGCCAATCGCTATGGTACCCAATACCACAGGCTCTAACATGACCCTCAAACTTACTTTGAGGCAAGTCCTTAGTTAAAGGATCCGCTAAATTCCTTTCAGTGGGAATTTTCTCAATTTGTATATCATTCCTACTTATAATCTCTCTGATCAGATGATAGCGGTGAAGCACATGTTTGGATCGCTGACGAGACCTTGGTTCCTTTGCTTGTGCAATAGCTCCATTGTTGTCGCAGTAAACCGGTATTGCTTCATCAATGGTTGGAACCACACCAAGTTCTGAGACAAACTTCTTGATCTAAACTGCTTCTTTTGCTGCTTCCGAAGCTGCAATATATTCCGCTTCCGTGGTAGATTCTGCTACGGTATCTTTCTTGGAACTTTTCCAGCTTACTGCGCCTCCATTCAAAATAAATATGTATCCGGACTGAAATTTAGAGTCATCCTTATCTGTCTGGAAATTGGCATCTGTATACCCACGTATTATCATATCACCTTCTCCATATATTAGGAACACATCCTTAGTTCTTCTTAAGTACTTGAGGATTGTCTTGACAGCCGCCCAATGATCCATTTCTGGATCAGACTGGTATCTGCTTGTGACGCTCAGAGCATATGATACATCGGGCCTAGTACATAACATAGCATATATGATAGATCCTATCGCGGATGCATAAGGAATCCTCTCGTCTTCTGTGCGCGGACACATAGACTTTGAAAGGTTGATCTCATGCCTGATGGGAAGGTAACCTTTCTTGGATTTTGACATGCTAAACCTTTCTTGCACTCGGTCTATATATGTAGACTGCGAAAGACCAAGCAACCGTTTTGATCTATCTCTATAGATTCTAATCCCAAGGATATAGGTTGCTTCTCCCAGGTCTTTCATGGAGAAAGTTTTGGACAACCAAATTTTAACTGACTGTAAGACTGATATATCGTTTCCTATAAGTAAAATGTCATCGACATATAACACTAGGAATACGACTGCACTCCCACAAACCTTCTTGTATACACAAGGTTCGTCAGGATTTTGTGAGAAATCAAACTCTTTGATTGTCTCATCAAAACGGATGTTCCAGCTCCTGGATGCTTGCTTTAGTCCATATATAGATCGTCGAAGCTTGCATACTTTGATTTTATTAACCAATGTGAAACCTTCAGGTTGTATCAGGTATACATCCTCAAGCAGGTTTCCATTAAGGAAAGTTGTTTTCACATCCATTTGCCATATCTCATTATCATAATGAGCTGCTATGGCCAGGAGCATCCGAATGGATTTGAGCATAGCTACTGGCGAATAGGTTTCATTATAATCAATTCCTTGTTTCTGACGATATCCTTTTGCCACTAATCTAGCCTTAAAGGTAACAACATTACCTTCCATGTCGGTTTTCTTCTTGAAAACCCACTTGCACCCTATGGGCTTAATCCCTTCAGGCGGGTTAACCAAGTCTCATACTTGATTTTTGTACATGGAATCCATTTCCGACTTCATGGCTTCAAGCCATTTATCCCTTTCTGAATTTATCAGAACATCTTCATAACTGATAGGTTCGTCATTGTTAACGAGTAGCACGTCGTTCGATTCACTTATGAGAAATCCGTATCTCTCTGGAATATTACGTGTCTTATCAGACCTACGAAGAAGTGGTGTTGTTTTAGGTTCAACTGATAGCTCATCATTATGAGTTATTGGTTGTGGGTCTAGACTAGGTGTCTCTATAATGTCTATTGGAGTTTCTTGAACTTCTTCAAGTCCAATGCTACTCCCACTGTTTTCTTGTAAAAGAAATTCTTTTTCCAGAAATACAGCATGCCTTGAAACAAACACCTTTTGTTCCAAGGGATGATAGAATTGGTAACCTTTCGTTTTCTTAGGGTATTCAATTAATAGACATTTATCAGACTTACCATCCAATTTGTCTGATACAATCCACTTTACATAAGCAGGACAACCCCATATCTTAAGGTGAGTTAAATGAGGTTTCTTACTATTCCACGTCTCATATGGAGTAGTAGAGACTACCTTGGTCGGCACTCTGTTTAGTAAGTAAACAGCTGTCTTAAGCACATAGCCCCAAAAGGATTTTGGAAGAGTTGCATGATTCATCATAGATCTAACCATGTCCTTCAAGGTTCGGTTACGCCTCTCAGATACACCATTATGCTGTGGTGTATATGGCGGAGTCCATTGAGACAATATCCCATTGTCCTTAAGATAATCTTGAAACTCTTGACTCAAGTATTCACCACCCCGATCGGATCGAAGTATCTTAATACTTTTGCCAAGTTGTTTCTCTACTTCACTTCTGAACTCTTTGAATTTCTCAAAAGCTTCAGATTTGTGTTTCATTAAGAACACATACCCGAATCGTGAGTGATCATCGATAAAGGTAATGAAGTAGCTATAACCTCCTTGTGCAAGAGTTGACATTGGTCCACATACATCAGTATGTATTAGACCAAGCAATTCTCCCACTGGTTTACCTTTTCCGAAAAAGGGTAATTTGGTCATCTTGCCTTTTAAGCATGATTTGCATGTATCAAATGAACCGGGTTCAAATGATTCCAGAATTCCACATCGGTGTAATTTGGTCATGCGTTTCTTACTTACATGGCCAAGACGACAATGCCACATATAGGAGTCTATTTGATTATCTATTCGAGCACGTTTGTTGCTAACTTTGATATTGAAAACGTCACTGGATAAATCTAACGTGTAGATACCATTGTATAATGTTCCAGTCCCATAAAGAACACCATTTAAAGTTATGTAACAGCAATTGTTACTAAAAGTTAAATGATAACCCTTTTCATTCAAGCATAAATTAGATACAACGTTCTTTATTAATGAAGGAACAAAATAATAATTATCCAATTCTAAGACAAGTCCAGTAGGGAGCTTTAGCAAATATGTTCCGATGGCAACAGCAGCAATCTTTGCTCCATTTCCAACTCACAAATTCGCTTCTCCCTTGACAAGTCTTCTTCTATTCCTTAGCCCCTGTATGTCATTACATATATGTGAGCTACACCTAGTATCAAGTACCCAGGTGTACGAGGAAATAGAGTGACATTCAATAACGAAGATACCTAAAGAGAATAGGGCATCGGATGCCTTCTTCTTAAAGGACTCAAGATAAACCTTGCAGTTTCTTCGCCAGTGACCCTGCTTGCCACAGTGATGGCAAGTGCCTTTT
This sequence comes from Boesenbergia rotunda, assembly GCA_024364735.1. NCBI lineage: Eukaryota > Viridiplantae > Streptophyta > Magnoliopsida > Zingiberales > Zingiberaceae > Boesenbergia > Boesenbergia rotunda. The sequence continues at coordinate 79,590 of JAGFNQ010008075.1, forward strand.
GGTGCCTTTTCAGTCTTTTTGGCCTTTTTCTTCTTTCCCTTATTCTGTTCTTTGGGCTTCCTCTTAGAGCCTTTCTTTGAGGAACCAACTAACAGTACCGTCTTCTGATCCTGCTTTACAGAAGGCTCTACAGTCTTTAGCAGGTTGAGCAACTCAGGAATGGTAGTCTCTAGCTTGTTCATCCGATAGTTCATCACAAATTGTGAGTAACTCTTGGGCAAGCAATGCAGAATTAAGTCAACACTTAGTTCGTGATCCATTGCAAATCCGAGTGTTCCTAGTCGCTCAATGTACCCCAACATCTTCAACACAAACTGTGAGACAGAAGTGTCTTCCTGCATCTTAGAGGTGAAGAGGAGTCTGGAGACCTCGAACCTTTCGGATCTCGCCTGCTCGTCAAACAGCTCATGAAGATGGAAGATGATGGTATGAGCATCCATATGCTCATGCTGCTTTTGCAGCTCAGGTATCATAGCGGCCAGCATGCTGCAACTCGCAAGTTCAGAATCGGCCACATGTTTCTGATAGGCCACTAACTGGTCTGGAGGTTGCATCTTCTGAGGATGGTTGGGAAGTTGTTCTTCAAGGACATAAGCAAGCTTTTCTGCCTTGAGGACTATCCTCAGGTTTCGAAGCCAGTCCATGAAGTTTGGCCCAGTCAGCTTATTGGTGTCCAAAATGGAACGCAAATTCAGAGAAGACATGATCAAGTGATTATCCTAGAAATACAAATTGAGCTTATGTGAGAAGAATGATAAAGAATGCATCAA
>JAGFNQ010008076.1:0-31963 GCA_024364735.1 Boesenbergia rotunda
TGCCCTGCCTCTCAGCTTAGTCCCAAGCTTTGTTCCAGCCACTCCGGACCTTCTTCTTCACGTACGCCTTCAGGTCTGCTCCCTTGGCTTGCCTCTTGAAGTCCTCTTCCTCTGGCTATCATCTCTCGGATGCGCACGCAAGCCTTCCCTTGGCTTGCTCCATACCACCCTTCACGTGTACCCTTGAAGTCCACTTCCCGGCTTGCCCTTGGAGCTCTCCTCCCTCGGCTCTCGTCCCTCGGATACGTCCACCATGTGTGATTCTCCAAGTCCTGTAAACTCAATCACACATATCAAACACAACATAACACTCTAACCTTAAACATATTCACCCACACACATCAAAACCATGATCTTTTAATCATTTAAGGGTCGATTGCCTCAACAATCTTCCCCTTTTTGATGTGTGACAATATGTTTAAGTTTAGAGATAAAAATAACCACAATAATAATAACAAGAGATAGCAATTGAAAAAGCATAAGACATAGTAGCCCTAAGAGGTAACCTCCTCCTTAATCCATGTCTTCTCCCCATTTTCAGTTCTAATCATAGTCCAAGTATGTATTCACTTAACACTCAACAATATTAAAAATGCAAGACATATCAGAACCTAAGAGGTAACCTCCCTCTTAATCCATGTCTTCTCCCTATTTTTAATCATTCAAGGTCTAAGTGAGAAAGAAAAATCTTAAACCATCCATTCTAAGTTAAAATTTTAACTTAAACCACCCATTCTCCCTCTTTGACACCATCAAAAGGATTACCTCAAGCAACCCAACCCTATGGCATCAAATGAAAGAAAGTTGGATTTCTGAAAGAGAGTTTTAGAATCTGAAAACAGGCGTGCCAGTCGACTGCCCATGGGGCAATCGATTGATACACTATCAGCCTGAATTTTCAATCTTTCTGCCGAATTTCAGAAACTTCCAGAAAAATCCAGTAAATTCCAAAAATTGTAAAATTTTGCATACATGTTTGAAATGATATACTCTATCAAGGAAAAATATTAGTCCATATAAAAATTTTAAACATGCATGACTTTTGATAAAAATCCAAAAACTTTGAAAACCACTACATTTTGTATCAATTTTACAAACTAATTTTGCAATCATGTGACTTTTAAAAGCATGGCAAAGCATGTAAAGCATAAAATGATTTTCAAGGGTTTAAAATGTCCAACTATGATCTTTGGGCAAAGTGTCCATTGATTAAACACTTGCCTTCCCCATAGTTGGTGTAGTTTTCATATTTTGATACTTCTAATCGCTCAACAATGTGCCATAAGCACAAGTGAGTCAAATGTATCTCCCTAATGGATCAAGCACCCTTTTTCAAATCGAATATCTCCAAGTTCATCCTACACTTCCACAAAACACATTCCAAGGCCTCTTCTTAAGGATGTAAACTCCGATTCGGGAAGATGCTTGGTAAAGATGTCGGCTAGGTTCGACTTTGATTCAACATAGTGTAGTTTTATGTCTTCCCTTGCCACATGGTCTCTAATGAAGTGATGTTTCACTTAAATGTGTTTTGTCCTAGAATAGTGAATCGGATTTTTGGTCAAGTTGATTGTACTTACATTATCACACAAGACTTTGACCTTAGTATAATGTAACTCATAATCTTCTAAGGTGTGCATGATCCAAAGGAGTTGGGAAACACACCCACCCATTGCCACATATTCCGCTTCCGTTGTTGATAGGGCAACGCATGGTTGTTTCCTACTACTTCAACTAACTAAGGAAGACCCAACGAATTGACACCTTCCACTAGTGCTCTTCCTATCTAGCTTACAACCCGCATAATCAGAGTCGGTGTATCCAATTAGATTAACACTAGGGGTTCTAGGATACCAAAGTCCGACATTGAGGGTACCTTTGACATACCTTAGGATCCTCTTGACTACAACCAAATGGGACTCTTTGGCACAAGATTGGTACCTTGCACACATACCTACCGCAAAAAGTATATCGGGTCTACTAGCGGTTAGGTATAGGAGGCTACCAATCATGCTCCTATATTGCTTAGAGTCTACCATTGTCCCTTCAAGATCACTATCCATTTTCACATTGGTTCCTATGGGTGTGGATGCTACCTTAGCATATTCTAAACCAAATTTCTTTAATATTTCCTTAGCATATTTGGTTTGAAAAACATGTGTACCTTCATTAGTTTGCTTAACTTGAAGGCCTAAAAAGAAGGTTAGTTCTCCTACAAGACTCATTTCAAATTCATCTTCCATACACTTGATGAATTTTTGTAGGAAGTCATTGTTTGTTGACCCAAAAATGATATCGTCTACATAGACTTGGGCAACAAATATGTCCTTATCCTTAGATTTTAAGAACAAAGTAGGGTCAATTGTTCCTCTCCTAAACCCTTAGACACTAGAAATGAAGAAAACCTTTCATACCAAGCCCGGGGAGCTTGTTTCAATCCATATAAGACTTTTCTTAATTTGAACACGTGTCTTGGATAGTTAGGGTCCTTAAACCCGGGGGGTTGTTCTACATAGACCTCTTCCTTAATGATCCCATTAAGAAATGTCGACTTCACATCCATTTGGTGGAGTGTGAAACCCATGTGAGCGGCATAGACTAGTAGAATTCTAATAGATTTTAACCTAGCTACGGGAGTATAGGTCTCATCATAATCTAGTCCCTCAACTTGGTTAAACCCCCTAGTTACCAATCTAGCCTTGTTCCTAGTGATTTTACCTTAGTCATCTAGTTTGTTTCTAAAGACCATCTTGTGGTTACAATGGTGCAATCATTGGGCCTAGGAACTAACTCCCAAACTTCACTTCTCTCAAATTGATTTAGCTCTTCTTGCATGGCTAAAACCCAATCAACATCTCCCAATGCTTCATCAATGATCTTGGGTTCTAATTGGGAGATTAGAGCTATTTGACTAGTTTAATCCCTAAAATAGGATCTAGTCCTTACTCCTTGAGTTACATCACTAACTATTTGGTTAATAGGGTGATCATGGTGATGTCTCAAAGGCCTAGAGGTTGTGGATTCATTTACTCCTTCTTCCTCATCCTCTAGGGTACTTCTTACTCCCCCTTGATCATTACCTCCTAAATGTAGGTCTTGGATTCTTTGGGCAAGGGGTTGGACCTATTCTATATCCTTATCAATTGAGGCTTTTCTAGGGTAGGTACTAGTTGTTTCATCAAATTTAATATTCGAGGACTCCTCAATCACTTTTGTCATCTTGTTGTAAACTCTATAACCCCTACTAGCTAATGAGTATCCTACTAGAATTCCTTCATCGGCTTTTGACTCAAACTTCCTTAGGTCATCTTTGGTATTTAAGATGTAGACTTTACACCCAAAGATCCTAAAATAGTGGACTTGAGGTACCCTTCCATTCCACAATTCAAAGGGTGTTTTCCCTAGAAACCTATGTACCAACACCCGATTTTGAATATAGCAAACAGTGTTAACCGCTTCGGCCCAAAAGTAGCTAGGAGGAGAATATGCATTAAGCATAGTCCTAGCAGCTTCTTGTAGGGCTCGATTCCTTCTCTCAACTATCCCATTTTGTTGAGGAGTCCTTGGGCATGAAAATTCATGCTTGTATCCATTTTCAACACAAAATTGTGTGAAGCTTGTATTTTGGAATTCTCCACCGTGGTCACTCCTAATTCGGTTTATTTTGGTATGTTTTTCATTTTCTACCATTTTACTAAATCCTATAAAGATCTCTAGGGTATCATCCTTATGTTTCAAAAAATAAACTCATGTAAACCTAGAAAAATCATCTACTATGACTAGACAATATTTACTCCCCACAAGTGAGGGAGTACTATGACAATCAAAAAGATCTATATGCAAAAGCTCTAAAGGTAAAGAGGTAGTGGTTAGGGTTTTACTTTTGTGTGATGATTTTGATTGCTTACCCTCTTGACATGCATCACACAATTTGGTCTTCTCATACTTGATCATTGGTAGCCCCTTCACCAACTCTTCCTTGGCCACTCTTGCAATGCTTCTCATGTTGACATGTCCAAGTCTCCGGTGCCACAACCATCCTTCTTCTTCTTTGGACATGAAACACTTAGCAACATTGTTAGTAGCATAAATAAGATCAAGATAATATAAATTTGCCTATCTAAACCCTTCTAATATGATAGTATTTGATTCATTATGCCTTATTTTACATTTCCTAGCATGAAATTCAACTCTAAAATCGGCATCACATAGTTGACTTACACTTAGTAAATTGAATTTCATATATTTGATTAGGAGTACCTTATGTATAGAAATCGTGGGAGATACCTCAATGGTGCCTCTACCAATGATTCTCAATTTTCCACTATTTCCAAAGGAGACCGTCCCTTCTCTTAAGTAGCTAATAGTGGTGAACTTGCTCACATCCCTAGTCATGTGTCTTGAGCATCCACTATCTACTATCCACATAGTTGAGGTCTCCTTCACCTTTACCTATACAACATGAAAAACATACTTTTTTGGTACCCAAATCTTTGATCCATAAGCATCATTAAGAAATCTCTTAGGTACTCATGCCTTCATTGTGTTTCCCTTAGCCCCTAGTCTCCTAGATGCACCAATCGTACCGGTAAGTGAGACAAAGGCCACTTCCTTTGTCTTAGGCCTATATCCTAAGTCGGCCTTGTTATAAACGACCCTTTGACAGCTGATTATCATGTCTAGGTTACTAGATCCTACTTGAAATTTCCTAAGGGTCTTTGTGAGGTCATCTACCTTTTTCCTAAATTTTCTATTTTCAGTTTCAAGATGTGAAGCATGTGAAGAAGTAGAACTAACATGCAATTCTTTAAGTTTAGTAGATTCTATTCTAAGCATGTCAATTTCTTCTTTTAGCTCCTTAATTTTACTTCTAGCCTTAGCTAAGTCCATGTTAGTGCTAGAAATTATCTTTACTAAAGTAGATGAGGGTAAGTGGTATACCTCACTTACCGAAGCTTCTGACTCTGATGATGAAGTGGAGGAGCTCTCATCTTCACTACTTGAGCTTCGTTCATCATTTGATGAGTCTGAGTGATCTTGTGCCATAAGAGCGAAGTGGGAGACTTGCTCTTCTTCTTCCTCTGAGGATGATTGATCATCTCAAGTTGCCTTAAGGTTGGTGGCACCCTTCTCCTTTCCCTTTGACTTATTCTTGTCACCTTTCTTCTTTTCCTCCTTCTTGTCATCTCTTTTCTTCAATTGGGGGCACTCATTCTTCATGTGTCCCTCTTGGTGGCAGTTGTAGCATATGATGTCCTTGGCCTTACCTTTACCTTTAGACCCTTTCCTAGCATAGGACTTGTTAGATAAACTTTTAAAAGCTCTACGAAATTTTCTTACCATGAACGCCTCTTGATCACTATCCAAGGAGGCACTGGATTCCTCTGAATCTGATGAGGATGAGTAAACCACCTTCTTCTTCTCCTTCCTCCTCTTCTTCTCCTTTTCTGTAACAAAGATAATACCTTTCTCTTTGACCGAGACATTAGCTTGCTCGTGTAGCTTAAATTCACAGAAAAGGTCGTCTAATTTAACAATTGACAAATCCCTTGATACTTTGTAAGCATCAACCATGGATGCCCACAAGGTGGTTCTCGGGAAGGCTTGTAGAACATACCTGATGATGTCCCAGTTCTCGATCTTCTCTCCAATCACATGGAGCTCATTGATCACTTCCTTTACCCTTCCATGTAGCTGGCTGACGGTCTCGTTGCTCTTCATGGACAGGGATTGTAGTTGGGCCACTAGCAAGTCCTTCTTGGATCTTCTGGACTCGTTTGACCCCTCATTCAATTCCACCAACTTGTCCCACAGTTCCTTGGCGCTCTTGAACGACCCCACCTTGTTCAGTTGCTCCTTCGAGAGCCCACACTACAGTGTGGTGGTGGCCTTGGCATTGGATTGCGCCCTCTTCATTACCTCCTTTGACCAGGATCTCATCGGTGTTGGTTCTCCTCTTTCATCGACGGGTGCCTCGAAGCCATCTGCAACACTAATCCAGTTTTCAATATCGTTCATAAGGTAGTATTGCATCCTACCTTTCCAGTAAGCGAAGTCGTTCCCGTCGAAGAAAGGTGGTCGTGCGGTGGAGTATCCCTCTTGAAACACCATTAAATTTGCTCTGGTTGACGGTTAGTTCTTCTGAAACACACCGGCTCTGATACCAACTGAAGGATCATCTAGGCGTGCTAGAGGGGGGGGTGAATAGCACTTTTTCGGATTGAATCTCTACAAATTCGTTAGCGCAGCGGAAATAATATGCAAATGAAAATAAGTACAATGCTAACAATGATCGTTTACTTGGTATCCACCCAGATGGGTGACTAATCCAAGGATCTAATCCACGAGCACCACTTTCACTATCGAAATCTCTCCTTCAGATGGAGAAACCTTTACAGTCGATCTTCCTCTTTACAGAATGAAGAAATATGAGAGAGGAAGTATGAAACACTCTTCAGACGAGCAACACTTCGACACTGTACGGAACCATACCACCCACGTGCAAAAAGGTGCTCCTTTTATAGGAGAACAGGACAAACTCGCAGTCTGTCCAGCCCCGCACCAGTTGACTGCCCCAAGGGCAGTCGACTGATCTAGCATTAATAGCTAGCCAACGGATAGCCAACGGCTAGTTTTCGGGGTATATCAGTCGACTGCCCCAGTCGACTGGTCCGAGGCCGAAAACGCTCTGTGAGTTTTGGCAGTCGACTGCCCCTAGGGCAGTCGACTGCCCTGCCTCTCAGCTTAGTCCCAAGCTTTGTTCCAGCCACTCCGGACCTTCTCCTTCACATATGCCTTCAGGTCTGCTCCCTTGGCTTGCCTCTTGAAGTCCTCTTCCTCTGGCTATCGCCCCTCGGATGCGCACGCAAGCCTTCCCTCGGCTTGCCTCCATACCACCCTTCACGTGTGCCCTTGAAGTCCACTTTTTGGCTTACCCTTGGAGCTCTCCTCTCTCGACTCTCGTCTCTCGGATACGTCCACCATGTGTGATTCTCCAAGTCCTGCAAACTCAATCACACACATCAAACACAACATAACACTCTAACCTTAAACATATTCACCCACACACATCAAAACCATGATCTTTCAATCATTTAAGGGTCGATTGCCTCAACAGTTTGTAGGCTTCGCAAATCTCTCTATGGACTCAAACAAGTATCAGGTGTTTGGCCAACAATGTTCTTCATTGTGATTACCTCCCTTGGTTTCCATCCCAGTAATCATGATTTGACTTTATTTGTCAAGTGTACGCATGCATGTCATATGCTTTTATATTTATATGTGAATGACATGATAATTACTGGTGATGACTTTGATGGAATTGAGTCTTTGAAGTTTGAATTAACTCATTGCTTTACTATGAAAGACTTGAGTTTAATACTATTTTTTGGGGATTGAGATCGCCTCTTCGCCAAAAGGTTATCTCATATTTCAGTCAAAATATATAGTTGATCTATTTGAGCGTGCACGTCTCACTGACAATAGGGTAGTTGATACTCCCCTATAAACTAATGTTCGATACTCTTCTTCAGATGATTCTCCTTTGCCATATCCTAACTTCTACTGTACAATTGTGAGAAGCTTGGTTTATCTCACTGTGACTCATTCTGATATTGCGCATAATGTGTATGTGATTAGTCAGTTTGTCATTGCACCTACCACAGTTCATTGGGTTGTTGTTTTTCGCATTCTCCAGTATCTTCGGGGAACTCAATTTCAGAGTTTTTTATTTCCTTCTACTTCCTCGTTAGAGTTGTGTGCATACTCTGATGCTGATTGGGCAAGTGACCAATGAATCATAAGTCCACCACCGACTTCTATATATTTTTTTAGAGATTCTCTTATCTCTTGAAAGAATAAGAAACAAGATATTATTTTTAGATCTTCTACAGAAGTTGGGTATCATGTTATGACTGCCACCACTTATGAAATTGTTTGGCTAATTGGTTACTTGTAGATATGATTTTTTTTTCGACAACCTACTGATCTTCATTGTGATAATCATATTGTCATTCAGATAGTGTGCAATACAATTTTTCATAAGAGAAAGAATCATATTGAGATTGATTATCATTTTACTTGTTATCATCTTCAACTGGACACTATCACAGTGTCTTTTGTTTCTTCCTCCTTGCATATAGCTGATATGTTTACTAAGGCTCATTCTACTTCGCACTTCTGATTTTTATTTAACAAACTCTCAATGCTTCTAGCTGTAACATCGTGAGTTTGAGGGTAATGTTAGAGTTATAATTATTAGAATAAATTTTGTTATAATTTTTCTAATAATTCTATTATTTATTAACGGTCAATTGACCAAGTACTTTTATACTATATATATATATATATATATATATATATATATATATATATATATATATATATATATATATATATATATATATATATATATATATAGTCCTTAGAGACAAAAATCAATGAATAAAATTTATTATTATTCATCCACACCATTCTAGGTGGAAGTGCGCTGAGGAGAGCATAAGGAATGAGACACGTTTGCATTTGACTAGTAAGGCTTCGGGCTCGAATATGGGTCCAGTCAGTCAGGTCAATACTTCTTTCGACTAAACTTGATGGGAGGCTAGTGATATGGGAGAGTTTTGGGTCTCTCAACCATGTAGGATAAGTCTTGGTTAAACGACTGACGTGGACCAACTTAGGGACACGTGGCAGTAGGGGTCAAAAGAACAGTGAAATATTAATGAGATAGGCTGTTGGGACAATTTATGATCCGGAGTGACCATGTGTTTTGATGTTTGGGTAAAGGGTTTAAGTTAGGATTACCCTTGTGTTTTAATATGTGTATGTGAGTGTGCAGGATGTGCAGGTTACACATATTGACTTAGGTGGACGACTTCGGTACGACGAAGGGTAGCATGGAGACAAGCCGCGGGCTTGTGTGCACACCTGAGGGACTTTGGATAGCAGGGACGATGAGCCGAGGGGCGCAGACTTCGAGGCATACGTGAAGGATAGCATGGAGGCAAGCTGGAGGCTTGTGTGCATCCGAGGGACGGGAGCCAAAGATGAAGAGGGTGCGAAGGCAATAGTCGAGGCTGCTGGTGAGGAGTCAGCTGAGTCATGAGGGTATGAGTGCTGAGTGATTGTACTCGGGAAATCCTAGGGTTCGAGTGCTGAGAGAAGTATACTCGGGAAGGGAAACCTTAGGTGTGAGGGTGGACCAGTCGACTGCCCTTGGGGCAGTCGACTGATAAAGGTCATAGAAACTCACAGAATATAGTCGACCTGGGAGCAGTCGACTGCCCTGGGAGCAGTCGACTGGTAGGTGGCTGGTAAGTGGCTGGAAATTCGAACGTTAGGCTTGCAACGGTCGATTTTCAGTCGGACCAGTCGACTGCCCTGGGAGCAGTCGACTGGTAGGGTATTTTTCAGCCTTGAGTTCTATTTAAGAGAACTCGGTTTGGGCTGGAAGCTTTAGACGAAATGAGCTTGGTTAGAGCTCATTAGTAGTCTTAGTGCTCAAAAAGTGTGTTCGGGTTTGTGGCGAGGTTTCTCCACCCACAAGGAGCTACACAAGCTAGCCGGAGGGCATCCGGGGAGTGATCCGCTGAAGGATCGAGGGATCCTCCACCTCACGGACTTTCGTGGAGTAGGAGCTTCATCTCCGAACCATGTAAACGGTAACGCGTTAGCATTGTTTTGTTTGTATTTGTTTATTCCGCTTACGCTTGCTAACGTGTAGGTAGAAGAAACCGAGAAATTGCTATTCAACCCCCTCTAGCAAAGCTTCATCGATCTAACAAGTGGTATCAGAGTGAAGAATCGCTCTTATTGGACTAACCGCCAAAGGAGCATAAACTAGAGGAGAAGATGATGGAAGAGAAGCTAGGGGATGATATCAACACACCACCCACATATGACCATGAAGATTTTGGATATTGGAGGTCAAGGATGAAGACTTGGCTTGAAATGGAGTGGGAATGCATAATGATGCTAGAAGAGCCCTTTGAAATTCCAAGAGACAAGCACGGGAAGAAGCTTCGTCCTAGATATTGGACTAAAGAACAACAAGCACATTTTAGGGCGAATGAAAAGGTAATTGGTACATTAGTTAACATTCTGCCTAATTATGTTTTGAGTGGTGTAGGGGAATATAAAAGTGCCTATGAGTTGTGGAACAAAGTGGAAGAATTTCATAAGAACCCTACCCGAGCTCAAATAATGGAAGAACCTAAAGAAGTGAGTTCAATGACCCAAGAAGACAAAGAAGAAGAAGAATTGCTCATCTCATCAAGTGAAGTGGAAGAAGAAAGTGAGGGGTCGTCCACTTCATCAAGGGAAGAGGAAGAGGTCACCACCTCAAGAATTGAAAGGGAGGAGAGACTGATAAGTACCATTTTTGTTGATTATTTTAGATGTTAAAATCCATGTTTGACTCATATTTTTATTGATTAATTGTGAAATTGCCCTAGGTTTTAGAACTTACCTTTATTTTGGACTTAATTGCAAATTTGTATTAAATTGGATTAATTGGCCACTAAATTTTGGATCTATTTTTGTAGGCACCAAAGGTTCAAGGACTTAGGGCATATTGGGTCAAACTTGAATCGGAAGTGACCCGGATCAGATTATCAAGCCTACGATTAATCCGGGCCGTCCGATTCAAGAGCGGCTAGATCTGAGCCATCCGGGATGATCTGAAGCAATCCGAGCTAGGGCTAGGGTTGATCAAGCACCCTGATCAAGATCTGAAGGTTTCATCACAATCAGAGCTCAATCAACCGTTGGATCAAGCTTGGAGGGCTCTAGATCATCCATTCAAAGATTAGCTTGATCTGGACCATCCGTTGCAAATCTGGAGGATCCGAGCTACCACGAGGCAGATCCTGACCCCAGATCATCATCATCAAAGTTTGACTCAAATCAGACCAAGATCAGCCGTTGGATTGAAGCAAATCAATCACAGCCGTCCATTGGTTAATACTTAAGGAAAATTCCACCGCAGCTTACCCTTGTCGCGTCTTCAGCTCCTTTCACTGTTCTTCGCCGTTCTTCATCTTCTCTTCATCGTTTTTGAAAGTTTTTGCTTCCAAGAAGGCGTGACCACCTCATCTTCCATTCCAGATCGAGAATCAAGTTTTTGGCGATTTTTGTTTGAAGAATTCTGCTCATTTGCGCTGGAACAGAGGATTTCTTGAGGGTTTCTGGAGTCCTCAGTCCGACCACCTTCTTCTCTTCCACAGCCCATTTCAAAGCTTCCGAATCATTTGTAGGGGTTCTCAAGTGATCTCAGAAGTTTCCCAAATCGTCATCGCAGCTCCACCAATTGAGATGGAGTGAATCAGATTGAAAATTCCAGCAAGCGCAGATTCGATGCAGAATCAACTTCAGAATTGATTGTCCACTGATTTGCTGAGCCTAGGGGTTCGAAGCCAGTTCTTGATTGACAACCAAGAATTTCTTGAGCTGAGGAAGGGGTTGAGGAGTAGTTTAGCTAGTTAATTTCATTGTTTTAGCTGTAGATTTCAGTTTTGTCGAATTCTGTCCTGTTTTCTGCAATTTCCAGTTCTCAGCTGTTTTAGTTTGTAAGTTCTGACTTGTTTAGCTTAATTAGGATTTTAATCTTCGAGTTAAGTTAACTAGGAACTTGTGTAGTGATAGATTGAGTTAAATTTCAGTTTGCTTTAGCTTAAATTGTTGCGTGCCAATTCCTTGTTTGCGTGCCACTTCATTTCTGTTTTGTTTTCTTCCCTTCGGTTTCTGAATTTGCATCAGATCAGATTTCTTGTTTCTTAGTTGTTAATTCCTGCATTCGAGATAAGTAGAGGTTTCCTTAGTTAACTTAGAGCTTAGTTTCAATTTCTTGCAATTCATTCCGGGTTTTTAGTTTATCTAGAGCTGAAATTCTGAAAATCGAATCTGAATTACTGCATATCTCTGTTCTGATTTCTTTTGCTTTGTTAGATCTGGTTTTAGTTGAATTCCCTTTCAGAATCTTGCTTAGTTCTTTCCTAATACCTTTGTTTCACAAACGAACCAATCAGTTTTAGAAAGTTGAGTTGAAAGATCACTCATTTCTTGATTTGAATTGGCTTTTGGCACAAGGAATTGTCCCTTGCGTGCCAACTGCCCTTGGATTCAATTGCATCTGAATTTCAACTTGATTTTGTGGCATAAGATTGTGTTTGAATCAATAAGCTTGCACTTACTTACATTTGAATTTTGTTGGCAGTGGTTGGGATCCAAAAACACTTTGGCTAGTTTAGTTGCAATTGCTTGGTTGAGTTCTACTTTTGCATGCTATTAATTGTGTTAAGCTTGTTTATTTCTGAAAACTCCCATAACTGTTTTTACCTCATTTCTCAGCATCATCTTTTGTTTTATTGAATTCAGAAATTAGTTTCCAAAAATTTTGTAAGTGCTTAATTAGGGTTCCATTAGTGAGTTTTCCCTTTAGTGCCAATTTCTTGTTTAGTTCATTAGCTTAAGATTCTTACTTCTCCTTTTCAATTTCATTTTCGATTATAACCCAAAACCCAATTACTTATTTGAAACCCCAAAAACACAAACGACATATAAACCAAGCGTGAATCAGATTATATCAACTAGTCCCCGAGAAAAATACGACCTGTGACCCCTATATTACATTTTCATATTTTTGATTGTAAAAGGGTTTTCAGCATTCATTTATAAATTCTAAATTTGAGACCCACATTCGTGACACATAGTTTGGGTCCATCAGAGACCCACTTCCATACCAGAGCAAGAAGAAGCTCCAACCTCCACCAAAGCCAAATCGAAAGAGCACATCATTTGCTTTAGGTGCAATGAAAAGAGACACTACAAGGACAAGTGTCCAAATGGTAAGAACAAGGAAGTAAATCCTAAACCCATTTCAAGTTCTTTTAAATTTAACATGGGTTGTAGGAATGGAGAAGCCCAAGAGAAAAGAAAGAAAATTAGATGCTTTACATGTGGAGAGCTAGGATATTATCACACAAAATGCCCAAGAAAAGGAGAGCTAAAGAAAATGGAGCAATTGAGAAGATGGGAGAAGGAGGAAAGGAAGAAAAGAAGCTCACATCAATGGGGAGCTACAAGGGTAAGGGAGGTAATCCCTAACTTTAAATTAAAATGCAATTCAAATTTAAGTTCCTCCATGCTGTTGGAACTCGGATGGCTAGAGAAGGGGGGGGGGTGAATATAGCAAAGCACTTGAACTTTAACACTTATCAAAATTCTGCACTTAAACCGTTTAGTAGCATAGTGGAAAGAATAGAAACAGAGTATGCATAAAACTAGAACCCTAAGCTAAGCACAAATGCAAGACGCTAACAAGAGGGTTTACAAGGTTCGGGGATAACTTGCCCCTACTCCTTGGCGTGCCCTTAAGGTGGGCGATCCCTTGATCGTCGGCAGATCAAGCCCCGGAAGATCCGGATAGAAAGCAACCACCTTCTCGGTGGAGTAACCTCTCCACAGCGTTTCAATCAAAGATATAGTGTTAAGCACAATGAAACACAAGAAAGATCTTACTTAGCACTTAGCACAAACAAGAACACAGCAAACATCTTCCGAGCTCCACCCAGCGACGATCTCACGCAAGAACCCTTTCTCCGCGTCTTCTCGCTGTTGGACTCAAAGCCTCTTGTTCCTTCCTCCAAGTGCTCAAGCAAGGGCTGGTTGCTTCAAAGATCACAATAGCTTTCTCAAGAGTGGATGATCAGCCAAGAGCACAAGCACGCAGCAAGAAATCGCAGCACAAAACCAAGACAACCAAGAAGTCCTCCTTGCTCTGCTCCACACCGCTCCTTTTGTTTCCCTCTTGAGCGCCAGGTGACACCATCTCACTGCAGCCTCCAGCTGCTCCCCTGCAACCACCAGCCACCACTGAGATCTTCTAGACTCCCTGAGCTTCCCTCAGACCAGCCCCAGTCAGCAGCTCCAGCCAGCGCCAGCGTCCGTTGCAACCTGAGATGGAAAACAGACAAATCTGCTCCAAGGAAAGGCCTCTATTGACTCTCCTTGAGTGTTTGAATCCTTCCCTATCACCTACAGTTTAATCAGAGTATTAGCACAGCATATCACTCAGTAAATCATGTATCAGAGATCAAACGCAGAGAATCAGATACGGTCAGACACGATCAGAGCGTCTGACAGTGTAATTTGAATTAAAGTGATCGGTCACCGGACCGATCTAGGGCTCGTGGGTCGGTCACCAGACCGATCCACCGCTTTGCTGGGACTCCCAGCTCTCGCGGGCGGCGACACAAGCCTGATCGGTCACCAGACCGATTAGAGTGAAGCCTGATCGGTCACTAGGCCGATTAGGACAAACACTGTCCGATCAGGCTCAAGCCTGATCGGTCCACGTCTGAGTGAACAGTAACCACGGAAATCAAATCCTAAGTCTTTGATCGGTCACCGGACTGTTCACGAACTGATCAGCGGGGGAACTCAACTCACTGTTCGCTCCCTGATCGGTCACCAGACCGATCAGAAGCAAGGCAGTGAGGAAGCTGCCTGCTCCCTGATCGGTCACCGGACCGATCAGGAGCCAAGCAACAAGGCAACGACTCGCTCCCTGATCGGTCACCGGACCGATCAGGAGCCACACAGTAGGTTCCCAACCTCACTGTGCGCTCCCTGATCGGTCACCAGATCGATCAGTCATCGCTGGATCGGTCACCAGACCGATCCACGAAGGAGCAGCGTGCCAAATTCCCTGATCGGTCACCAGACCGATCCAGGGACTCAAACCTAGCCCTCCAAGCTAGGTTTCATCCAACCTAGCCCTCCAAGCTAGGACTTTTTCACCTAATCCTCCAAGTTGGGAATTTTCACCTAACCCTCCAAGTTAGGACTTTTCACCTAGCCCTCCAAGCTAGGACTTTTCACCCAACTCTTCCGAATTAGGACTTTTCCAAACCTAGCCCTCCAAGCTAGGACCTGACCCTCCAAGCCAGGACTTTTTCACCTAACTCTCCAAGTTGGGACTTTTCACCTAACCCTCCAAGTTAGGACTTTTCACCTAGCCCTCCAAGCTAGGACTTTTCACCCAACCCTTCCGAATTAGGACTTTCCAACACCTAGCCCTCCAAGCTAGGATTTTCCACACCTAACCCTCTAGGTTAGGATTTTCCAACACCTAGCCCTCCAAGCTAGGATTTTCCATACCATGCCTAATCCTCGATCAGGACTTAATCATAATCATAATCATAATCATCAATCTAAACTAAAATCGATGTCAACACCAAAACAGCAATCAGGGTCAGACTGCATCAACACATGCATGCTAGAATCAATGAAAGATGCTTACTTGTGCATAATCATGGTTTTAAATATAATGATAGGAGTAGGGTTAACAAAGTAGATCAAAAACTAGGAAAAGTATACATCATGATAAATCCAAGACCATTAGACCTAAGGATCAAGGCAAAAATCCCAAGAAAGGGATACATATACCTAGAAAGGTGGGTAGGCCTAGGAATGTCCAAGGCGAGCATGGGGATTCTAGGTTTAGAAGTCTAGAAAAGAAAAATTAAGCTTTAAGGGAAAAGCTTGATAAATTGGAACAGACCCTAGAAAGATTCATGGTTGGATCTAAGAGTTTAGATATGGTGTTGGGAAGTCTAAAACCCAACTATGATAGATCGGGGTTGGGATATCGGTCTAAGGTCTCCGATGCTAAGGGAAAGAAGTATGCTAAGATAGCATATAATTACGGCAAGAAGGAGAAGGTCAAGAATGGCAAGGAAAAGCCATTTAAAGGAGAAAATAATGACTTAACCAAGGGCAAAATGTCCAAGGTTAAGAAGGTTAATTTTGTAGGTCAAGAATCACCGGGGGCACACCGGTGTGGTCTAGTGTGGATTGAGTCACCAAGGGAGGTGGCTAGGGCTAAGAGCTCAAGGGGGAGTTCTAGGAGCCTTTGAGATCCATGGTAAATGGATCTCAAGAGATGATTTTTCTAGAAAGTCTAGGTGAACTAGGAAATGTGCCAAAGAGTTTGGAAGACTAAGGTGAGTCTTAATTCTAGGGAATTGACACATTAGAAGGAGATTTATGGAGAAAAAGGTGGAAATGAGATTATATTTGATAAAATTAAGGTTTAATATATAAATGTCATATAACTCAGTGCTAGAAATGTATTATAGTCAGGAATAAGAAGATATATCAAGGAGAAGTCAAAATTAGGACTTTTGGAGAAGTTTAAATGATACAAATTTAGGAAGGGTTGAGTTTCGTGTCAATCTTGGGATCCGGAGTAGTTTTGGGTGAAAACATACTTTTCCCAAGTAGACATAGATTCCACAAATCTCTCCACAAAATTTCAGATTTTTTGGAGATTTGTGAAATTATTTAGGTATTTTTGAAATTAGGCTGAAAACCTGAAATTCAGGTATCAGTTGACTGGCTTAGAGGCAGTCGACTAATCAAGGTAGAATCGATACTGAGAACCTTCTGTTTGTTTTTCCAGTCGACTGCTCCTGGGGCAGTCGACTGCTCCTGGGGCAGTCGACTGATCCGAAGGTTTAGGTAGAAAAGGCATATCGGATGATAAGAACTTGCAAAATTGGAAGCATAAGAAAGAGACATGTTACTTTATGAGATTTTATGTCATGACTTGATATTATATGGTTTGAAGGTCATAAATTGCTATTGAATGATAGAACATGGCTTTGAATTAAAATCTTTGGTTATGATTTCATAGTCCTTAAATAGAGTTTTGCCTCATGATTTATTGGTGATTATATGAAATGAGACTCTGTGGATATCATGGAATTTAAGGAAGATTGATAAGTACATATATATCTAGGGTTAAGAGATGAAAAGAGGAGGATTTTATCATATTAAGGATACATAAGAAAAAGGAGAGAATTAAAGGCAATTATATGTGTGAAAGGTTAATGGATGAAGTTGGCAAACACATGACATTATGTTTAGATTTAAAAGTTGATACAAGATGATCATGTTTTAGGAAATTAGAATGTGTACCAAAAGTCAAGCACATTTGATATTTTTCATGGAATCATACTTTTCTAGGATAGGGTATATTTTAACAAATGTGCTTGCAAATTTTTAGATTTTTTCGGGGTTTCTAGAATTTTCTAGAGGTTTCTGAAATTAGGTTGGAATTTTAGAAGTTGACTGTATCAGTCGATTGACTGGGGGCAGTCGACTGGTAAGTCTGTGTGTTGATTTCTGAGGGGTTTTTTAGAAATCAAGTAAGTTCTTTTTGGCACTAGGTGTAGGGTTGCTTGGGGGCAATCCTTTGATAGTGTCAAAGGGGGAAGAACTTGGGGTGTCAAGTTAGGTTTAACTTGTTAGTGATATGAGAGAAGTGTCCTAAGGCAATCGCCTTATGATTGTAAAACATTTATATTAATAAATGATAATTCACTATTTGAGTATACATGCTTGTGTATTTGATTGGGATCTTAAACTCATCTACTGAATGTCCGCAATACAACTCACAGCATAAGAGAATTTGTGATGAGATCACAACTAGTGATTATCTCTAAATGCGCAAATGTGAAGTATTGAAAATATCCCTAGTCGATGAATTGATAAAAACGGACACTATCAATTCTGTTGAGACTAGCATGGGTTATTCTCTAATCAGCTGATTCTCACTGGCTGGTGACATTGGGATGTCCGGAGATAAACATGGATGCTAGTTAAGGGAACTAGTTCATTGGAGTGACTAGCTGTAAGACTTCATATGGGAATCTACATGTAGATATGTCAATGAAGATCTTACTGCGGCTTAAGTGCGATGTTCCTTTGACTTGCGGTGTTCAAGTCATCTTGGTCATGGAGACTTATACTTTGACATCTTAAGCAAACATCTCCAAGGAGGTGTGGACCCAGGATGATCGGGTGTAAGCCGAAGTGCCCGAAGATGTTTGAACAGCCTACAAAGGATTCACCACTCCTTGCGAGGAGATGTATACCCAGGCCTATCGTCGGATTGTTACTCAAAGCCTCTGGCCAGAGCATATCATGTTTAGAGTGAGAGTCTCTAAAATACATGAGAGTAATTAGAAATCCAAAGGACGAGTAAGACATTACTTGGGCTAGGTGTGACGTAGTCAGCCTAGTGGGGACTGACACCATAGACCGTGTCCTGAACCAAGTGGGTATAAGGTGGTGAAGGGAATGAGGCACGATTCATTAGAGCTGCTGAAGGGTTTCAGAATAATTTCTTCTGAGGTCAAACTGTTGATCTTTCGATTAATTGGGGATCATGATGTACTACTAGGTGCCACTCATGATCGTTCTATAATTTGTTGATTATAGACGACCAACATAAATCGAAAGCCTATTTAGTCACACGCACTACGAGTAATCCGAGGGATTTAAAACGAGTTGAAAATTGGATTTTTCGATCAAGAGAAATAAGTCGAATCTGAGTTAGTCAGAGGCGCAATGGAAGCTAAAAATGGCTAAGTCTTTTGAAGGCTTTTTGGGCGAATTAAATGAGTTTAATTCGCGGCGGTCCGGGTTGGTTTGGCCGGCCAAAGAGGGTGCCAAACCCCTCTTTGGTGGCCGGCCAAATAGAGGAAAATAAACCAATTTAATTGGTTTAATTAATTAAATAAATCTAGTACGATTTATTTTATAAATTATGGATAAATAAATTTGTATAAAGAAATTTATATAAATAAAATTTATAGAAATTTATTCTTTTATGGAAGATTAAAATAATCCATGAATTGGGTTTATTTTAATTTTATAAAATCAATTATGAATTGATTTTTCCATAATAAGAAAATTTATAAATTTCTTATAAAATTTATTCTATAATTTAAAGAGAAGAAGAATTAGTTTTTTTTATTATAAATTAGTTTATAATAAAGACTTGGTTTAAACGGAATTAATTCATAAGAATTTATAGGATAAATTTCTTATGATAAATAATTAGTTTTATTATAAAGTTAGTTATAATAAAATTCATAAGAGAATTTATATGATAAATCTCTTATGATAACTAATTTGTTTTATTATAAATTGTTTATAATAAGACTAGGCTTAAAAGGAATAAGCAATAAGAAAATTTATAAGATAAATTTCTTATAACTAATTCCGTTAATTCGGTTTAGAGGGAGACTTAGCAAAGGAGTTGCTACTATATAAAGGAACCAAAGGCTAGCCCTTAATTCCAATTGATACAATTAAGAGATTAATTACTCCCTCTCTCTTTCTCTTAATCTCCTCTCCTCCACCTCTTCTTCCTCCCTTAGGGCCGGCGCACCCTAGCCTCTCTAGGGCCGGCACCCAACCACAACACCAACAAGGGTGTTTGCCGTGAGGTTTCAAGAAGGAGAAGAACTCGAAGACGAAGAAGAAGAAGCGGATAGCGACTCCTCTCTTCTCGGAATTTGATTCCGTTATTTCATCGGTTAGTTTTTCCATTATTTCTCTTGTCCTTCTAGTTGTGCCTTCCGAGAATCTAGTAGTTCTTGTCGGCACAAAACTCGTGACTTTGTGAAGTCATCCCGAAGAGAACTCGGCGTGGACGCGAATAGAGGCGGAGCTTCCAAGGGACGCTTCGGTTGGATCTCGTCCCTTCCTTCGAGTTACGCGAGGTATAAAAGTAAATTAGTTTACTTTTCCGCAAACTTTTATTTCATGATTATGTTGATACACTATAAGGTTGCATGCTAGATACGAAGTTAAAATAATTTAGGAAATTATTTTATGCAAACTCTTCCGCTGCACGTAAAAATTTTAAATTTTACGAACTCGTATCCTTGTCGACATGCACCCGGTCCCAACATAACTTGATGAAAGAATGAATGGTGTTAAGTTGGGTAGAGCTTAACTTGGTGATGTGATGTTAAGTTAGGTAGAACTTAACTCGGTGTTACGAAGTTAAGTTGGGTAGAACTTAACTTGATGATTGGTTGTGAGAATTGAAAATTAGGAGAGGGCATATGTTAAGGGGGAGGTTGCCTCTTGTTGATATGCCTTAATTTTCATAGGTAATTTTGAGTTTTGTGTCAAATTTGAGAATGGTGATAGATACATTGTTGAATGTATTTTTCCCAAGTAGGCACAAACTTCTTCACAAAATTTAGGAATTTTTGGAGATTTGTGAAATTTCTGGCACATTTCTGAATTTGAATTCAGAAAGCTGAAAATTAGTTTTTCAGAGTATCAGTCGACTGGCCCGAGGGAAGTCGACTGGTAAAGGCTGGAAATGGGTTTCAGCTACTGAAAAGTGACTAATTAATGTGGAACAAGTGAAGAACCTTGTGGGGGGTTAGTACACTGTGTTAATAATCACTTAAAGGTTAAAGAGTCCAATAAGGGGGGAAATTGTTAGATCTTTTTGATGTATGACAAAGGGGGAGAAGTGTTGGGTTTAATTTGGAAAACCAAACATGCCTTTGGGATGCTTAGATGAAGGGGGAGCATGGTTGCTCCATTCTCTGCGTAAGGGGAACCTTGGAGAGGTTCTTAAAAAACCTTTATAAGTCTAATGTAGGGGGAGCCTTGGGAAGGTTTTAAAATGCCCGTTTTGTTAAAAAATTCCTAACTCGAAGAGGTTAGGTGTAGGGATGCCTTGGGATAGGATATATGATTGTTTGCATTGCATATGCATTGGCGGTGTAAGTCCAAGGTGGAGCCTTGGCAACGTAATTCTGAATGGTTGTTTAACATTGTTGTTGTTATTTATTACTATTTATTTTCCCTAACTTAAACGTATTGCCAAACATCAAAAAGGAGGAGATTGTTGGGGCAATCTATGGTCCGAAGTGACCATGTGTTTTGATGTTTGGGAAAATGGTTTAAGTTAGGATTACCCTTATGTTCTAATATGTGTATGTGAGTGTGTAAGATGTGCAGGTTACACATATTGACTTAGCTGGACGGCTTCGGTACGGTGAAGGGTGGCATGGAGACAAACAGCGAGCTTGTATGCGCACTTGAGGGACTATGGATAGCAGGGACGATGAGCCGAGGGGCTCGGACTTCGAGGTATGCATGAAGGATAACATGGAGGCAAGCTGGAGGCTTGTGTGCATCCGAGGGTGTCACGCCCCGAGACCCAGAAGCCACTGATCCAATAGAAAATCGGACAACACCTCCCCTGTCCGGCGGACAATTTACACATACACAGAACATAATAGACATCACCACGCAGTTTAATTATATATATATTTGGCCTTAGACCTTAAAAATCCAGACATAATATAACCATAACACAAAGTAACTCATACCTGACTGTGAACCGGTCCGACTTACGACGAAACAACCAATACACAAAACCCCTTAGGGCACACGACACATATGACATACAAATCACTAAAAGGAATATAAAACAATGCACTACACAGGATAAAACAAAATCCTGCGGTCGCGATGGGTAGGGACTGGCTGCTGGGCTCTTCTGGCGACTCCAAATATCTCAACGTGAAATAAAAAAATATGGCAACGGGTGAGTCCATAACTCAGCGAATACCCAGCAGATATGCATAGTATATTATAATAACAATAAGCATCTACGTTAATACAGTCTCATATCAACAATATGGAAAAACTAGTACTGGAAATACTGAGGTAGATACGTACTAGAATCCAGCTAACCTGAAAAGAGGATAATAAGTACCAAGGGAATATCATTAGACATATAATCTCAAATAACAAGTCTCCAGAATATGCATGTCAAACAAGTGCAAGAATCAAGTGCAGCAAACAATGCACGATGCAAAATATGCACATGGTGCAATGACATGTGCCACCCCCTAGTCCCAGTCAGGATCATCGTCCACGACGTCCGCGTGGGTAGAGCTGTGACAACCTGTACGCACTCTGCCATCACTGCTCCTGAGTGACCGGGTGGACAGGATGCTGGCGGAGACCACGCTCCTAACCCCAAGCAATGGGGGAGTCAAGCTCTCATTTCCTCGTGGCTCAGTATGAGAAGGGACCCCTGGCTGCTACCACGCTCGCGCTCACCCTCCAAATAGTGGTCGAACGGAGCAATACAGGGCAAAAGCGCACATCCTATGGTATCCACTAACCCATGAGTAGCCGTGTGCGCATATCATGTATCGAAAAACGATTAGGCTCAACCACAAGGGAGTCGCTGATCGCCGGCATGCAACAATGCAAGAATGATGTATGATATGCACACATACATCCCTCATGTCAAATACAAGAGATACATCCCGATATCTAAGCATACATATAGATATGACAATACCTAAGACTGTATGAAACTAACAGCATAATAACTCAGGGATAAACAACAAGTATCCAGAACAAGCATAATAAACAAGGCTAGCGTATAATCTTACTGCTATATATAACCAACCATGCATAGCAATATGACAATATCTAAAAGATAAGTCAAAGGGTACCCGCCTCAATCGTAAGATGCTCGTATCTGATAATCAGCCATGGCTAAATCCAATCAATGCCCTGTATTAAAGGCATAATGTTTAGCTACAACAACCTGTAATTTATAGCTAACAAGCTATCACAAGTAATTAAGATCTTTCTAGTTATCATCGTTTCATCTAATTAACCATAATTAGATGATTAGGCCTTAATTATCCTAAATTGCCCCGATTAAATTCCAATTTGGTGTAGCACATCATTCATCAAGTTGCAACCTCAAACATAACCAATTCATTCTAAACCACAGGAATTCAAACATTCTTAATCACTCATTGCCACATATTAACTCAATTCAATTACCCATATACTACTAATTATCATCATAGTCATACCACTGATTCACACAGCCACCCTACTGTAGCTCACGACATAGTGATAAAGAGTTTACATAGCTAAGCAAATAGAAAGACTAGATCCCAAAATAAAATTGCACTGCAAGATCTACAATCCAATCTGAAATCAATTCATCCCTACTAATCAAACCACACACACATATCCATTTCATCCAAGATGAACCACCAATCAAAATGACATAATATAATCCAAACAACACACATCAAGTAAGTGAACCAAACCAAGATGAACCACTCCAAAATTGAAACCCACAGCATCGATTCAAACATTTGTAGACAAATCAGATAATAGAATATTGACATCAGCCCCAATTCAAAAATTGATCCAAATTCATAAACCAATCCAAGATCAAGCATAGATAATGCTCCTAGCTGCTCAAACCCGAACAAAACCAACATCAAATTCGGATTCAACACCAAAACAACCATATCAATTCCTTACCTCAACTCCCAGGCGATCCAAAGCCAATAGCAGAAAGTTCTATCCACCTGAAGCAACTCGATTCCCCACGAAAAACCAAAATCGGTCTCAAAACAGAGTTGCGATCAACTCGCACAAGCTGTAATTGATTGCCAAAACCAAAACCAACAACAGAATGCTTATGAAAGCTAAGGCAGAAATCTTAATCAGATATCCATATTCGAAAAATCAGGAAAACTGTTCGATCAAAGATTCACTTGTGAAACTTTAATTTAGTAGCTAAGATCCCCACGAAAATCAACTGCTAGAATCAATCCTTACCTTAGACAATGGCTGACCCCAAGGCTTCGCTCAAACGTGCCCGAGAACATTCCAAGGAGAGGATCCCTCATGCATCCGATCGGAGATGAAGAAATCAATCGCCGGCAAAACCCACAACACCTCCTCCCGGCTCCAATCATTTGCCCTAGACCTAGAGAGAGAGCAGCAGAGGAAAGAATGAAGATCGCCGACCTTGGGTTTGCTACCTTCGCAGGGAGAGAAGAAGAAGGTGGCGGCGCCGGGTTGCGGCCGTGGGCTAGGGCACGCGGAGGGAAGGAGACTCGGGTGTGGTTGCGGGTGAGTGAAGAGAAAGGAAAAGGAAATATATAAATGTGCGGGACTTTTTGCAGAAAAGCCCCTCGATTTTTTGGAATCCAAACATTACCCTTAGGGTAAGGCTTTTCACAAATTAACCCTTCTAAATTTGTATAATACACCTCAAGTCTCTAAAGTTAAATAGTTTATCAGCTTAACCCCTTAACTTTAGGTAAATTTACATAAGCCAACTTATTTGAGGTTTTCTTTTATGAAACCCTTGATAAGTTTTTAAAATTTTTACAATAAAGCCCCTTGGCCCCTTCTGTAGGGCCGGAAACCCTAGACTCTATCCGGAAAAATCTTGAAAAATTTCTGGTCCGGATTTTCAAATTGTCGTATTTTACAGAGGGACGGGAGCCAAAGATGAAGAGGGTGCGAAGGCAATAGTCGAGGCTATTGGTGAGGAGTCAGCTGAGTCGTGAGGGTACGAGTGCTGAGTGATTGTACTCGGGGAATCCTAGGGTTCGAGTGCTGAGAAAAGTGTACTCGGGAAGCGAAACCTTAAGTGTGAGTGCTGAGAGAAGTGTACTCGGGGAATCCTAGGGTTCGAGTTTTCCTAAAGGTTTTAGGAACTCAAAAATCATTGTTGGTGCAATGATAGAGGTTTAGAGCATGTTTTGAGGGGGAGGTCTTCCTTAACAACATGTGGTTGTATTTTTATTTTTGGTAAAATGAAAGGATGAAGATTGGAAATCTTCATTATGATGAATGCTCAAAGTTGAGCATAGGTTCAATGAAAAGTATGGGATTTTCATTGTGTATACCTTTGACCATATAGACTTTCAGGGAGAGTGTTTGATGTGTGTCAAAGGGGGAGAAAATTGAAAGGCTAATAGGGTTTAGTCTTTCTCAAACATATTGTCAAACATCAAAAAGGGGGAGATTGTTGGTGCAATCTTGGTTAGGTCAGGGTTGACCTAGTTTGACAAAGCTCAGGTGAGCTTGAGTCTAGCAAGCTCGGGTGAGCTTGAGGTGTATGTTTCGATGTTTGACATTGATGTTTGAATTTGATAATTATGTTTGAATGTCGTATGGTGTCAAGTGGGTCAAGGATGACTGGAGACTTAACTAGGTGAAGTCCAGGTGGATCGGGGAGATCGTGCGCTGGCATGGGAAAAGACCTAGTGGGACTAGGCACACCTAGTGGGACTAGGTGAAGTCCAGGTGGATCGGGGAGATCGCACGCTGGCATGGCAAAAGACCTAGTGGGACTAGGCACACCTAGTGGGACTAGGTGAAGTCCAGGTAGATCGGGGAGATCGTACGCTGGCAAGGCAAAAGACCTAGTGGGACTAGGCACACCTAGTGGGACTAGGTGAAGTCCAGATGGATCGGGGAGATCGCATGCTGGCAAGGTGGAAGTCTACCGAGAGACTAGACCTAACTCGAGGGTTAGGCGAATCTGGTTGGGAACCAGGGTAAGTCCGAGCTAGGAGCTAGGCAGGAGAAATCCAAGTTGGTCAACGGGGTTGACCGGACACTTGGTAGGGGATCCTAGACTTGTGGAGACAAGTTAGGTTGGACTCAATCAATTGGGTGATCGATTGGGTAGCTGAATTGATTAGGGAAGTTTATGCAAGAGGATAGAAGGTAACTGAATCGATTGGGTAATCGATTCAGCCTTTCTTAATCGATTGGTCAATCGATTAAGGTGTCTCTTGATCGATTGGGGTAATCGATCACTGAGTTTGCGCGAGAGAACAGAGAAGCTCTGAATCGATTGGGTAATTGATTCAGGGCACGGGTAATCGATTGGCTAATCGATTACCGTTCGAAAACTAGCCGTTAAACGGCTAAATCCTACGTGGTAATCGATTGGCCAATCGATTACCAAACCCTAGGCGTCGGGTATAAGGGTTTTCGCGCAGGTCTGTGGCTGTAGAACTTCTCCTCTTCTTCTTCAACTACATTGCCATTTCAAGGGAAGCCTTGGAGCTCGTTGCTGCTGCATTTCCAAGGTCCAAGAGGCAATCACAAGCTTGAAGATAGCAAGGAAAGCAAAGTGTGAGCTTATTTGTAAATCTTGTAAGATTTTATCTTGTATTTGCTTTGTTCTTGTTGTATCTTTGTAACAAGCTTGTAAGAGGTTTCTCCACCTCAAGAAGGAGACTTTGATAGTGCATGAGAGTGTGAGGAGAGTGGATCCTTGGATTAGTCACCCGACCGGGGTGGATACCAAGTAAATCCTTTGTGTTAGCGTTTGCTCGAGTCTTCCGCCGCGACAAATCATCTACAAGCAAATCGGAGCTAATCACCCCCCCCCTCTAGCTCGCCAATCGGTCCCAACAAGTGGTATCAGAGCAAGGTTGCTCTTCATTGGACTCATCGCCAAGAGGGCAAGAGCTAGAGGAAGAAGAAGAAGTTGGAAGAAACCCTAATTTCAAGAAATCGTCATCAAAAGGGTTCAACTTCAAAAATGGAGTTTGGCTATGACACAAGGGCACCTCCACCATTCGACAAGGCAAATTTCAATCTTTGGAAGTCAAAGATTGAAAATTTCTTCATGATGGAGATAGAGCAATGGTTTGCTCTAATGGAGGGTTTTGAAGCTCCAACAAGCACAAAAGGGAAGCTCCTCAAGAAAAGCAAATGGAATGAGGAGCAAATCAAGAGATGCGAGGCCAACAACAAAGTGACCAAGTTATTGGTCAACCTATTGCCAAGCACCATTTTGGACAAGATTGGAGAATTCAAAGACGCCAAAGAGCTTTGGAGCACATTGGCAAGGCTTCATGAAGATCCCTCCACTATACCAAGTCAAGAAAAATCCGAAGAGGGAGATTCATCAAGTGAAGAGGACTCGGAAGTTGAGAGGTGCTCAACATCCGAATACGAAGCTCAAGAAGCCTCCACTTCAAGGGTTGAAGAGGAGCAAAATGTTCCATTGGCATCGGATCAAAGAAAAGCGTCAACATCTTCATCTGAGGTCAATGAAGAAGAGGAGGAAAAAGAAGAAGCCTCCACCTCTAGGATTGAGGGGGAGCAAAGGTCATTAACGCCGGAAGAAGAAGAAGTATCTACTTCCGGATCAAGTGAAGAGTCATGCCATACCCCTACAAGCAAAGGTATAAAAATTTCAAGTTGTAAGAATAAAAATCATATCATTTGTTTTGAGTGTAGGGAAAGAGGACACTATAAGAGTAAGTGTCCAAAATTGATCAAGAAGAAGGTGCTAGTGGCACCCAAGACCAAAGAGAAGCCAAAGGAGGTCGGCCCCGTGGCAAAGAAGGATAAGAAGCACATTGTGTGCTTCTCATGCAAAGAAAAGGGACATTATCGAAATCAATGTCCAAAGGGGAAGAATTCCACCAAGGCTAAAAGGAGGAGCTCAAGTCAAGGGGGAGCCTCCAAGAATAACACTAAGGTACCATTAGGTAATGGTACTTATTTAAATCATGATAATATGCATGCTAAAAATAATTATTATCATTTCAATGCTATTTATCATGAAAATAGGAGGTATGAGAAATCAAAAGAAAAATATAGAGCCTTTCATGCTAGGTCTACCACAACCAAGGATAGGGAAGATTTTAGATCATCTAAGGATAGACCTACCCAATCCAAGGCCAAAAAGAAAAATTACCAAGGCTATATTAGAAAACCAAGCCTTGGGGAGGTAATGATTGAAAATCAAGTTTTGAGGTCAAAACTTGATAAATTAGAAAAATCCCTCAAACGAATAGAAAATCTATTTAAGGGATCTAAGGATCAAAACCTAGATTTAGGAAATCAAGAATCCTCTAGGAGCAAGAGAGGTTTGGTGTACAAACCTAAGACTAAGGATGATGGTCCATCCTATCATAGAGTTCCATATAAATATGAAACTAAATCTAGGTCTAGGAGTCAAGTCAAGGTCGCAAGGGAAGCCATCCCTAGAGTTGACCAAGACAAGACAAAGGTGACTAAGGCTTCGGAGAAGGCTAAGAAAGTCTTCAAGAAGGTATCAAGGGAAGTCATCCCTAGTGAATACCTAGAACACCCAAGGAGCACCAATAGATTTTGGGTTCCTAAGAGTGTGTTCGCCACACCCTAGATAGGTCTAGGGAGTGTCAACTCTAATTGGAAGGGTAGTTAATCCAACCTTGATGAAGTTGACACTTTGGGACATTTTCAAGGAATTATTACCCTTGAAAATGAAGGATTCATTTATTTACTCAAGGAGGAGTAAATATATGCCAAACTATATTTTTGAAGATTAATCTTGATAAAGTTGGCACAACTAGGTTAGAATCCAAAGATAGGCCAAGTTGGGGAGTTTTGACTTTATCTTGGAAATTAGGGAAAATTTAGGATTATCAATGGCTTAGCGATGAGTTATTGATACTTAGATAGGAAATCTAGGTATTTTCTTTTATGCTTATATGCCATGTTTTGGATGCCCTATCACATGCCATGACATCATAATCCATATCTCATATTTTATTATGAGAATATTACATGTCATGTCATTCATGCATCATTTAGCTATAATTTCTTTTGAAAAACCTAATATGATGTATGTCATAGTCATAATCATACATTTAGTCAATTTTAATTGAAATTAAGGACATTGGCATTAATTGGCATCCAAGGTGGATGATCAAGGTTTATAATGCCTAGGTAGAAATGCATGAACCCTTAGATTAGGGAGACCATGACTTTCACATCTCACTAAGACTATAAGATGACTTGTATGTGTTTTTGAGACACATTAGAAACAAGTGAGATGTTAGGAAGATGAACAAAACTCAAAGTGTTGATAAAGTGCACTTTTTGAGTTTTAGTATCATCAAAACATGAGATTCAATGAACTCCAATCATTGGGAAAGCTAATGTACAAGTCATGTGCATTTAGCCCAAGGAACATGGTTGGATATTGTTTTTGAAAAACATTTTAAAACTATCGTGGAAAACCTTGGTGAAGACTATCTTTTGATAGCACTCATCATTGATTAAATGGATACAAAATAGAGTAAAACATTGAAGTATTTCAATGATTTCCAATTTTGTGTCAATCTTTGAAAAAGGAGGTTATTTTTATAGAAAATTATTTTTCCTTGATAGTATATGGTATAAATAATGTCTACACAAAATTTTAGAATTTTTCGAATTTTGTAGAATTATTCGGATCTGAAAGTGTTTTTCAGATTTCAGAAACTCCCAATCGATCAGGTGATCGATTGGGACCATAGCCAATCGATTAGTCAATCGATTGGTCGACCTTTTTACGAGAATAGGAGCTCGCGTAATCGATCAGTTGATCGATTAAGGCTAGTTTAATCGATTGGTTCCCAACACCAATCGATTGGTGAGACTGAAACTGTCAGTTTTCAGTCCATTAACCAATTTTTGAGTAATCTACCAATCCCTAACCTCTTGGAATACTTTTATAAGTATATTTGGGTAAATTTCATTGTGAAATAAAAAAGGGAAACAGTTCGGTGAACATTTAAGGGTTAAGGAGAGGTTTTGGTTCAAGTTTTGAATCCCAAAATCTCAATCAACTAAAGTTGAGTTTTCCTAAAGGTTTTAGGAACTCAAAAATCATTGTTGGTGCAATGATAGAGGTTTAGAGCATGTTTTGAGGGGGAGGTCTTCCTTAACAACATGTGGTTGTATTTTTATTTTTGATAAAATGAAAGGATGAAGATTGGAAATCTTCATTATGATGAATGCTCAAAGTTGAGCATAGGTTCAATGAAAAGTATGAGATTTTCATTGTGTATACCTTTGACCATATAGACTTTCAGGGAGAGTGTTTGATGTGTGTCAAAGGGGGAGAAAATTGAAAGGCTAATAGGGTTTAGTCTTTCTCAAACATATTGTCAAACATCAAAAAGGGGGAGATTGTTGGTGCAATCTTGGTTAGGTCAGGGTTGACCTAGTTTGACAAAGCTCAGGTGAGCTTGAGTCTAGCAAGCTCGGGTGAGCTTGAGGTGTATGTTTCGATGTTTGACATTGATGTTTGAATTTGATAATTATGTTTGAATGCCGTATGGTGTCAAGTGGGTCAAGGATGACTGGAGACTTAACTAGGTGAAGTCCAGGTGGATCGGGGAGATCGTGCGCTGGCATGGGAAAAGACCTAGTGGGACTAGGCACACCTAGTGGGACTAGGTGAAGTCCAGGTGGATCGGGGAGATCGCACGCTGGCATGGCAAAAGACCTAGTGGGACTAGGCACACCTAGTGGGACTAGGTGAAGTCCAGGTAGATCGGGGAGATCGTACGCTGGCAAGGCAAAAGACCTAGTGGGACTAGGCACACCTAGTGGGACTAGGTGAAGTCCAGATGGATCGGGGAGATCGCATGCTGGCAAGGTGGAAGTCTACCGAGAGACTAGACCTAACTCGAGGGTTAGGCGAATCTGGTTGGGAACCAGGGTAAGTCCGAGCTGGGAGCTAGGCAGGAGAAATCCAAGTTGGTCAACGGGGTTGACCGGACACTTGGTAGGGGATCCTAGACTTGTGGAGACAAGTTAGGTTGGACTCAATCAATTGGGTGATCGATTGGGTAGCTGAATTGATTAGGGAAGTTTATGCAAGAGGATAGAAGGTAACTAAATCGATTGGGTAATCGATTCAGCCTTCCTTAATCGATTGGTCAATCGATTAAGGTGTCTCTTGATCGATTGGGGTAATCGATCACTGAGTTTGCGCGAGAGAACAGAGAAGCTCTGAATCGATTGGGTAATCGATTCAGGGCACGGGTAATCGATTGGCTAATCGATTACCGTTCGAAAACTAGCCGTTGAACGACTAAATCCTACGTGGTAATCGATTGGCCAATCGATTACCAAACCCTAGGCATCGGGTATAAGGGTTTTCGCGCAGGTCTGTGGCTGTAGAACTTCTCCTCTTCTTCTTTAACTACATTGCCATTTCAAGGGAAGCCTTGGAGCTCGTTGCTGCTGCATTTCCAAGGTCCAAGAGGCAATCACAAGCTTGAAGATAGCAAGGAAAGCAAAGTGTGAGCTTATTTGTAAATCTTGTAAGATTTTATCTTGTATTTGCATTGTTCTTGTTGTATCTTTGTAACAAGCTTGTAAGAGGTTTCTCCACCTCAAGAAGGAGACTTTCATAGTGCATGAGAGTGTGAGGAGAGTGGATCCTTGGATTAGTCACCCGACCGGGGTGGATACCAAGTAAATCCTTTGTGTTAGCGTTTGCTCGAGTCTTCCGCCGCGACAAATCATCTACAAGCAAATCGGAGCTAATCACCCCCCCTAGCTCGCCAATCGGTCCCAACAGAAGATTGGCCCATCCGGAAGCCTAAAGCGGTGTCCGGTCGGATGCGTGGCGTCCCACGCAGAAGATTGGTATCCTTTAGAAGCCTGAGTCGGCGACTGACTGGAAGCGTCAGCCCACTCGGAAGCCTGGATTGGTTCCCGGTCGGAAGCGTGGCGGACCACGTGGAAGATT
Source organism: Boesenbergia rotunda (assembly GCA_024364735.1). Classification (NCBI taxonomy): domain Eukaryota; kingdom Viridiplantae; phylum Streptophyta; class Magnoliopsida; order Zingiberales; family Zingiberaceae; genus Boesenbergia; species Boesenbergia rotunda. The sequence goes on from JAGFNQ010008076.1 coordinate 31,208, forward strand.
GGCCCTTCCGGAAGCCTAAAGCGGTGTCCGGTTGGATGCGTGGCCTCCCACGCAGAAGATTGGCTCCCTTCGGAAGCCTGAGTCGGAGACTGACTGGAAGCGTCAGCCCACTCGAAAGCCTGGATTGGTTCCCGGTCGGAAGCGTGGCGACCCACGTGGAAGATTGGCCCATCCGGAAGCCTAAAGCGGTGTCCGATCGGATGCGTGGCGTCCCACGCAGAAGATTGGTTCCCTTTAGAAGCCTGAGTCGGCGACTGACTGGAAGCGTCAGCCCATCCGGGAGCCTGAAGAGGTGCCTGGTCGGATGCGTGGCATTCCACGCGGAAGATTAATTTCCTTCAGAAGCCTGGGTCGGCGACTGATTAAAACAACAACCCACCCAGAAACCTGAATCAGAATCCGGTCGGACGTGTGGTGACTCACCTTAGTCGGATCAACCAGTCGTCTACCTTAACCATTTTTCCTGCGCTTAAATAGGCTCTCTGGTCGGGTTTAAGGCGATCCATATCCCCCACCCGGCTAGCCGATCAGCAACATCTGCTTAGTCGCTATCTAAAGTAACACGTAGAAGGAAAAGGTTTTTCATTGCTGCTTACTCGGAAGCATTACAAAAAAGAGAGCCCCAACCGGTGGCTCAGGATTACATGGTTAAAATTTAGGTAAAGGGCTGGAAGAAGTCTTTAGGGAGTAGCTCCTTGACCCGGCTCACTTGGACGGCATTGACAGGAAGGTCGGCAGGCAGATGGCCGCTCTCTT
>JAGFNQ010008078.1:0-97519 GCA_024364735.1 Boesenbergia rotunda
GCTTGATTAATGGGTCAGCCTTAAGCTTGGAGCATCGATTTGTTGTGCCACAGCCAAGGTCGATGTAAAGAGAGGTGCAGTGGGTGCTATGTATATTGTTGCATACTTGTTAATGAGTTAACAACCCAATGATTTATGCAAACATTCAATTAGTTTGATAGCATAATATGATAGTTACATATGTATAATATGTAATCGGTATAATTACCATACCTTCATAGCTAAGAATAACTTGATGAACTCTAGTAATGATTGTTCTTATCTATGGTTGGATATCAACCTATTTGGAGATGTTCCTACGATCTCTTGAATTGATAATAAGGGTTATTCAATTCAAAAAATAATAGGATTTAATTAATGTATATTGATGCATTCTTTATCATTCTTCTCACATAAGCTCAATTTGTATTTCTAGGATAATCACTTGATCATGTCTTCTCTGAATTTGCGTTCCATTTTGGACACAAATAAGCTGATGGGGCCAAAACTTCATGGACTGGCTTCGAAACCTGAGGATAGTCCTCAAGGCAGAAAAGCTTGCTTATGTCCTTGAAGAACAACTTCCCAACCATCCTCCAGAAGATGCAACTCCAGACCAGTTAGTGGCCTATCAGAAACATGTGGCCGATTCTGAACTTGCGAGTTGCATCATGCTGGCCGCTATGGTACCTGAGCTGCAAAAGCAGCATGAGCATATGGTTGCTCATACCATCATCTTCCATCTTCATGAGCTGTTTGTCGAGCAGGCGAGATCTGAAAGGTTCGAGGTCTCCAGACTCCTCTTCACCTCTAAGATGCAGGAAGGCACTTCTGTCTCACAATTTGTGTTGAAGATGTTGGGGTACATTGAGCGACTAGGCACACTCAGATTTGCAATGGATCACGAACTAAGTGTTGACTTAATTCTGCATTGTTTTCCCAAGAGTTACTCACAATTTGTGATGAACTATCGGATGAACAAGCTGGAGACTACCATTCCTGAGTTGCTCAACCTGCTGAAGACTGTAGAGCCTTCTGTAAAGCAGGATCAGAAGACGGTACTGTTAGTTGGTTCCTCAAAGAAAGGCTCTAAGAGGAAGCCCAAAGAACAGAATAAGGGAAAGAAGAAAAAGGCCAAAAAGACTGAAAAGGCACCAAAAGGCACTTGCCATCACTGCGGCAAGGAGGGTCACTGGCGAAGAAACTGCAAGGTTTATCTTGAGTCCTTGAAGAAGAAGGCATCCGATGCCCCATCCTCTTCAGGTATCTTCGTTATTGAATGTCACTCTATTTCCTCGTCCACCTGGGTACTTGATACTGGGTGTAGCTCACATATATGTAATGACATACAGGGGCTAAGGAATAGAAGAAGACTCGTCAAGGGAGAAGCAAATTTGCGAGTTGGAAATGGAGCAAAGATTGCTGCTGTTGCCATTGGAACATATTTGCTAAAGCTCCCTACTGGACTTGTCTTAGAATTGGATAATTGTTATTTTGTTCCTTCGTTAATAAAGAACATTGTATCTATTTCATGCTTGAATGAAAAGGGTTATCATTTAACTTTTAGTAACAATTGCTGTTACATAACTTTAAATGGTGTTCTTTATGGGACCGGAAGATTATACAATGGTATCTACACGTTAGATTTATCTGGTGACGTTTTCAATATCGAAGTTAGCAACAAACGTGCTCGAATAGATAATCAAATAGACTCCTATACGTGGTATTATCGTCTTGGCCATATAAGTAAGAAACGCATGACCAAATTATACCGATGTGGAATTCTGGAATCATTTGAACCCGGTTCATTTGATACATGCCAATCATGCTTAAAAGGCAAGATGACCAAATTACCCTTTTTCAGAAAAGGTAAACCAGTGGGAGAATTGCTTGGTCTAATACATACTGATGTATGTGGACCAATGTCAACTCTTGTATAAGGAGGTTATAACTACTTCATTACCTTTATCGATGATCACTCACGATTTGGGTATGTGTTCTTAATGAAACACAAATCTGAAGCTTTTGAGAAATTCAAAGAGTTCAGAAGTGAAGTAGAGAAATAGCTTGGCAAAAGTATTAAGATACTTCGATCCGATCGGGGTGGTGAATACTTGAGTCAAGAGTTTCAAGATTATCTTAGGGACAATGGGATATTGTCTCAATGGACTCCGCCATATACACCACAGCATAATGGTGTATCTGAGAGGCATAACCGAACCTTGATGGACATGGTTAGATCTATGATAAATCATGCAACTCTTCCAAAATCCTTTTGGGGCTATGCGCTTAAGACAACTGTTTACTTACTAAACAGAGTCCCGACCAAGGTAGTCTCTACTACTCCATATGAGATGTGGAATAGTAAGAAACCTCATTTAACTCGCCTTAAAATATGGGGTTGTCCTGCTTATGTAAAGCGGACTGTATCAGACAAATTGGATGCTAAGTCTGATAAATGTCTATTTATTGGATACCCTAAGGAAACGAAGGTTTACCAATTCTATCATATCTTGGAACAAAAGGTGTTTGTTTCAAGGCATGCTGTACTTCTGGAAAAAGAATTTCTTTTACAAGAAAACAGTGGGAGTAGCATTGAACTTGAAGAAGTTCAAGAAACTCCAATAGAGATTACAAAGACACCTAGTCTAGACCCACAACCAATAACTCATAATGATGAGCTATCAGTTGAACCTAAAACAACACCACTTCTTCGTAGGTCTGATAGGACATGCAATATTCCAGAGAGATACGGATTTCTCATAAGTGAATCAAATGACGTGTTACTCGTTAACAATGACGAACCTATCAGTTATGAAGAAGTTCTGATAAATTCAGAAAGGGATAAATGGCTTGAAGTCATGAAGTCGGAAATGGATTCCATGTACGAAAATCAAGTATGGGACTTGGTTAACCCGCCTGAAGGGATTAAGCCCATAGGGTGCAAGTGGGTTTTCAAGAAGAAAACCGACATGGAAGGTAATGTTGTTACCTTTAAGGCTAGATTAGTGGCAAAAGGATATCGTCAGAAACAAGGAATTGATTATGACGAAACCTATTCGCCAGTAGCTATGCTCAAATCCATTCAGATGCTCCTGGCCATAGCAGCTCATTATGATTATGAGATATAGCAAATGGATGTGAAAACATCTTTCCTTAATGGAAACCTGTTTGAGGATGTATACATGATACAACCTGAAGGTTTCACATCGGTTAATAAAACCAAAGTATGCAAGCTTCGACGATCCATATATGGACTAAAGCAAACATCCAGAAGCTAGAACATCCGTTTTGATGAGACAATCAAGGAATTTGATTTCTCACAAAATCCTGATGAACTTTGTGTATACAAGAAGGTTAGTGGTAGTGCAGTCGTATTCCTAGTGTTATATGTCGATGACATTTTACTTATAGGAAACGATATATCAGTCTTACAGTCAATTAAAGTTTGGTTGTCCAAAACTTTCTCCATGAAAGACCTGGGAGAAGCAACCTATATCCTTGGGATTAGAATCTATAGAGATAGATCAAAACGGTTGCTTGGTCTTTCGTAATCTACATATATAGACCGAGTGCTAGAAAGGTTTAGCATGTCGAAATCCTTTCTATGTCGGAATCCAAGAAAGGTTACCTTCCCATCAGGCATGGGATCAACCTTTCAAAGTCTATGTGTCCGCGCACAGAAGATGAGAGGATTTGCATGAATAAGATTCCTTATGCATCCGCGATAGGATCTATCATGTATGCTATGTTATGTACTAGGCCCAATGTATCATATGCTCTGAGCGTTACAAGAAGATACCAGTCTGATCCAGGAATGGATCATTGTGCGGCTGTCAAGACAATCCTCAAGTACTTAAGAAGAACTAAGGATGTGTTCCTAATATATGGAGAAGGTGATATGATAATACGTGGATATACAGATGCCAGTTTCCAGACAGATAAGGATGACTCCAAATCTCAGTCCGGATATGTATTTATTTTGAATGGAGGCGCAGTAAGCTGGAAAAGTTCCAAGCAAGACACTGTAGCGGATTCTACCACGGAAGCGGAATATATTGCAACTTCGGATGCAGCAAAGGAAGCAGTCTGGATCAAGAAGTTTGTCTCAGAACTTGATGTGGTTCCAACCATTGATGAAGCAATACCAGTTTACTGCGACAACAATGGAGCTATTGCATACGCAAAGGAACCAAGGTCTCATCAGCGATCCAAACATGTGTTTCGCCGCTATCATCTGATCAGAGAGATTATAAGTAGGAATGATATACAAATTGAGAAAATTCCCACTGAAAGGAATTTAGCGGATCCTTTAACTAAGGCCTTGCCTCAAAGTAAGTTTGAGGGTCATGTTAGAGCCTGTGGTATTGGGTACCATAGCGATTGGCATTAGGCCAAGTGGGAGTTTGTTAGTGATATGAGAGAAGTGTCCTAAGGCAATCGCCTTATGATTGTAATCATTTATTTTAATAAATGAATATTCACTATTTGAGTATACATGATTATTTGATCTTAAGCTCATTTACTGAATGTCCGCAATACAATTCACAGATTGAGAGAATTTGTGATGAATTCACAACTAGTGATTATCTCTACATGTGCAATTGTGAAGTATTAAAATTGTCCCTAGTCGATGAATTGATAAATACAGACACTATCAATTCTGTTAAGACTAGCATGGGTTATTCTCTAATCAGCTGATTCTCACTGGCTAATGACATTGAGTTGTCCGGCGATAAACATGAATGCTAGTTAAGGGAACTAGTTCATTGGAGTGACTGGCTGTAAAACTTCATATGGTAGTCTACATATAGATATGTCAGTGAAGTTCTTACTGCAGCTTAAGTGCGATGTTCCTTTGACTTGCGGTGTTCAAGTCATCTTGGTCATGGAGACTTATACTTTGACATCTTAAGCAAGCATCTCCAAGGAGGTGTGGACCCAGGATGATTGGGTATAAGTTGAAGTGCCCGAAGATGTTTGAACAGCCTACAAAAGATTCACCACTCCTTGCGAGGAGATGTATACCCGAGGTCTATTGTCAGATTGTTACTCGAAGCCTCTGGCCAGAGCATGACATGTTCAGAGTATGAATCTCTTAAATACATGAGAGTAATTAGAATCCATAGGACGAGGAAACGTTACTTGGGCTAGGTGTGACGTAGTCAGCCTAGTGGGGACTGACACACATAGACCATGTCCTGAACCAAGTGGGTATAAGATGGTGAAGGGAATGGGGCACGATTCATTATAGCTGCTGAAGGGTTTCAGAATCATTTCTTAGGTCAACCGTTGATCTTTCAATTAATTGGGGATCATGATGTACTACTAGGTGCCACTCATGATCGTTCTATAATTAATTAGTTAATTATGGACGACCAACATAAATTGAAAGCCTATTTGGTCACACGCATAACGAGTAATTCGAAGGATTTAAAATGAGTTGAGAATTGGATTCTCCAATCGAGATAGACTATTTTTGGTAAGTCCAAACAATAGTCAAAACTGAATTTATTTCAGACGCATCGGAAGCATAGAATGACTATGTCTTTTAAAGACTTAATGGGTGAATTAAATAAGTTTAATTCATTAAGGGATTTGATCCAATTAGGGTTAGATGGGCCGGCCAAGGAAGGGGGCCTCCTCTCTTCTTGTCATGGCCGGCTACCACCATAAGAGGATAAGGCTATTTTGGTTTGTTTTATAAAATAGACCAAAGGTTGGTTTATTTTATAAAAGGTTATATAATTATATAAATTTTATATAATGAACCATGAGTTGGTTTATTTAATAAAATTTATATAATGAACCAATGGTTGGTTTGTTTTATAAATTTTTATATAATGAACCAATGGTTGGTTTGTTTTATAAATTTTATATAATCATGCCAAAAGAAAGAGAGCCTTGATTATGGATTGATTGAGAAATTATTCCATAATCAAGAGGAAGAAGCTTGATCATGAGAGCCTTGATTATGGATTGATTGAGAAATTATTCCATAATCAAGGAGAGGTTTGCTTGGGAATTAAGAAACCTCTCCCTATATAAAGGACCCAAGGGGTGCCATGGAAGATGATCCATCCAAGAATTGCTTAGGCTCTCTCCTCTTCTTCTCTCCCTCTCTCTTGGCCGGCCATAGGCCTTCCTTCTTTCTTCTTGACGTGAGCACAAGGAGAAGCATCAAGGCGATGAAGTTCTTCCTTGCGACGATCTTCCTCTTCGGCCAACCTTGGTGGTGAGTCTTTCGATTTGATTACTCTCTCGGTTTTCGTCGTGTTCACGGAGAATCTAGTAGTTCTCGTGAACACGAAACTCGTGGCTTAGCGAAGTCATCCCGACGATACTCGGCGTGGATACGAATAGAGGCAGAGCTTTCAAGGGACGCTAACGATTGGATCTCATCCCTTCTTCCAAGTTACGCAAGGTAATTCGTAGAGTAATCTCCTTTTTTGCAAAAATTTTATATTACGATTATGTGAACACATTGCATGCTTAGGATATGTGTTAGAATAATTTAGGAAATTATTCATTCTTTTGTTTCCGCTGCATGTAATTATGTAACAATTACAATACATGTCCGCGTCAACATGCACCCGGTCCCAACACTTAGTCCCCCGGACCAAGGCTCCGTGCCCAGTCTCACTCACTGGGACTTCAACCTAGCTTCCCAAGCTAGGACCTGACTTTACTCACCAAGACTTCATCACCTAGCCCTCCAAACTAGGACTTTTCACCCACCCTCCAAGTTAGGACTTTTCACCTAGCCCTCCAAGCTAGGACTTTTCACCTAGCCTCCAAGCTAGGACTTTTCACCTAGCCCTCCAAGTTGGGACTTTTCACCTAACCCTCCAAGTTGGGACTTTTCACCTAACCCTCCAAGTTAGGACTTTTCACCTAGCCCTTCAAGCTAGGACTTTCACCAAGTTAAGACTTTTCACCTAGCCCTCCAAGCTAGGATTTTTCACCTAACCCTCCAAGTTGGGACTTTTCACCTAACCCTCCAAGTTAGGATTTTTTACCTAGCCCTCCAAGCTAGGACTTTTCACCCAACCCTCCAAGTTAGGATTTCGTGCCCAGTCCACGACTAGGACTTAATCCCCATGCGTTTAACCAGACTTAAATCAAAACTTAAATCGGTGTCAACACCAAAACAACAATCAGGTTTAGACTGCATCAACAATCTCCCCCTTTTTGTTGTTTGACACCCCGATTTAAGTTTAGGCATTGATGATCAATTGAAGGCAGTTCAATTATCGTAAGGGAATCAAAATCCTCCCCCTACAATAACCCTAAACTTAATCAACCATTTTCTCCCCCTTGTCAAACATCGAAAAGGGTATGGTTATTAAGTTTGAACATACCTCCCCCTCAAACATGGGTCTCTCCCCAAACCCAAACTAATCAAAGGACAATTTTTGAATTGCATATGAAGGGCATATACCATAAATGTATCATGGCAACAATATATATGTATCATACGCCAAAAAGTATGAATTTCACATGAAACCATATACAGAGTTATATCATGGTCAAACATGTATATGTTTCATGTGACAAGTAGGGAATGCATCTGTATCCGACACATAATCCTGAGTGGTCTCCGTGACCAATCAGGTTCATTGATTACTTGATACAGAAATATTTCTTATTAGTCTGGGGAGCGATCAAATTTCAGAAAAATTCCTGAAACTTTTATACATTCCTGATCAGACTGTATTAACAATTTACATTCCACAATAGGGGTGTAGACTCTATTAATATTCGACATTTCTGAAACACGACATTAAGACCAAGAGTCATGACTCAACAAATCCTTTCTTATGAATTTGAACATCCCAACATAGGTTTGTATCAAATCAGTATTAGGTTTGTTTCATGTATGATCAGCCAAACCTCATTGTAACACTTGATATTTCAGAAAAATTTCAGAGAATCAATGGTCTTTAAAATTCCTTAGAAATGAATCTGTATTCACTTAGTACCAGGGTTGTACCAATGAATGATCAAGTATGGTCATGTTCTTGGAATAATCAGGTTTGTATCAGATTTGTTTGTGGTATGATCATTAAACTGACACAATTCGACGAGAGGAGATCGGACTGAGGAGTAATCTGATACATCTGATCAGCATTGATCTGATCGGTCACCAGAATGATCAGAGTGAGTCCTGATCGGTCGGTGGACCGATCAGGTCTGATACAGAAGCTTTTCTCAGTTCCAGATTTCAGAAATGAGATTTCAGAGATCTGAACCCAGGTTTGGTTCAACTCTCAACCACTCCTAAACCCTAATTCACTCAAATTCAATCCCATTGATCCTAAAGGATTTCTCTTAACCAAAAGTATTTTCCCACAGAGAAAAATATCATGGAAAAAGTTGTTTAAACATATTTAAAAACAAGCATGTTCAAATTTGTTTAAGATATGTATTAAGTCCATAATCCCTAAACTTGTCTATCAGGTTTGTATTAGAATGTTTCTAGTATGATCTAAGCATGAACTTGAGTTTCAAAAACAAGTTTATATCAAGGCATGATCAGATTTCATAATACAAAAGATATGATCAAATTTTCAAAACACACTTGTATCAAATTAGTATCAAGTATGTATCAATCAGTTTTGATAATTCAATTGATATCAGACATAAACAACTAAGTCATACAATTTTAAGCTTATGTTCTTTGACTAATGACGTATTGTGAGATTTGCATAGTGATCATCATAAACTATGTGTTCTTCATGTTGGCATAATACATTCATACAAGAGAATCATGGCATATTCAACTGAGTTCATCTTCCAAAATATTAAGAAAAACTTAAGTCTAAGATATTGCAAAGATAAACATCAATTTGATATTGTGGCTAACTCCTAAATTTACAGTGAACTATAGAGTTCAAACTTAAGCAATCCATGATAAAATAAGTTATGTGTCAACCTAAGCCATTCATGCAATATATATATATATATATATATATATATATAATTTTTTTCCACAATTTGTAGATTTATTTTGAAGCATGGATATACTATCATTCGTTGCATGAAAATTTTCTTACTGCTCAAGTAAAATTTCATAACTCACTAGCCAAGAGATCATAGTGTTATAAGAACTAAAACAATAGAGATCAAAGCATTTAAGTTGATTTTCCATAACCAATCATGTGAATTTAAAGAAATGGTAAGCACATTCCTAACTAGGAATGACTATGAGTTTGGAGCACCAAATATCAACCACCTATGTTGATAGATGCTCCCCCTCGACCTAAGCTATACAATTCGAAATATGAAAGTTTTAGGTACCCAAATCTTGGGACCTAAACCATCTACAATTAATGACTTTGGCACCTATGCCTTAGTCAATTTCTTCCTAACCTTTTGAACCGTAGAATCATTTGATGATCTAAAGTGGGTTCTAGACATTAAGGATACAAAGGTTGGTTCTTTATGTCGGTAACCTATACCGGCCGTGTTGTAAACTTCCCTTTGAGAGTTTAGTATCATGTCTAAGGTTTTTGAGCCACTTGAAAATTTCTCAAGAATATTCTTGAGATTTTCAATTTTGCTCTTTAAATCCTTATTTTCATTCTCAAGTGACTTATCATGCGAGTCATCAATTACCTCATCCTTAGAGGTTTTTAAATGTTTTACTTCCAATTTCAAAGATTTGATCTTATTCTTTGACCTTTTGAGCATGTTTGTCAAGCAAGCTATTGCTCTATAGCACTTATCTAGCTCAGGAGAAATTACTTCTTTATCATCCGAAGATAATGAAGGCGCGGTTGAGGAGTCACTTGATTCATCACTGCTTCCTTCACTTGAATTCTCTACTGCCATGAAAGCAAAATGATGGGAGTTCTTCTCCTCTTCTTCCTTCTTCTCCTTTCTTTTGTTACCTGCCACGCAAGCAAACCCTTTCTCTTTTGGGCTTGTGTTAGAGATCTCGTGTAGCTCCATCTCACAAAATAAATCCTCTAACTTAACAAAAGATAAGTCCTTGGAAACCTTGTAAGCATCCACCATGGATGACCACAAGGCGTTCCTAGGAAAAGCTTTGAGAACTAATCTTACTAGATCCCGGTTTTCTACCTTTTCATTGATGGAGTGGAGGCCATTGAGGATCTCTTTGAATCTTCCATGGAGTTCACTTACCTTTTCATTTTCTTCCATGGACAGATTTTGGAGTTGACTGTGAAGGAGGTCCTTCTTGGCTATTCGGGTGTCTTGAGTTCCTTCGTGGAGCTCAATGATTTTGTTCCAAAGATCTTTAGCACTTGTAAAAGGACCCACCTTGATCAACTCCTCCTTGGTCAACCCGCATTGCAAAGTGGCCACCGCTTTAGCATTTGCCTCACTCTTTCTTATTTGCTCAGCCGACCAACTTGAGAAATTGAGATCTTATCCTTCAACATCTCTTGGAGGGATGAAACCTTCTTTAACCGAGAACCATATGCTCATGTTTGTCTTCAAATAAAACTCCATCATCGATTTCCAATATTGAAAATCTGTGTCGTCGAAGAGTGGAGGTCGGTTTGTGCTCATTCCTTCTCTTCCAGCCATCTTGTTGTAAGCTCTCGGATGTTAACCCTTAAACAGAGACCCAAGCTCTGATACCACTTGTTGGAACTTGGATGGCTAGAGAGGGGGGGTGAATATAGTCAGACACAAAAACTCACCCTTCGAAATCTATCTGCACTTAATTTAGCCGCAGCGGAAGCAATACAAGTTTAACAGCAGAAACAGAAATGCAGTAACTGAAAAACAAACCACACAGTCACTAAGACGAGGATGTACAAGGTTCGGGGATAACTTGCCCCTACTCCTTGGCATGCCCGTGAGGTGGGCGATCCCTTTATCGTCGGCAGATCAAGCCCCGGTGACTCGGATAAAATAGCGCCTCCTTCTCGGTGGAGAAACCACTCCACAAGCGTCTCAATAGGATACAAGGTAAGCTCACGAGACTAAGGAGGAACCTCTCACAAGACAGTAGCAAGAAAGCTCAAGAGAGAAGCTACACAAGGAGCACAACAACAACAACGAAACCCACAGCCACACTTGCTTGTTTTCCTGTTCGTTCTTCTTGCCTCCTCTGCTTCTCATCTTCCTCTTAAGCTCCTGCTTCATCGCCAAGCTCCATCAGCATCCCCTGAGCCAGCCTAAACCCACTGACCTCCCTGAGCACTCAGTCCACTGAAGACCTCCTCTCCAGCTGAGTCTCCGTCAGTCGCCAGCTGCTCCAGTTGCCGTTGAAACCTGAGAAGGAGAAACAAACAAACCTGCTCCAAGGAAAGCCTCCCATTGACCCTCCTTGAGTGTTTGAATCACCTGCTATCACCTGCACACTCCAACAGAGGCTTAGCAAATCGATATCAAATGAAATCAGCAAGTAACAGAGAATCAGCAGTAAAAACAGACGCGATCAAAAACTTCTGACAACGTATTTGAATTAAAGTTCTGCTCCTGATCGGTCCCCAGACCGATCAGAGAGGACCCTGATCGGTCACCAGACCGATCCAGTAGTCTTCTGCACACTCCTGATTGGTCCCCAGACCTATCCAGCAGTCTGCTGCATACTCTAGATCGGTCCCCAGACCAATCAGGCTGTGGCCTGATCGGTCACCAGACCTATCAGGACATGCTCAGACCGATCAGGACCCACCCTGATCGGTCATAATGAGAAACTCGCGACATTTGATCGTTCACCAGAACGATCCGAACAGTAAACCTGATCGGTCACCAGACCGATCAGGAGTCAATCAGTAAGGTTTGCCAAAGTCACCGTATGTTCCCTGATCGGTCACCAGACTGATCAGACATCACTGGATCGGTCACTAGACCGATCCACGAGGGAACTCCGTGCTAACTTCCCTGATCGGTCACCAGACCGATCCAGGCAAGGCCAAACCCACTCTAAGTCATGAGAACAAGTCTCCAACCATTCTCTGACTCATTCTTAGTCCCCGGGACCAAGACTCTGTGCCCAGTCTCACTCACTGGGACTTCAACCTAGCTTCCCAAGCTAGGACCTGACTTTACTCACCAGGACATCATCACCTAGCCCTCCAAAGGACTTTTCACCCAACCCTCCAAGCTAGGACTTTTCACCTAGCCCTCCAAGCTAGGACTTTTCACCTAGCCCTCCAAGTTGGGACTTTTCACCTAACCCTCCAAGTTGGGACTTTTCGCCTAACCCTCCAAGTTGGGACTTTTCACCTAGCCCTCCAAGCTAGGACTTTTCACCCAACCCTCCAAGTTAGGACTTTTCACCTAGCCCTCCAAGCTAGGACTTTTCACCTAACCCTCCAAGTTGGGACTTTTCACCTAACCCTCCAAGTTAGGACTTTTCACCTAGCCCTCCAAGCTAGGACTTTTCACCCAACCCTCCAAGTTAGGATTTCGTGCCCAGTCCACGACTAGGACTTAATCCCCATGCGTTTAACCAGACTTAAATCAAACTTAAATCAGTGTCAACACCAAAATAACAATCAGGGTTAGACTACATCAACACACCTGAGTTTTCAGGTGAACTTCCATCTGACTCTTCCATTAGGAGAAGTCCTCCCCACTGAAGAGTGGTGGTCTGGCTGTACTGAAACCCTCTTGCATGGCCATTTAGAAATCACTGAGATAACAAAAAAAAACAAAAACTATCCCAAGACTTGGTCTTGGATTAGTAGTGCGAGATTAAAATAGTTAAAACAAAAGATCGAGTGGTGTTGCACCAGCCTCGATTAACAATAAAAATTCGATCGAAAAAAAACTTCATAAAAATCCAAAAAACTCCCAAATTGGTGGTTGCACCAAATTTGAGCTACCCCGCTCTAATACCACTTGTTGGATCGAGAAAAACAATAGGGGGGTGAATATCGTTAAAATCCTTTTCAAATTAAGGAAAGAGAAAACGCAGCGGAAAACACAACAATCACACAAAGAACACAAGTCTTTTACTTGGTTCAGAGTCGTGGTCGGCTCCTATCTAAGGCCCATGGTCCTTGACCGTTTACTGCGGGCAATTCTATAATCGCGTAAAGGTTTACAGATTTTAATACAAGAATATTGCAGTAAATAAAGGAATTACACTTTTCGTTACCGACGCCTTGATGTGGATCGTACTTTGGAGCAGAGGGTCGTCGTCGGCGCTGGAATGTCGAGATCAGGGTTTGCCGGAGCAGAGCGCTTGAACGAAAAGCTTAGAGGTGTTAGAAAGTTGTGTTGTTGAAGCCTCGGGGTCGAGCCCCTTTTATAGTGCTCCTGGGGCACCTGATTCGCTGGGGCGCCTGACACGTGCCTTCAGATCGGAGAAACTTCATCCGCAGCTCGGTCAGTGCTTATCCCCTTCGAATCGGCCTCTGGAGCTGACTGGGGCGCCCGGGACCTCCTGGGCGCCCAGCTTGACTTAGTCCGTTGGCTTCGTGGCTGATTTTGCTTCGACTACATCTTTGGCTTTGACCTTGGCCGCCCGAGACCTCCCGGGCGCCTAGCCCAGTATTGTTTCGAAGCGATTCTTACTTCTTTACTTGTTTGGTTTTGACCTTGGGCGCCCGGGACCTCCCGGGCGCCTAGCCCAGCTACCTGCCCCTCTCCTTTGGGGTGTTCTGAGCTGCAGAACACACTCCTTCGGTCCCTGCGTCCATAGTTAGTTCCAAAACAACCAAAGCAAGAATATTAGTCAATATTTACAACCGTAGCTATCTTGGTTTTGACTTCGGGTCTCCCAAATGGAACCCTAGGTCGAACCGACGCCTACTATTCCCTCGACGGGGAACGTGTCCTCACCTACTCCTCTTAGGAGTGTTTACCTTTTGCCAACCGGCTCCTCCGGTTGGACTTTTGCCCGATCCACCTGACCAGGTCTTCATGCCCAGTCCTCGACCAGGACTTCGTGCCCACCTTCTGAGCAGGTCTTCAGTGCCCAGCCCCTTGCCAGGACTTCATGCCCAGTCCTCGACCAGGACTTCGTGCCCACCTTCCGAGCAGGTCTTTGGTGCCCAACCCTTTTCCAGGACTTCTTGCCTAGTGTACCTAGTACTTCTTTGCCCAACCCTTTTCCAGGACTTCTTGCCTAGTGTACCTAGTACTTCTTCCTGCACACTCAGTAAACACATTAGACAACAATAACATCTTAACTCTTGAACCCTTTGAGATTATCAAAACCCAGGTTTGACTTAGGTGTTGCCTGCACCAACAGTTGAGACCTTCAAAGCTAGGCTTGTTGCGAAAGGGTATACTCAGAATGAGGATATCGATTATGAGGAGACCTTTTCGCCGGTAGCCATGCTTATGTCTATCCGGATTCTCTTATTTATTGTCGCTCATATGGACTATGAGGTATGACAGATGGACGTCAAAACAGCTTTCCTTAACGGAAGTCTTGAGGAGACCATCTACATGAAGCAACCAGAGGGATTCATTGTGAAGGTAAAGTGCATCTAGTATGCAATCTTAATCGGTCCATTTATGGATTGAAGCAAGCTTCGCGATCTTGGAACATCCGCTTAGATGAGGTAAATCCAGTCATATGGATTCATTCAAAGCCCGGATGAATCCTGTGTATATAAGAGATGTGACGGAAATGTAGTGGTGTTTCTTGTACTATACGTAGATGACATTTTGCTCATTGCAACAATGTCAAAGTGATATCAAACGTAAGGTATGGTTGTCCAAACAGTTCGACATGAAGGAGTTGGTAGAAGCGGGGCACATCCTTGGGATCAAGGTCATAAGGGATCGCCAGAAAAGGATATTGTGCTTATCCCAAACTTCATACATAGACACTGTCCTGGCTCATTTTAGCATGGAAAATTCCAAGAAAGGTTTTCTACCTTTCAGGCATGGAGTTCCTCTATCTAAGGAGATGTGTCCGAAAACATCAAAGGAGATAGAGGAGATGAAGGCAGTTCCTTATGCATCGGCTGTAGGAAGCTTCATGTATGCTATATTATGTACGAGACCAGATATCTGCTTTACCGTGAGCATGGTTAGTAGATATCAGAGTAACCCTGGACAAGCACATTGGACTGCGGTAAAGCATATACTGAAGTACCTGAGAAGGACTAGGGATTATATGTTGGTTTACTAGGCAGACCAATTAATCCCTGTGGGTTATACGGATTCAGATTTCCAATCAGACATGGACAAAAGTAAGTCTACCTCAGGGTTTGTGTTTACTTTTGGAGGTGGTGCCATAGTATGGAGAAGTGTCAAGAAGAAATGCGTGGCAGACTCCACCATGGAAGCTGAGTATGTGGCAGCCTCAGAGGCAGCCAAGGAAGTTGTATGGCTCAGGAACTTCATAATGGACTTGGATGTGATTCATGGTTTGCCCAAATCTATCACAATCTATTGTGATAACAGTGGTACAGTTGCAAACTCGAAGGAACCACGAGCCCATAAGGCGAGTAAACACATAGAGCATAAGTACCACCTGATACAAGAAATCGTAAAGCGAGGAGAAGTAGCTGTTGCCAAGATTGCATCAGAAGACAACCTGGCAGATCCTTTCACGAAAGCTCTTCTAGCTAGACCTTTTGATCAGCATGTGGAGGATATGGGAGTTAGATGTATGGCAGTGAGAGAACAGCAAGGTCAAAGGAAGGGGCAGGCAACTGGGCTAGGCGCCCGGGAGGTCCCGGGCGCCCAAGGTGAAAGGCCAAAACAGCAATTAAGCAAGACTGCTTCGAAACCACACTGGGCTAGGCGCCCAGGAGGTCCCGGACACCCAAGGTCAAAGCCAAAGCGACCATCGAAGCAAATCTGCCACGAAGCCATTGGACCAAGTCAAGCTAGGCGCCCAGGAGGTCCCCGGCGCCCCAATTAGACCAGGGGCCGAATCAGAGGGGATAAGCGTTGATCGAGCTGCGGATGAAGGTTCTCGCAGCTGAAGGCACGTGTCAGGCGCCCCCGACGTATCAGGCGCCCCCAGGAGCACTATAAAAGGGTGCTCGACCCCAAGGCTTCAACACAACTGCTTTCTAACGCTCCAAAGCTTTTCGTTCAAGCGCTACGCTCCGGCAAACTCCGACTTCGAGATCCCAGCGCCGACGACGACCCTCTGCTCCGAAATACAATCCACATCGGGCGTCGGTAACGAAAAGTATAGTAATTTTCAGTTTCTTGATATAATATTGTATTTATCTTGTAAATCTCTTTACGCGATTACAGTATTGCCCAAAGTAAACGGTCAAGGACCGTGGGCCTTGGAGTAGGAGCCGACCGCGACTCCGAACTAAGTAAATAACTTGTGTTCCTATGTGATTGATTTATTTTCGCTGCGTATTTTCTCTTTCCTTAATCCGAAAAGTTTTAACGATATTCACCCCCTCTATCGTTTTTCTCGATCCAACAAGTGGTATCAGAGCGGGTGGCTCAAATTTGGTGCAACCACTAATTTGAGATTGTTTTTCGAATTTTCAAAATTGTTAATTTTATTTCTTTTCTTTTTCGTTAATCGAGGTTGGTGCAACACCACTCGATCTTTTTGCTTTTTATTTTAATAAATAGTATTTGTGCGGGGTTTTAAATTTTGAAAAAGGTTGGTATGCCTTTTTCAATTTTGAATCTTCATCTTGTCACTATTCATTAGAGTTTGATAAAACGATTAATTTTTGAAAATTTGTCATAATTTTTTTTTATTATTTTAATATTTTTTTCTAAAAATTCGTGCTATATTAATTCGAGCAATCTCTTTTAACCCCTATTGTTTCCATTAATCAGAATATTCATTCTCTAAAAATTTGTCTCAAACTTTTTATTATTATTTTTTATTATTTTATCTCGAAATTTGTGCAATATTTTTGTTAGGCTATTTTTTCTCTCTCCCGCACTACTACTCCAAGACCAAGTCTTGGTACATTTTTGTTATTTCTTGTGTGTACGAGGTTTAAACTTAATGGTCAACCAAGAGTGGAACAGTGCCCGTCCACCGCTATTCTTCGGCGAGAACTTCAATTTTTGGAGAAGTCAAATGGAGTCCCTTTTGAAGGCCCACATGGACTTATAGCGGATCATCCAAACATGATTCTCTTTTCCCGTAGAAGATGAGTTATCAATCGAGTGGGACAAACTGGATGAACAAACCCTCAACCAAATCGAGACCGATGCAAGGGCAATTGCAATCCTACAATGTGGCCTAACCAAGGTGCAACTCGAACTAGTAGGTTCATTCAGATGTGCCAGAGGAATTTGAGAAAAGCTAATCAATCTACACGAAGAGAGCTCCGGTATTGAGATCTTAGAAGAGTTAGCACCCGATTTCAAAATTGACTCCGGATCAGAAGATGAGAAAGAATCCATACCTGACTGCAAATTCAAGCCAGAGTCAGAAGACGAATTGACTGAGACAAAAATGGCAACCAATTTCGAATCTTTTTTTGAATTACAATTAAATAATCAAACAGATACTGTAATGGTCGAGGAAGGTGTAATTTCTAGTGCAGGGAAATCTCCAAGAGAACCACCAAAGAAGAAGCTTCAACCTGTACCCGAGTCCGACTCAGACTCGAAATCAGAAGACAATGAAGGAGATCGACCCAAACTGGTCCGATTAGCTCCTGATCATTACAAGAGTACTGGACAAACGATCGGGAAAGGTAAGTTTTCAATATTTGAAAATCCAATATTTATCTCAAATAACGTGATTAATTCGTATAAATTAGTTAAGGTTAATACGTTAGAAAACTTAATTCACAACCATGATGATTTTAAAAAACCAAAGTTTTATTGCAATTATGATGTAACTTAGATCATTTTTGTCATGTTTGCTTGTTTTTTTTATTATGCTTAGATTTAGAATTAGATAGTTTAAGGACAGACAATTTAATTAAAATTTGAACAACATAGTATTGGCATGGAGGTGAGATGATAGTACATTAGGGAAGTCTTTCTAATAAAGTCAAGTATACACTACTTGGTCTGTTTAGTCTGGTGGAACTAGCCGAAGCTACCGATCCAAGACCCAAACTAGTTAAACCAAAATCTTTCAAGAAGTAACTTGAAGATGAATTTTCTATAAAAGTCCTTGTCAAAGAAAGGGTTGATGATCCAATAAGGCTACAACCAAAGAAGGCCTAGTGCCTTGCCAAGACCTGGAAGCCAATTATAGAAAATCAAATTCACTTTACTATTGTCAGATTTGAATCTAATACAAATTTTAAGTAAATCTTAGATTTAACACTAATTCGAAGATAAAAATAAAACATCTCACAAAACAGATAAGGTAACTTGTTTTGTCATGTAGAACTGGGTGAGATGTCTAGACCTAATAATGTAGTTCAATACTTTTTCAAAATCAACTCAATTTTTTTCTAAAATTAATCCTAAATTAACTCTATATGTTTTCCACTCAACATTTTTCAAAAATTGAATTTCATTTGTTTTCAAAATTAACTCATCAAACTAAGTCTTGATTGAATTATACTAAGACCTAGGACTTGATTGAGTCAATTATTGATTGGTAAAACCAAGTCAACATAGTCAAACCTGGATAACACTGAAGTCCCCTAAGGCATTAGATTGAGTCAAATGGTACAGGGGGAGTGGTTTATTCTTTTAATTTTCTTTCAAAAATATGCTTGATAAATCACTGTCTTTAAAATGGTTTTTGAAAATTGTGCTTTAAATACTATTACTTATGTTTTTCGAAAACTATGCCTGACAAATTACCTTCGTTTCAAAATATGTTTCGAAGTTTCAAAATACATTCAAAAATTATGTCTATGTCTCATTTGATTTTGGTAAACCCTAAAGACACAGAGGAAGGTCCACTTCATAATCTATAAGGACTTCTAGGATATGTCAAATTTAGGGGGAGTCTGAATCAAAAGAAGAATTTCTGAAAAGTTTTTATTGGTAATTATCTATTTTGAAATTATTAGATAATTCCTTTGATCTGAACTGAACCCTAAAGACTTATAGAAAGAGTACTTGTAGTCAACAAGCTTCTTAGGACTAGGTCAAGTTTAGGGGGAGGTCAAATTAAAAGAATTATTGAATATTTCAAAGCGATATGTTTTCATGCATGTATTTTCAAATCCTTCTGAAAACACAAGTAATTTCCATTCAAATATTATATTTTTTTTATTTTTAAAATATTTTTTAAATAGAATCAATTTGAAATAATATTTCTCTTGAGCTTGGAAAAATTTCCAGGATACTTAAGGAAATGTCCTTGTAGATAACAAGGCTTCCTAGGATTGTGTCAGACTGGAAGATAAACTAAGTCAAGTAAAATATTATATCTTCAAAAATTCATACATTTTTCAAAATGTACTTGCATATATTTTCAAAATACTATCATTTTGGCTTATCAAAATTCTTTTTGGAAATAGTATTTACTTGAATTGGAGAATTTCCAAGACACTTAGGGAAATGTCCTTGTAGTTAACAAGGTTTCCTAGGATTGTGTCAGACTGGAAAAGAAACCAAAGCAAGTAAAATATTATGTGTTAAAAACAATATTCTTGTAAGTACTTTCAAAAGATAAGTCAAGTAATTTTCTTTAATATTTTAAAAGTACTTATGTTTTTCAAATTCATAATATTTTCCAAAGTACTTACGTTTTTTTCAAACTCATGATATTTTTCAAAAAAAAATACCTATATTTTTCAAAAATGCATAATATCTTTTAAAGTGACTTATATTTTTCAAAGATATAGATATTTTAAAAGTACTTGCATCTTTCAAAAGTACTTGCATTTTTAAAAAAAAAATATTTGCATTTTTCAAAGTATTCAAAACAAGTAAACTTATTGATTAAATATTTTTTGTTGCTTGTCATGCATGGACTCAATAAGAATATACACTTGACTCTAATTCTTTTTTTTGAGAATCAATTATTCATTCTTTCAAAATTTTGTTACTTAGAAATTATCATAATTCTTGACATTATTTTACTAAGGATAATTTTTCGCTCAAATTTTTATATTTTCAAGACTCATAAGCTCTGATACACAAATTTTAAATTTCTTTCAAAATATATTTTTCAAAAGTTCTTTATGTTGGTGCAGGAAGCATCATATCGAACCTTGTTTTGATATTGGCAAAGGATTCAAAGTTAAGTATTATTTGTGATCTAATAAAGTTACTCAAGTGTGCAGGAAAGTCCTGTTGAGGCAATCGGACCTTAAATGATTGGAAGATCATGGTTTTGATATGTGTAGGTGAATATGTTTAAGGTTAGAGTGTTATGTTGTATTTGATGTGTGTGATTGAGTTGCAGGACTTAGAGAATCACACATGGTGGACATATCCGAGGGACGAGAGCCGAGAGAGGAGAGCTCCAAGGGCAAGCCGGGAAGTGGACTTTAAGGGCACACGTGAAGGGTGGCATGGAGGCAAGCCAAGGGAAGGCTTGCGTGCGCATCCGAGGGACGATAGCTAGAGGAAGAGGACTTCAAGAGGCAAGCCAAGGGAGCAGACCTGAAGGCATACGTGAAGGAGAAGGTTCGGAGTGGCTGGGACTAAGCTGAGAGGCTGGGCAGTCGACTGTCCCAGGGGCAGTCGACTGCCAAAACTCACAGAGAGTTTTCGGCCTCGGACTAGTCGACTACCCTTGGGGCAGTCGATTGGTATACCCCGAAAACTAGCCGTTGGCTAGCAATTAATGCTAGACCAGTCGAACTGCCCTTGGGGCAGTCAACTGGTGTGGGGCTGGACAGACTGCGAGTTTGTCCTGTTCTCATATAAAAGGAGGACCTTTTTGCACGTGAGCGGTACGGTTCCGTACAGTAACGAAGTGTTGCTCGACTGAAAAGTGTTCCTTGCTTCCTCTCACTCATTCTACTTCATTCTGCAAAGAGGAAGATCACCACTGTAAAGGTTTCTCCACCTGAAGGAGGTTTTTTATTGTGAAAGTGGTGCTCGTGCGTGGATCCTTAGATTAGTCACCCATCTGGGTGGATACCATGTAAAGTACTGTTGTTAGCATTGTTATTGTGTTTTCTTTGCATATTGTTGTTCTGCTGCGCTAACAACATTGTAGAGATCAAAATTGAAAAGTGTTATTCACCCCCCCTCTAGCACGCCAAGACGATCCATCAAGTCCTAGTTAATCTAGGCAAGAAGTCCTGGCCGCGGGCTGGGTAACTAAGTCCTGACATAAGGTTGGGCACTAAGACCTGGCCGAGGGCTGGGCACCGAAGTCCTGGTCGTGGACTGGGCACTAAGTCTTGGTTGTGGACTGATCACTAAGACCTGGCCGTGAGCTGGGCACCGAAGACCTGGTGAGTAAAACTGGGCACGAAGACCTGGTTCGAGGAATTGGGCACTAAGACCTGGCCAAGGGTTGGGCACTGAAGACCTGACCGTATGTTGGGTACGAAGACCTGGTCAGAGGGATTGGGCAAAAGTCCAACCGGAGGAGCGGGTTGGCAAAAGGTAAACTCTCCTAAGAGGAGTAGGTGAGGACGCGTTCCCCATCGAGGGAACAGTAGACGTCGGTTCGACCTAGGGTTCCATTTGGGAGACCCGAAGTCATAACCAAGACAGCTACGGCTGTAAATACTAACTAATATTCTTGTTTTGGTTGTTTTGGAACTAACCTTGGATGTAGGGACCGAAGGAGTGTGTTTCTGCAGCTCCGAACGCCCCATAGGAGAGGGGCAGACAGCTGGGCTAGGCGCCCGGGAGGTCCCGAGTGCCCAAGGTTAAAGCCAAAACAACAAAGAAGCAAGACTGCTTCGATATCACACTAGGCTAGGTGCCCAGGAGGTCCCGGGTGCCCAAGGTCAAAGCCAAAGAGATAATCGAAGCAAATCAGCCACGAATCCAGCAGACCTAGTCAAGCTAGGCGCCCAGGAGGTCCCGGGCGACCCAGTCAGCTCCAGAGGCCGATTCGAAGGGGATAAGCGCTGACTGAGCTGCGGATGAAGTTTCTCCAATATGAAGGCATGTGTCAGGCACCCCCAGCGAATCAGGCGCCCCCCGGAGCACTATAAAAGGGGCTCGACCCCAAGGCTTCAAAAACACAACTTTCCAACGCCTCTAAGCTTTTCGTTCAAGTGCTCTGCTCCGGCAAACTCCAATCTCGACATTCCAGCGCCGACGATGACCCTCTACTCCGAAGTACGATCCACACCGAGCGTCGGTAACGAAAAGTGTGTTCTTTCTTTTTACTGTAATATTCTTGTATCAAAATCTGTAAACCTTTACGCGATTATAGAATTGTCCGCAGTAAACGGTCAAGGACCGTGGGCCTTGGAGTAGGAGCCGACCACGACTCCGAACCAAGTAAAAATACTTGTGTTCTTTGTGTGTTTGTTTTATTTCCGCTGCGTATTTTCTCATATTCTTATCCGAAAAGATTTTCACGATATTCACCCCCCCTCTATCGTGTTTCTCAATCCAACACTTTATTGATAAATGGCCAAGGGGGAGAGTAGAAAAAGTGAAAATTAAATTCTTCCATAAACTTTTTCAAAGAAAGTTTATCTTAGAAGGTCTCAAATATTTTTCACTTTAACCTAAGGTTTTTTTAACTTAGAATCTCCATTGTGATACCCAGAAAAATTTTGTTTCAAAATATCATTTCAAACTGAACTTATGAGTATGTTTATACTTCGAACTCTTTTCAAGTATTCTTTCGAAAAGTTTCAAAGGGAAAATTTCAAATCATAAGGGAGCCTTGTGCAATGTTTCAGTTTTTGCAATTGGAAATTGTCTAAAACATAAGGAGAAGAGTTTCACATTAAGGGGGAGAGAAAGAATGGGAGAGAGAAGAAATTTTTTTAAATATTTAAATTTTTATCTCTTTTTCGAAAAGTAAAACAAAAATTTCTAAGTACTTCAAATTTCTTTTTAAGTGCTAAGTTAATTTTTCAAAGTACTGTCAAAATACTTCAAGGGCTTTCAAGTATTTCTAAGTGTTTCAAAAAAAATTTTAGTGCAAGTTTTTCTCTTAAGTAAAATTTTCCTTAGTAAACAAAATTTGTCTAAGCAAAAACTTTCTGAAAATTTTGACAAATGTTTCTAAGTAAAGTTTTTTTGGTGAAAAACTTGTCTAGAAATTTCTTAAAGATTTTCTTTTTCAAAATGCACAAAGTGTTTCCTAGCAAATTCTTCTAAGTGTGCAAAAAAATTTTTTGGTAAATAAATTTTTTTCCAATTCTCAAAGTTGAACTTTTGTTTGGGAAATTTGACTTCAAAATTTTGTCTAAGTAAATTTTTTTTTGCAAAGCCTTGTAAGTAAAACTTTTTTTAACAAAATTTAGGTCTACAAAACTTTTCAAAAATGGAAAATTGTCTAAGTGAAAAAAAAGTTTTCTTTGGTGCAAATGCTTTTACTCTATTTTTGAAAGAAAAAAACACTTTATCAAAAACTTAGAAGGTTTACAAAAACTCAAAACTCCCTATTAAATATTCTGTTCGCCCATGTATGTTTTTAATATATGTCAAAGGGGGAGGAAAGGTCAAAGTTAAGTACTTTATAACACAAGTATTCAGGATTTTAGGAGGAGTATGATAAATAAAGGATTTTTTTCAAATCTACATTTATTCTGTTCATAACCGCTATACTTCATTGATTTTTACCTTCCTTTCTTAACTGTTATAAGTTTTTACTTAACTTTGAATTGTGTTGTCATAAATCAAAAAGGGGGAGATTGCTGGTACATGAAGCACCATATCAAACCTTGTTTTGATATTGGCAAAGGATTCAAAGTTAAGTATTATTTGTGATCTAATAAAGTTACTCAAGTGTGTAGGAAAGTCCTAGTTAATCTAGGCAAGAAGTCCTGGTCGCGGGCTGGGCAACTAAGTCCTGACATAGTTGGGCAATAAATCATGGTCGTGGACTGGGCACTAAGACCTGGTCGAGGGCTGGGCACCGAAGACCTGGTTCGAGGAATTGGGCACTAAGACCTGGCCGAGGGTTGGGCATTGAAGACCTGGTTCAAGGAATTGGGCACTAAGTCCTGGTCACGGATTGGGCACGAAGTCCTGGTGAGTAAAGCTGGGCAAAAGTCCAACCGGAGGAGCCGGTTGGCAAAAAGGTAAATTCTCCTGAGAGGAGTAGGTGAGGATGTGTTCCCCGTCGAGGGAATATTAGGCGTCGGTTCGACCTAGGGTTCCATTTGGGAGACCCGAAGTCAAAACCAAGACAGCTACGACTGTAAATATTAACTAACAATCTTGCTTTGTTTGTGTTGGAACTAACCTTGGTTGCAGGGACCGAATGAGTGTGTTTCTGCAGCTCAGAACGCCCCAAAGGAAGGGGCAGGCAACTGGGCTAGGCGCCCGGGAGGTTTTGGGCGCCCAAGGTGAAAGGCCAAAATAGCAATTAAGCAAGACTGCTTCGAAACCACACTGGGCTAGGCGCCCAGGAGGTCCCGGGCGCCCAAGGTCAAAGCCAAAGTGACCATCGAAGCAAATCTGCCACGAAGCCATTGAACCAAGTCAAGCTAGGCGCCCAGGAGGTCCCGGGCGCCCCAGTCAAACCAGGGGTCGAATCAGAGGGGATAAGCGCTGACCGAGCTACCGATGAAGGTTCTCGCAGCTGAAGGCACGTTGCAGGCGCCCCCGATGTATCAGGCGCCCCCAGGAGCACTATAAAAGGGTGCTCGACCCCAAGGCTTCAACACAACTACTTTCTAACGCTCCAAATCTTTTCGTTCAAGCGCTACGCTCTGACAAACTCCGACTTCGAGATCCCAGCGCCAACGACGACCCTCTACTCTGAAATGTAATGCCTGTAAAATCCTCTCAATATTTTTCTTTAAAATATTGATCATGCCTATATGGATTTTTGAGTAACATATGAATACTAGCATGAACCTTAGCATGATTTCTTATATGAATTAAAAAGCTAAGTACTAATGGACCTTACATGGGCCCTTCTAGTACCATGGCTATTAGTGGACCTTGGGTAAAATTTTAACATAAATAGAAATGAGTTCCAATTAGGAATATTAGCATAACTCTTGGTGGGCTCTTATGTGGGTCTTTCCAAAAATAAGAGTAAATGGAATAAAAAGAAAGTGCATGCACTAAGGATTGAACCTTAGACCTAGAATAAAGGCAAAGCCTCATCATGCATGTACTAACCAATTCACCTAGCAAGGGAGTGCTATTGGAAAAGAAAGAAGATTTTAGTTGAGGCTAAAGGAAGTGAAGAGGCACCTCTTGAAGAGGCACCATGTGAAGAGGCACCATGCTCCTTCACTTAGTATAAAAGAGATGGATGAGAAGTGAAGAGGCACTTAAGTTATTTTTCTCCTCTTTTCTTCCACCAAGACTCTTCCTTTCCCCTCTTCTTCCTCCTCCTTGCCATGACTCACAAGAGGGTTTTCCCCTTGGAAAACTTCACAAGAGGACTCCCTCTTGAAGATCCAAGGTTTCCTACAAGGCTACAAGGGCAAGGGGTGTTCTAAGGTCAAGAAGGTCTTCACTTTTTCTCTATTTAAGGTTTATAACCAAGACAACAAGAGGTAAGATTCCCTCACCTGTGGTATAATAGCTTTTATGTGGTCTTTCTTGATTTAAGATTTATTTGGGAACTATGTTGAGAAAACTATGGAATTAGGGCTCCTTATATGTTTCGCCAAGCACCATTTTAGGGCTTGGGATGATGTTAAAACCTCACTTATACTTCCTAATGCTTTCTCATGATAAAATAAGAATGAATTGTGAGTTGTGGAATTTTTGTAGCACCCAAATCCCCTTATGAAGTTTCGGCCCCCTCCCCTTTTCATGGTTAGGATTAGATCTAACCCTCCAAGCATGTTGATTATGATTCCCTATGATACAATGGATGTTAATTGTGAGTTATATGAATTTTTCATGTCCTTGTGACCCCTCTAGGGTTTCGGCCAAACCCTCTTTAGCATGCTATGAGTTAGATTTCTACTTAATTATGTTGTTAATGTTCTTCCCATCATATGATATGTAACATGTTGCTTGAATAAAGGGGGATTTTCACCCTACAACTTTCGGCCATGACCCATTTCATGCTAGGAATTAGGGTTAGCCCCAATCATGTGTTCTAATGGCTTCCTATGACATTGTATGTATTGTATGGGCGTTACTTTAGTTATGGTACCTCACATGTTGCTTGAATAATGGGACTTTCATTTACAAACTTTCGGCCAAGCACCTAAGTCTAAGGTTTGGGTTAGGCTAAGGTTTCAAGTGTACTTGTTTATGGCTCATTATGATGTAAATATATGTTCAAGTATGTTGTATGAATTTTATGGTGCCTAAACCCTAACTTTATGTGCTATGCATCACGACCTTATATGCTTATGTTATGTGCCATGTTTTAGTAGGTTTTCTTCATGGATGTTTTAAACCATATACCATGAACACATGTGTTGTGAAGTATGCATCATGTTTATGTAGAATTATGCATGCATTATGTTAAATGTCTTGAACATATGTATTATGATATATATATTATGGTTATGTAGACCTACGCATGTTTTATGTTGAATGTCATGAACCTATGTAGTATGTATCATGTTCATATGGATCCTACCCATACATGCTTTATGATAGATACCATGATCATGTATGCTATGTGATATGTAACATGTATGTAAAAACTTATCTATGCATGCTTACCTTATGTACCATGATCATGCATGCTTTATGAACTAAGATGATGTTTATGCCTTTAAGGCATAATTATGTATATATGTCATGTCTTATGAATTAAGATGATATTCATGCCTCTAAGGAATAATGATGTGTGCATGACATACCTTATGAATCAAGTCTATGTTTGTGCCTTTAAGGCATAATGATGTTATGCATTAACTATGAATGATGAAATGCTTGTTGGGACCGGGTGCATGTTGACAAGGATACGGGTTCGTAAAATTTTAAATTTTTACGTGTAGCGGAAGAATTAGCATAAAATAATTTCTCAAATTATTTTAACCACGTATCTAGCATGCAACCTTATGATGTGTGGACATGATCATAAATTAAAACTTTGCGGAAAAGTAAACTAATTGACTTAGTACCTCGCGTAACTCGAAGTAAGGGACGAGATCCAACCGTAGCGTCCCTTGGAAGCTCCGCCTCTATTCGCGTCCACGCCGAGTTCTCTTCGGGATGACTTCGTAAAGCCACGAGTTTTGTGTCGACGAGAACTACTAGATTCTCCAAAGACACAACTAGAAAATCAAGAGAGAAGGATGGAAACTAACCACCAAGTAACGGAATCAAAATTCCGGGAAAGGAAGGAAGGAGTCGCGATCCGCTTCTTCTTCTTCTTCGGCACGAACTTGGTGGAGGAAACTCACGGGAACCCTAGGTGCTTGCACCGGCCCTAGGGGAGGAGAGAGAGCCGGCCCTAGAGAGAGAGAGAGTTATAGAGAGAGAGGGAGAGAGTTAATCTCTTGATCAATCTATTAAGGAAATCAAGCCTAGCCTTGGTTCCTTTATATAGTAGTCTCTCCCTTGCCAAGTCTCCTCTTTAACGGAATTTTTCATAAGAAATTTATCCTATAAATTTTCTTTATGAATTATTCCGTTTAAACCAAGTTTTATTATAACTAATTTTATAATAAAATAAATACATCTCTCCTTTTATTATGGAATAAATTTTACAAAAAATTTATAAATTTTCTTATTATGGAAAAATCAATTCATAATTGATTTTATAAAATTTAAAACAAACCATTCCATGGATCATTTTAATTTCCATAAATAGAATAAATTTCTATAAATTTCTTTATATAAATTTCTTTATACAAATTTATTTATCCATAATTTATAAAACAAATCGCACTTGATTTATTTTATAAAATAAACCAAATAAATTGGTTCTCTCTTTTATTGTGGCCGGCCAAACCAAAGAGGGTGGGCACCCTCTTTGGCCGGCCACTTCAAGCCCAATCCCTCGCGAATTAAACTCATTTAATTCGCCCGATAAGCCTTCAAAAGACTTAGCCATTTTAAGCTTCCATTGCGCCTCTGATTAATTCAGATTCGACTTATTTCTCTTGATTGGAAAATCCAATTTTCAACTCGTTTTAAATCCCTCGGATTACTCGTAGTGCGTGTGACTAAATAGGCTTTCGATTTATGTTGGCCGTCTATAATCAACTAATTATAGAACGATCATGAGTGACACCTAGTAGTACATCATGACACCCAATTAATCGAAAGATCAACGGTTGACCTCAGAAGTAATTCTGAAACCCTTCAGCAGCTCTAATGAATCGTGCCCCATTCCCTTCACCATCTTATATCCACT
The DNA here is from genome assembly GCA_024364735.1 of Boesenbergia rotunda. NCBI lineage: Eukaryota > Viridiplantae > Streptophyta > Magnoliopsida > Zingiberales > Zingiberaceae > Boesenbergia > Boesenbergia rotunda. Next base: position 28,169 of record JAGFNQ010008078.1, read on the forward strand.
TGGTTCAGGACATGGTCTGTGTGTGTCAGTCCCCACTAGGCTGACTACGTCACACCTAGCCCAAGTAGTGTCTTTCTCGTCCTTTGGATTTCTAATTACTCTCATGTATTTAAGAGACTCATACTCTAAACATGACATGCTCTGGCCATAGGCTTTGAGTAACAATCCGATGATAGGCCTGGGTATACATCTCCTCGCAAGGAGTGGTGAATCCTTTGTAGGCTGTTCAAACATCTTCGGGCACTTCGGCTTATACCCAATCATCTTGGGTCCACACCTCCTTGGAGATGCTTGCTTAAGATGTTAAAGTATAAGTCTCCATGACCAAGATGACTTGAACACCGCAAGTCAAAGGAACATCGCACTTAAGCTGCAGTAAGAACTTCACTGACATATCTATATAGATTACCATATGAAGTTTTACAGCTAGTCACTCCAATGAACTAGTTCCCTTAACTAGCATCCATGTTTATCTCCGGACATCCCAATGTCACCAGCCAGTGAGAATCAGCTGATTAGAGAATAACCCATGCTAGTCTCAACAGAATTGATAGTGTCCGTTTTTATCAATTCATCGACTAGGGATATTTTCAATACTTCACAATTGCACATGTAGAGATAATCACTAGTTGTGATCTCATCACAAATTCCCTTATGCTGTGAATTGTATTGCGGACATTCAGTAGATGAGTTTAAGATCCCAATCAAATACACACACATGTATACTCAAATAGTGAATTTTCATTTATTAAAATAAATGTTTACAATCATAAGGCGATTGCCTTAGGACACTTCTCTCATATCACTAACAATGCTAAGTATGCTTTATACCATACTTCATGTATTAAGATCATGTTTGTCTTTAATTATGCTATGTAAGTTCTATGAATGATGAAATGCCAAGAGCATTTCTTATGATGTAAAAAGAAGCATGTGAAGCTATTTTACTTTATGGATGGGCTTGTACCGGACCCAAGTATGGTCCAAGGGATGGGCTCCTTAGAAAGCCTCGGTTCTGGGACTACCGTAGCTGTCCAACAGGGATGGGCTCCTTAGAAAGCCTCAGTTTTGGACTACCGTAGTTGTCCCTAGGCTGAAGGTAGCCTAGTACCCTAGTAGGTCGAGACTAGCTACCTCGCATTTACTTAGGGATGCACGCAAATGATGGATGTATGTGGTACAAGCCGGGGCCCCTTTTTATGTTGAGATTTATGTTTATGTACTTATAATTATGATTTTCAAATAAGCATCCTTATGTTATGTGCATTTAACTCATGCTAATCATTTTGTGCACTTATCTCTCATGTTATACATCTATTCCATGTCAAGTATTTTATATGCTTATGTTTTATGTCAAGAACTTCTTTATGTTAAGTATTGTATGTGCTTATATTTTATGTCAAGTACTTCTTATGCCATGAGCTCTATGCACTTTTATTACATATTAAGCACTTCTATATGATTATGTGTTTTCATGTACATCTATATGTCTCCTCATGTCAAATGTTTTATGAATACCTTCTCATGATATGCTTTTGTTTTATGTTACACTCTCTATGTTATGCCCTTTTCATTGACTATATGTGACGTATGGTTTTAGTGAGTAGGAAAGGGTCTTACTAAACCTATGTGCTTATAAGTTTTATTTTCTTATACCGCAGATCAAGCAAGAGGATACTAAACTAAGGGAAGCAGTAGGAGGGGCAAGTGTGTGTGTGGCAGTAACATGGCAAAAGAAAAAAAAAAGATCCTATTACTCATAATTGTCATATGTCTTATGTTTTGCATTGTCATCTTTAGTTTTCATGCTATACTTTATGATGGTTTTCCTAAAGAACAACTTACTAGGAAAATTTTATTACTTATGTTGCTTATGAACAACTTATGTTGATTTCTATATCGTGCTTTATTGCTATACTTATCATTGCTAAATTATGATGTTAACATGCTATACCATGATGTGTTCGTTTAGAATAATATGTTGGCTTTAAGCTTGATGGTAGGATAAGTTATGTTTAATGCAAGCATGTTCAAGAATGTTATGTCTCACATGCTATGTCTTATTTTTTTTTATGTTACGACAATGCTAAATTTACCAAGTAACCATGTTTATGAATGATAGCTAAGATATGTCAACATGATTCAAGTTTTAATTGCATGGTTTAAACGCATATGTATGAAGTTTTAAATTATTCCGTTGTATTAAGATCTCCATATGCGTATAAGTATGTTCGCGTAGCGCCGCCTTTCGCCTACATCGTAAGGCAGGAAAGGCGGGCGTTACACGAAATACGATCCACATCGGGCGTCGGTAATGAAAAGTGTAGTAATTTCAGTTTCTTGATATAATATTGTACTTATCTTGTAAATCTCTTTGCACAATTATAGTATTGCCCAAAGTAAACGGTCAAGGACTGTGGGCCTTGAAGTAGGAGTCGACCGCGACTCTGAACCAAGTAAAAAACTTGTGTTCCTGTGTGATTGATTTATTTTCGCTGTGCATTTTCTCTTTCCTTAATCCGAAAATGTTTTAACGATATTCACCCCCCCCCTCTATCATTTTTCTCGATCCAACAGATTGCATCGGAGGACAACCTGGCGGATCCTTTCACTAAGTTGCTTCCGGTGAGAGCTTTTGATCAGCATGTGGAGGATATGAGAGTCAGATGTATGGCACTAGGAGGACAACAGAGTCTTTGAGTATAAGTGGGAGATTGTTAGAATGTATACTAAAAGACTTATCTTTTTCTATAAACATATACATTTTGAAAGAGAATCACAACAACACTATTGCATGTTTATATTAGTATGTGCATAACTGTTTGATACTTTGCATAGTAGATAACATAGTGTGTGGTGACACACAGAAGATCATGTTATCAGTCCCTTGCAGAGTATAAGTAGAGACTCACAACCGAGATGGAGTTAGACAAACCATCGGGATGGTTGTAGTGTAATTGGGTGTGGTTTATCTTGACCATAGAATTACACTAGTGTACTATGTGTGCATTGAGCATGACCAACATAGAGGTGATCCAATTTATACTGACTTTATAATTGGATCGGACCTCGGTTTATTATGAAGTACATGCTCTAAATCCCGATATAATAACGGGCACATGTACTTAGTAGTTATTTCTTTGATTTACCAATGGACGAGATTTATTCTGCTAAATCGATAGACCCGGTAAGTTAGGAAATAATATTATTTACATGGTGTCGTTGATTATAGACGGAATTCGTGTCCTGGTAAGTAGGGATGATGATGCCCCCTTGATGAGCTCATAAGGTTCATCATGTTAAACCCTACAAGTGGACTTGGTCCAACATGATGATAAGGATGAGTAGTACTAGTCAAGGAGTTAGAGGTTGATTAATTAAAATTGTCGGTAATTAAAATTAATCGACGGGCATTCGATATCTTAAACACGGAGAGATGGATGTACTCATAATAGGTGGAGCCCATATGAAAATATGGGGATTGGTGAGGATGTTCAATGGAGATCCTTTAGTGGAATGGATCTTTATTAATGGACCGGATTTGGATCCATTAGCAGGCCAAGACCCAACTTCTCCTCATGGTCCCTATAGTAGCCCTATATATACCCCAAGAAGTCATCATGAAACCAACCTTAAGCCTCATATTATTCTTCTCCCTCTCTCTCTCTCTCTCTCTCTCCTAGGGCAAAAGGAGGTCGGCGGTAGGGAATAAGAGAAGAAGTGTTTTCTTCTCTTTTCTCCTTGCTCTCTCTACTTGTGGCGTGGCACAAGGAAGGAAGAGGACTTCTCCTTCTTCCTCTTGGTCGGACGCAACTGAGGTGGGAGAGAACAAGGGTTGGCGGCGGCTCCTTGGTGCCTTTGTTTTCCGACGCCACCAGCCTTCATGCAAGGTCGTCGGCGGCTGGTTGAGGGAGGAGCTCATCTCCTTGGCGACTCCTTGGGTCGGCAGCAGCTATAGGAGGAAGGAGGTGGTGGTGGTGGTGGCGAGAAGAAGGAGCCTTCTCCCTTTGTGTGGCCGGCGGCATCAAAATCCCTAGGGTTTTGTTGGCCGACGCAAGGAGAGGGAAGAAGTGGTTGTTGGCTCTTGGTTGGTGACTTCGGATCTTGGTAGATCGTTTCCCACATGACGTCTAAGAGGGGAGGGTCATACGGTAGAAGATCGTAAGGTAAAGAGAGGTATATTTCTCTCTTGGTTCCTTTGATTAATTTTATCATTTCATGTGAAGTTTTAATTAATTATCATGTTTAATTATTTGCTTAATTAATTGTTGTTAATTAATTATTGGACCCCAAAAATAAACACAAAAACCGGCGATCGGCTCGTCGTCTTTTCCGCGGTCAACTGGTTAGGCGAGGTACAAGGCTCGAACTTTGAGTTTGGCTAAGTTGTAACTCGAATCAATTGATAAGATGACGAGACGATCGTTTGGGAGATAGGTCTCTATTCAGATTAATTTTTTTAATCCGTAGATATGGAGAGATCTCTCAAGGACGACCGAGTATTCGCTTAGAAAACCCACCAAGCCATACCCAACAAATCACTTTCCAATCGGGCCACAACAGAAAAAGTTCCTGTTGGTCCTCGTGGACTATTTCTCCAAATGGGTGGAAGTTGAGCCTCTAGAACACATCACGAAGGCCACGGTGATGAAGGTCCTATGGAGGGACATCGTCTGCAGATACGGCATCCCCCATAAGCTGGTGTCGGACAATGGAAGGCAGTTTTCCGGGCGCAAGCTCAAAGAATGGTGCAAGGGGTTAGGCATTCGCCAAGCCTTCACATCAGTGGCGTACCCACAGGGCAATGGATAAGCCGAGGTCGTTAATCGTGAAATCCTCAGGGGACTCAAGATAAAACTAGATCACGTTGGAGGCAGCTGGGGTCGAAGAACTCCATAGCATCTTGTGGTCCTACCATACGACTCCACGAGAAGGAACAAGCCAAAGCCCTTTTCAGCTGGTGTATGGGGCGGAGGCTGTAATTCCAATGGAGGTAGGGGAAGAGTCTGTCTGACAGCAACTCTATAACAAGGAGGACAATGATCAAGAGCGGCTGATCGATCTGGAACTCGGTTCAAAGGTGCGGGATAAAGCAGCAACTCGGCTAGAAGCGTATCGACGACGGATGTAATAAGCCAACAATCACCGGCAGCTTCGAGGTCAGAGATAAAGTTTGGAAGAGGATCAAACCAGTAGGAGACCCTGGGAAGATGGAACCTCAGCGGGATGGACCTTATTGTTGAGGCAATCGGCCCCTAAATGATTGGGAGATCATGGTTTTGATGTGTGGGCGAATAGGTTTAAAGTTAGAGTGTTTTGTTGTATTTGATTTGTGTGATTGAGTTTGCAGGACTTGAAGAATCACACTTGGTGAACCTATCCGAGGGACGAGAGCCGAGGGAGGAGAGCTCCAAGGGCAAGCCGGGAAGTGGACTTCAAAGGGCACACGTGAAGGGTGGCATGGAGGCAAGCCAAGGGAAGGCTTGTGTGCGCATCCGAGGGACGATAGCCAGAGGAAGAGGACTTCAAGGGGCGAGCCAAGGGAGCAGACCTGAAGGCACACGCGAAGGAGAAGGTTTGAGGTGGCTGGAGCTGAGCTGGGAGGCAGGGCAGTCGACTGGCCCAGAGGCAGTCGACTGACAAAACCCACAGAAAGTTCGCAGCTTCGGACAAGTCGACTGGCCTTGGGGCAGTCGACTGGTATACCCCAAAACTAGCCGTTGGCTAGCTGTTGGCTAGCCGTTGGTCGGCATTTAATGCCGGGCCAGTCGACTGCCCTTGGGGCAGTCGACTGGTGCGAGCCTGGACAGACTGCGAATCTGTCCTTTTCACCTATAAAAGGAGGCCTCGTTACACGTGTCAGTACAGTTCCGTACAGTAACGAAGTGCTGCCAAATTGTAGAGTGTTCTTTTGCTTCCTTCATCGTATTTCTACATCTGTAAAGAGGAAGCTACTGCTGTAAAGGTTTCTCCACCTCAAGGAGACTTTTCGATAGTGAAAAGTAGTGCTCGCGGCGTGGATCCTTGGATTAGTCACCCATCTGGGTGGATACCAAGTAAAAGACTTTTTGTTAGCATTGTTATTCTCTTTACATATTATTTCCGCTGCGCTAACAGTTTTGTAGAGATCAAATGGTCCGCGAAAGTGCATTCACCCCCCCCCTCTGCATGCCTACATCGATCTTTCACTTATGTCATCCCCAAAAAGCCCACAAGGGGCAGCAACTATCTGGACAATGGCAAAGGCAAGAGGTTGGAGAGGTCATGGCACGCCAACCATCTCTGCTCTTATCGCACTCTGTGAGGGGTTGAGTTGTTTGCTTAACTTTTGTATTTTTTGTTTGAACTACTTTGCAGTTTAATAAATAAGAGAGCAAACGTAATATTACTCGAAAGGCGCTGAATCCTTACCTGGGTAAAACCCTACTACCTCCGCGGTGAGTAGGCTTGGCCTCGGTGCTGCGAATGCCCGGCCAAGAGTGGTAAAACCCTACTACCTCCGCGGTGAGTAGGCTTGGCCTCGATGTTGCGAATGTTCGGCCAAGAGCTGTAAAACCCTACTACCTTCGCGGTGAGTAGGCTTGGTCTGGGTGCTAGGCTTGGCCTCGGTGCTGCGAATGCCCGGCCAAGAGCTACAAAACCCTACTACCTCCACGGTGAGTAAGCTTAGCCTCGGTCCTGCGAATGCCCGGCCAAGAGCCGTAAAACCCTACTACCTCCGCGGTGAGTAGGCTTGGTCTGGGTGCTATGGATGCCCGGCCAAGAGCTGTAAAACCCTACTACCTCCGCGGTGAGTAGGCTTAGCCTCGATGCTGCGAATGCCCGACCAAGAGCTGTAAACCCTACTACCTCCGCGGTGAGTAGGCTTGGCCTCGGTACTGCAAATGCCTGGCCAAGAGTTGTAAAACCCTACTACCTCTACGGTGATTAGGCTTGATCCGGGTGCTGCGGATGTTCAGCCAAGAGCTGTAAAACCCTACTACCTCCGCGATGAGTAGGCTTGGGCTCGGTTCAGCGAATGCCCGGCCAAGAGCTACAAAACCCTACTACCTCCGTGATGAGTAGGCTTGGTCCGGGTTCTGCGGATGCCCGGCCAAGAGTTGTAAAACCATACTACCTTCGCAGTGAGTAGGCTTGGCCTCGGTGCAACTAATGCCCGGCCAAGAGTTGTAAAACCCTACTACCTCCACGGTGAGTAGGCTTGGCCTCAGTGCTACGAATGCCCGACCAAGAGCTGTAAAACCCAACTACCCCCAGGGTGAGTAGGCTTGGTCCGGGTGTTGCGAATGCCCGGTCAAGAGATATAAAACCCTACTACCTCCGTGGTGAGTAGGCTTGGCCTCGGTGCTGCGAATGCCCGACCAAGAGATGTAAAACCCTACTCACTCCGCGGTGAGTAGACTTGGCCTCGGTGCTACGAAGTCCTGGCCAAGAGCTGTAAAACTTTACTACCTCCGCGGTGCGTAGGCTTGGTGCGGGTGTCGCGGATACCCGACCATGAGCTGTAAAACCATACTACCTCCACAGTGAGTAGGCTTGGTCCGGGTGCTGCGGATACCCGGCCATGAGCTGTAAAACCATACTACCGCCGCAGTGAGTAGGCTTGGTCCGGGTGCTGCGGATGCCCGGCCATGAGCTATAAAACACTACTACCTCCACGGTGAGTAGGCTTCACCCGGGTGCTGTGGATGTCTGGCCAAGAGTTGTAAAACCCTACTACCTTCGCGCTGAGTATGGTTGGTCCCGATACTACGGATGCCCGACCAAGACGTGTAAAACCCTACTACCTCCGCGGTGAGTAGGCTTGGCCTCGGTGCTACGAATGTCCGGTCAAGAGCTGTAAAACCCTATTACCTCCGCGGTGAGTAGGCTTGGTCCAGGTATTATGAATGCCCGGCCAAAAGCTGTAAAACCCTATTACCTCCACGGTGAGTAGGTTTAGTCCGGGTGTTACGGATACCCGCCCAAGAGTTGTAGAACCCTACTACCTCCGTGGTGAGTAGGCTTGGCCTCGGTGCTGCCAATGCCCATCCAAGAGCTGTAAAATCCCTACTACCTCCGCGATGAGTAGGCTTGGCCTCGGTGCTGCGAATGCCCGGCCAAGAGCTGTAAAACCCTACTACCTCCGTGGTGAGTAGGCTTGGCCTCGGTGTTGCGAATGTTCGACCAAGAGCTGTAAAACCCTACTACCTCCGCGGTGAGTAGGCTTGGTCCGGGTGCAAGGCTTGGCCTCGGTGCTGCGAATGCCCGGCCAAGAGCTATAAAACCCTACTACCTCTGCGGTGAGTAAGCTTGGTCTCGGTGTTGCGAATGCCCGGCCAAGAGCCGTAAAACCCTACTATCTCCGCGGTGAGTAGGCTTGGTCTGGGTGCTATGGATGCCCGGCAAAGTGCTATAAAACCCAACTACCTCCGCGGTGTGTAGGCTTGGCCTTGGTGCTGCGAATGCCCGACTAAGAGCTGTAAACCCTACTACCTGTTGGTGCAGAAAGCACCCAAGTCGAACCTGAGTTTTGATAATGGCAAAAGGGTTCAAAAGTTAAGTCTTATTTGTCATCTAACATGCTACTCAAGTGTGTAGGGTAAAAAGTCCTAGCGAAAGACTGCTAGGCACTGGCGAAGGAATGCCAGGGAAAAAGTCCTAGCGAAGGACTGCTAGGCACTGGCGAAGGAATGCCAGGGTACTGAATCCCTAGCGAAGGACTGCTAGGCACCAGGCAAAGGACAGCTTGGGACTGAAGACCTGGCGAAGGAATGCTAGGCACCAGGCGAAGGACAGCTTGGTAACCAAGACCTGGCGAAGGACCGCTAGGCAAAAGTCCAACTGGAGGAGCCGGTTGGCATCAGGTACATTCTCCCAAGAGGAGTAGGTGAGGACGCGTTCCCCGTCGAGGGAACAGTAGGCGTCGGTTCGACCTAGGGTTCCATTTTGGAGACCCAAAGTCATAACCAAGACAGCTAAGGCTGTATAAACTAACATCTTATTATTTTATGTTGTTTTGGACTAACCCTGGATGCAGAACCGAAGGAACGAGTGTCTGCAGCTCAGAGAGCCTCAAAGGAGTGAGGCAAAGGCTGAGTAGGGCGCCCGGAGTGTGGCGGGCGCCCCCAAGGTGAACACAAAACAAAGTAAAGGAAAGTGAGCTTCGGCAGCTTATGGGCGGGGCGCCCCCGTGCTCCCGGGCGCCCCCAGCGTCCCGGGCGCCCCCAGCGTCCCGGGCGCCCCCAGTTGAAGATAACAAAGCCAAACCCAGCGAAGCCAGCGGATAAGAGGAGACCCGGTCAACCTCGGCGCCCCCAGCGTCCCGGGCACCCCCGTCAAGATCTGATCCCGAGTTTGAAGGGATCAGAAGCTGACCGAGTGAAAGTCGGATCGGCTGACACGTGGGGGGGCGCCCCCGACGTCCCGGGCGCCCCCAGGGGCTATAAATAGGCCCTCGACCCCAAGGCTTCGAAGAACACTTCTTCCAACGCTGTTACGTTCTTCTGCTCCTGCGCTTTGCTCCAGAAACCTCCCAACTCGACACACAAGTGCCGACGACGTCCCTCTGCTCCGAGAAACATCCCATACCGGACGTCGATAACGAAGAACTGTCATTTCATTTCTATTATACTACTACTGTAATCTTTTTGTAAGAATTATTGCGCACATATAGAATTACCCCCAGTAAACGGTCAACGACCGTGGGCCTTGGAGTAGGAGTCGACCTAGGCTCCGAACCAAGTAAAACCAACTGTGTTCGCGATTATTTTTATTCCGCTGCGTATTTTCTCTAGTTTTTAATTCGAAAAGCGTTTAACGATATTCACCCCCCTCTATCGTTTCTCTCAATCCAACAAGTGGTATCAGAGCGGGGAAGTTCAAATTTGGTGTAACCACCAGTTTGAAAATTTTTCGGATTTTTTTTTAAATTTTCTTTAATATTTTTTTCGTTCGAAATTCTTCTCGTTAATCGAGGTTAGTGCAACACCCCTCGATATTTAATTTTCTTTATCCCGCACTACTAATCCAAGACCAAGTCTTGGGACAAAGTTTTTCTTTCTCTTATCTCTTTTTTAGATAAAATACCTAATGGCCATGCAAGAAGGATTTAGCACAGCCAGACCTCCTCTTTTCAGTGGAGAAGACTTTTCTTACTGGAAAAGTCGAATGGAGGTCCACCTGAAAACTCAGGTGGACATGTGGATAATCATCCAGTCCGGACTGGAGATTCCGAGAAATGCTGAAGGAGTACCTCAAAGCTACACAGAGTGGGACACCGCTTTGAAATGGAAAATTGAAGCGGATGCAAAGGCGACCCAGACCCTTTAATGCGGCTTAACAAAAGAGGAGCTGAACCGGGTGGGCCCTTTCAACAGTGCCAAGGAGCTGTGGGGAAAACTGATCGAGCTGCACGAAGGAACATCAGACACTCGGATCAGCAAGAGAGATCTGCTCCTAAACAAACTGTATACCATCAAAATGACCGACAACGAAACATCAGCTCAGCTTCACGCCCGAATTCAAGAACTAATGAATGGTCTACACACTATTGGTCACAAGGTTGAAAACCGTGACCTAATAAGGTATACTTTAAATGCTTTCCCTAGAAACACCTTGTGGGCATCTATGGTAGATGCATACAAGGTTTCAAGGGATCTTTCGAAAATAAAATTAGATGAATTGTTCTCTGAATTAGAGTTACATGAACAGACTAACTGCAATCTGGCCGAGAAAGGTATTGCCTTTATTGCAAGTAAAACTGGAAGGACAACTAAGAAGAAGCTTCAACCTGAACCCGAGTCGAACTCAGACTCAGACTCAGAAGACGAAGAAGGAGATCGACCTAAGCTGGTCCGACTGGCCCGAAACTACTACAAAGAATTGAAGAACCAAACCAACAAGCGGAAAGTTAGCCGAAGAAGGGATGAACCAGCTGAACCCGCAAACGAAAAGAACAAGCCCAACGTAACCTGTTACGAGTGCAAGAAGAAGGGCCACTACAAGATCGAATGCCCTAACTTGAAGGAAGCAAAGAAGACAAGGAAGAAGAAAGCACTTCAAGCAACGTGGGATGAGTCCTCCTCCTCCGAAGAAGAAGAGGTCCCACAATCAAACCTACTCGCACTAACCGCCTCAGAAGAAGTCGAGACCGAGTCAGAATCAGATCAGGACGACGGCAGACTAACATTTGCAGAGGATGGCGAAATCAAGGTAAGTGGATTTACTAGAAGTCAATTAAACGAGTTAATATCTTATCTTTCTCGAGATTTGGCGAAAGCTAAACTCCGAATCGAATCCCTCCGACAGGAAGTAAAACTCCTGAAAGAGGGAGCTGACTCTAAACCCCTAACTGAGAAGGTTCAAGAAGGAACCTCTAATCAAGTTGAAAAACTTGAGAAAGAGAATTTCTCCCTGAAAACTCAGGTTAAGGATCTTAGATCAGCTTTAGAACGATTCACTTCTGGTTCCAAGGGTCTTGACATGATTCTTGGAAAACAGAAATCCATTCTAAATCGATCCGGACTAGGCTATAAAACCAAATCTAGACAAAGATCCTACTTTGCTGTACTGAACCAGTCTAAACCTAAAGTTCAGGCATGGGTACCCAAATTATGCCTGAACAAACCAACTGGATTAAATCAGTATTGGATCCCCAAGGACAAGATTCACATCTTGCCTAACCATTACCGTGGCTTTAGTCCAGGGGGAGCCAAATTAAAAACTATATTTATTGTTAGATAGAATTTAATTCTTGATTGCAAATTGCTTGGTTGATTGTTTATTTAATTTCTGCAATTTACCATGCTTAGACTTAGGAATGGTTAGTTTAAGGACTGAACAAACTTAACTGAAACTTGACAACATAGTATTGGGTGGAGGTGAGATGATAGTACGTTAGGGAAACCAATTCTAATAAGGTCAAGTATACTTGGTCTCTTTAGACTGGTGAAACTAGCCGAAGCTACCGATCCAAGACCCAAACTAGTTAGACCAGAATTTTTCAAAGATTAATTTTGAAAATGAAATTTCATTAAAAGGCTTTGTCAAGGAAAGGGTTGATGATCCAATAAGGCTACGGCCAAAGAAGGCCTAGTGCCTCGCCAAGACCTGGAAGCCAATTTTTGAAATTCAAATTCAAATTCAAATTACTCCTTGACAAATTCAAATCTAACACAAATTTTTAGTTACTTGTAGATTTAAACATTCTTTCCAAAATAAATTCAATTGTTTTCAAAAATTAATTCAAAATAATTTTTCAAAATAATTTTACTTATCAGAACCTGTCTCACAAAACCTGTAAGACCAATGTGATTGAAAACCCTAGATTGGGTGAGACAGTAAAATTAAACTTAATTGTAATTCCTTTAATACCTATATTGTGGTTTAATCTTGTAGTTCAGAAAGCAGTCAAACCATGGTCAACGTGGTCAAACCATTGTTTGTTGGATCGAGAGAACCGATAGAGGGGGGTGAATATCGGAAAGCGTTCGGATTTGAAAAGAGAATGCGTAGCGGAAGATTAAAAACAAAAACACGAAAACACAGATATTTTTACTTGGTTCGGAGCCTAGGTCGACTCCTACTCCAAGGCCCACGGTCGCTGACCGTTTACTGCGGGAAATACTATAATCGCGCAAAAAATAGTTACAGAAATGGAATTACAATTTAAATACAGTACTAAAATTGAGCTCTTCTTTTTATCGACGTCCGATGTAGATTACTTTTTCCGGAGCAGTAGGACGTCGTCGACGCTTGTATCTTGAGTCGGGAGATTGCCGGAGCAGAGCGCAGAAGCCGAAGAGCGTAGAAGCATTAAAAGAATTCGTTGTCCCAAGCCTCGGGGTCGAGGGCCCTTTTATAGGCCCTGGGGGCGCCCGGAACGTCGGGGGTGCCCCCCACGTGTCGGCCGATCCGCCTTTCCCTCGGTCAACTTCTGATCTTTTCAAACTCGGAATCACATCTTGACCGGGGCGCCCGGGACGCTGGGGGCGCCCGGGTTGACCGGGTCAAATCTTATCCCTTTGGCTTGGCTGGCTTCTCTTCGTAGGCTTGCACTGGGGGCGCCAGGAGCGATGGGGGCGCCCAGGAGCAGCGGGGGTGCCCGGGAGCACGGGGGCGCCCGGGAGATGAGCTGTCGAAGCCTGCCTTTGTTTTGTGTGTTTTGTGTTCACCTTGGGGGCGCCCGGGACACTCCGGGCGCCCTGGTCAGCTGTTGCCTCATTCCTTTGAGGCTCTCTGAGCTGCAGAGACTCGTTCCTTCGGTCCTGCATCCAGGGTTAGTCCAAAACACCATAAAATAATAAGAAGTTAGTTTATACAGCCTTAGCTGTCTTGGTTCTGACTTTGGGCCTCCAAAATGGAGCCCTAGGTCGAACCGACGCCTACTGTTCCCTCGACTGGGAACGCGTCCTCACCTATTCCTCTCGAGAGAATGTACCTGATGCCAACCACTCCTCTGGTTGGACTTTTGCCTGGCGGTCCTTTGCCAGGTCTTGGATACCGAGCTGTCCTTCGCCCGGTGCCTAGCATTCCTTCGCTAGGGCTTCAGTCCCAAGCTGTCCTTCGCCTGGCGCCTAGCAGTCCTTCGCTAGGGCTTCAGTATCCTGGCATTCCTTCGCCAGTGCCTAGCAGTCCTTCGCTAGGGCTTTTTACCCTGGCATTCCTTCACCAGTGCCTAGCAGTCCTTCGCTAGGGCTTTTTATCCTGCACACTAGAGTGACATGTTAGATAGCAAGTAAGACTTAACTTTTGAGCCCTGTTGCCATTATCAAAACTCAGGTTCGACTTGGGTGCTTTCTGCACCAACAATCTCCCCCTTTTTGATTTATGGCAATCCTGGTTCAAAAAGTTAAGTTTAATCAAGGCATATACAAATTACCTTTTGTTCCCTCCCCCTGGAAGGAATCTCCCCCTAGATTTTTCAAAAATTCGTGGAGTTTTCGACACTAAGTTCTAAGTTTAAAGTTTGGATTTTTACTTAGAAAAAAAATTATACTTGTAAAGAATTTTTGAGTTCAAATACTTAGTAAATTTTGAAAGCTTAAGTTTATTTAGACAACATTGAAAACTTAAGTTTAAGAAGGATTTTCAAACTTTAGTTTGAGTACCAACAAATTGAAAGTTTTAAGTTTATGGTACTTCAAAAAAGTTTTGAAAAACTCTAAGTTTTAAAGTACTTCATGAAGTTAACACAAACCTAAGTACTTCTGAAAAGCTTAAGTTTTTCTGAAAAACTTAAGTACTTTTGAAAAGTTTTGAAAAGTGTAAGTACTTTAAAAAGTTTTGACAAGCTTAAGGAAGAAAATTTTTTAACAAGCTTAAGTACTAGGAAAGTTTTGAAAAGCTTAAGTACTTTGAAAAACTTAAGTAAGAAAAACTTAGTGCTTTAGTACTTTGAAAAACATAGTACTTTAGAAAAGCTTAGTTAAGTACTTTTTGAATAAAGGATAGATTTTGAAATTTCGAGAGAAAAATATAAAAAAATTTTAAACAAAAAATTTTAAATTCTCTCCTTTCTTATCTCTCCCCCTTTGCCATATATCAAAAAGATAAATAGAGCTGAAATTAAATTGCATAACGGAAATAACTTTCATAATGGAAAATATTTGCATGATTTTGCTGTACTGAACCAATTCATGATAAGACTTAAACCAAATCAGTTAATTTTCTCTTGTAGGGACCTGTCTAACCCAATTAGCTATTTAATAACTGTTATAAACAGTAGTTTTTGTTGGTGCAGAATGCACCCAAGTCAAACCTGTGTTTTGATAATGGCAACAGAGATCAAAAGTTAAGTCTTACTTGTTTCTAACAAGTTACTCTAGTGTGCAGGAAAAGTCCTAGCGAAGGACTGCTAGGCACTGGCAAAGGAATGCCAGGGTAAAAAGCCCTAGCGAAGGACTGCTAGGCACTGGAGAAGGAATGCTAGAGTCAAAAGCCCTAGCAAAGGACTGCTAGGCGCCAGGCGAAGGACAGCCTGGGACTGAAGCCCTAGCGAAGGACTGCTAGGCGCCAAGCGAAGGACAGCCTAGGACTAAAGCCCTAGCGAAGGACTGCTAGGCGCCAGGCGAAGGACAGCCTGGGACTAAAGCCCTAGCGAAGGACTGCTAGGCACCGGGCGAAGGACAGCTCGGCATCCAAGACCTGACAAAGGACCGGCAGGCAAAAGTCTAACCAGAGGAACGGTTGGCATCAGGTAAATTCTCCCGAGAGGAGTAGGTGAGGACGCGTTCCCCGTCGAGGGAACAGTAGGCGTCGGTTCGACCTAGGGTTCCATTTTGGGAGACCCAAAGTCAGAACCAAGACAGCTAAGGCTGTATAAACTAACCTAGTAATGTCTTGTTGTGTTTTGGACTAACCCTGGATGCAGGACCAAAGGAACGAGTGTCTGCAGCTCAGAGAGCCTCAAAGGAGTGAGGCAACAGCTGACCAGGGCGCCCGGAGTGTCCCGGGCGCCCCCAAGGTGAACACAAAACACACAAGTAAAAAGCAGCTTCAAACAGTACAACTCTCGGGCGCCCCCTGCGCTCCGGGCGCCCCCTGCGCTCCGAGCGCACCTGCGCTGCGGGCGCCCCTGTCGAAGCAGCTCTCTTCGAAGCCAGATAACACTTTGACCCGGTCAATCCGGGCGCCCCGGTCAAAGCTGATCCCGAAGATAAAGGGATCAGACGCTGACCGAGACTTTGGCGGATCAAAGGCCACGTGGGGGGCGCCCCCGACGTCTCGAGCGCCCCCAGGCCCTATATAAAGGGCCCTCGACCAAGGCTTCAGACAATCAATTCGTTCAACGCTTCTACACTCTTCTGCTCTCGCGCCTTGCTCCGGAAACTGCCCAACTCGAGCCAACGACGTCCCGCTGCTCCGAAAAAGTTAACCTACAATCGGACGTCGGTAAAAGAAGAGCATCTTTTTCTTAATTGTTAAAGTTTACTGCACTTACTCTGTATTCAATATTTGTAAACTGTTTTTGCGCCAAATATAGAATTGCCCAAAGTAAACGGTCAACGACCGTGGGCCTTGGAGTAGGAGTCGACACAGGCTCCGAACCAAGTAAAATCGATTGTGTCTCTGTGTTGTGATTTTTAATTTTCGCTGTGTACTTGCTCTAAGTTTTCCGAAAAACGATTTCCGATATTCACCCCCCCCCCTCTATCGGTTTTCTCGATCCAACAAGTGGTATCAGAGCGGGGAAGTTCAAACTTGGTGCAACCACCAGTTTGAAATTTTTTTTCGGATTTTTATTTCTTTTTCTCGTTCGAATTTTTTTTAATATTTTATTCCTCATATCCCGCACTACTAATCCAAGACCAAGTCTTGGGATATTTTTTTTGTTAGTTTTCTTTTACAGATCAAATGGCCATACAAGAGGGATACAGCACCGCCAGACCTCCACTTTTCAGTGGAGAAGACTTTTCTTACTGGAAAAGTCGAATGGAGGTCCACCTGAAAACTCAGGTGGACATGTGGATCATCATCCAGTCCGAACTGGAGATACCCAAAAATGCTGATGGACTTCCTCAAAGCTACACAGAGTGGGACACCGCTCTAAAATGAAAAATTGAAGCCGACGCCAAAGCGACTCAGACTCTTCAATGCGGATTGACGAAAGAGGAGCTGAACCGCGTGGGCCCCTTCAACAGTGCCAAGGAGCTGTGGGCAAAATTGATCGAGCTGCACGAAGGGACATCAGATACTCGGATCAGTAAGAGGGATCTGCTCCTGAACAAACTCTATACCATCAAGATGGCCGACAACGAAACAGCAGCCCAGCTCCACGCACGAATCCAAGAGTTGATGAACGATCTTCACACTATAGGTCACAAGGTTGAAAACCGTGACTTAATAAGGTATGCCTTAAACGCTTTCCCTAGAACACCTTGTGGGCATCTATGGTAGATGCTTACAAGGTCTCAAGGGATCTCTCAAAAATAAAATTAGACGAATTGTTTTCTGAACTAGAACTGCACGAACAAACTAACACCAATATGGTCGAGAAAGGTATTGCTTTCGTTGCAGGTAAAACTGGAAGGACAACAAAGAAGAAGCCTGAACCTGAATCCGAGTCTAACTCAGACTCAGACTCAGAAGACGAAGAAGGAGATCAAACTAAGCTGATCCGACTAGCCCGAAGCTACTACAAGGAGCTGAAGAATCGAACCAACAAATGGAAAATCAGCCGAAGAAAGGACGAACCAGCTGAACCCGCAAATGACAAAAACAAGCCAACGTAACTTGCTACGAGTGCAAGAAGAAGGGCCACTACAAGACAGAATGTCCAAACTTAAAGGAAATCAAAAAGACAAGAAGAAAGAAAGCACTCCAAGCAACCTGGGACGAATCTTCCTCAGAAGAAGAAGAGCAAGCACCCCAATCAAACCTACTAGCCCTGACCGCCTCAGAAAAAGTCGAGACTAAGTCAGAATCAGAACAGGACGACGGCGAGCTGACCTTTACAGAAGACTGCGAAATTAAGGTAACGGGTTTCAATAGATGTCAATTAGGTGAACTAATTTCATTTCTTTCCCGAGATTTGGCAAAAGCCAAACTCCGAGTCGAATCCCTCCGACAGGAAGTAAAACTCCTGAAAGAGGAAGCTGACTCTAAACCCTTAACCGAGAAAGTTCAGGAAGGAACTCCTACTCAAGTTGAAAAACTTGAAAAGGAGAACTCCTCCCTGAAAACTCAGGTTAAGGATCTTAGATCAGCCTTAGAACGATTTACATCTGGTTCCAAGGGTCTTGACATGATCATTGGAAAACAGAAATCAGTTCTAAATCGATCCGGACTTGGCTATAGAACCAAATCTCGACAAAGATCTTACTTTGCTGTACTGAATCAGTCCAGAGGTAAAATTCAGGCATGGGTACCTAAACTATACCTGAACAAACCAACTGGATCAAATCAGTATTGGATCCCCAAACACAAGATTCACATCTTGCCTAACCATCACCGTGGCTTTAGTCCAGGGGGAGCCAAACTGAAAACAATATTCATTATTAGATAAAAATTTAATTCTTGATTGCAATTGCTTGATTGATTGTTTATTTAAAATTCCTGCAATTTACCATACTTAGATTTAGGAATGGTTAGTATAAGGACCAAACACACTTAACTGAAACTTGACAACATAGTATTGGGTGGAGGTGAGATGATAGTACGTTAGGGAAGCCAATTTGGCGGAACTAGCCGAAGCTACCGATCCAAGACCCAAACTAGTTAGACCAGAAATTTTTTCAAAGAATAATTTTGAAAATGAAATTTCATTAAAAGGCTTTGTCAAGGAAAGGGTGGATGATCCCATAAGGCTACGGCCAAAGAAGGCCTAGTGCCTCGCCAAGACCTGGAAGCCAATTTTTGAAATTCAAATTCAAATTATTTTTTTATCAAATTCGAATCTAACACAATATTTCAGTTATTTGTAGATTTAAACATCTTTTCAAAAATTTCAAAATTAATTAAGTTTTCAAAAATTTAATTGTTTTCAAAATTAATTAAGGTTTCAAAATTTAGTTGTTTAAGTTTTCAAAATTTAATTATTTTCAAAATTAATCAAAATTCTCAAAATAATTTTTATCAAAACCTGTCTCACGAAACCTATAAGACTAACGTGATTGAAAACCCTAGATTTGGGTGAGACAAACTAGGCAGTGAAACTCAATTTAAGCTATTCCTGACTCTAATTGGATCCAAATCAAGAAAACTCTTTATGTGTAGGAACATAAAGATTTGGACCAATGGATGTTGGATAGCGGTTGCTCCAGACACATGACTGGAGATAAATTGAAGTTCACCAAGCTCAAGTTCAAAAACCTAGGCTCAGTGGTATTTGGCAATAATGCTACACTCAAGGTAATTGGGTCAGGTAATATTGAACTTAAATCCGATTTCATTATTAAGAAAGTTCTATTGGTTGAAAACTTTAATTTTAATTTGCTTAGCATATGTAAAATCCGACACTTTTGATTAGGTTTCGGAAAATTTTCGGAGAATTACCAGATAGATTCCGGGGTTCCGAGTCCTTGGATATAAAATTTGGGACTAAAATGTAATAAAACTAAAAGTTTCAAGGGCTAATGTGTAAGGAATTAAAGCACTAGGGGTGTACTTGCGATTATGCTGAAAGTGGCTGGACTAAATTGCAAAATGCCACACATATATGTTTTGACCTAGCTCTCCTTCGGCCGACTCCTCCACAGCCGACCGCGTGCCTCCCTTTCCTTTCTCTTCTCCCCCGCGAACCCTAGTCGCTCCTCAGCCGATCGAAGCCAAGCCGCCACTGCTCTCCGTCGCCGATTCCTTCGTTTGCCTCCTTCTCGATCGGCACCGGCAACGAACCCCGACACCCCCACCCCCACACGGCCACCAGCTTCGGAAAATCGAGGGAGACGACTCTTGATTGTGCCTCGGTGGCTTCTGAGCTCCCTGTCCTTGGTCGAGCACGAGCAGGTAAGGATCTCTAGCTAGGGCACAGCCATTTGAGAGGTTATCCCAAAACCAATGACCGGCTTTGGAATACTGCAGCTTAATCTTCTCTGTCGTCGACCACTAGACTCACCTCCTTGCTCAAGGAGCGTCGGAAGGTGAAGAAGAGGGGTGAGCCGAAGAAGCTGAGGTAAAGTTGTGTGCTTGTATCGGATTTAGGAAAGGCTAGGCAATAGAATTGCTGATTTGCCTATCTTTGAATGAACCTTGTGTAATTGGCTGCGTTTTGGAGTTTGCAGTGGTTGCGTGAGCTTCACTAGTGGGTGGAGATCGTTTACGCTGACTGTGTGGAACGACAATTGGAGTTGGATGGAATTTGGTAGCAATTCCCCTTCTTGGAGTTGGCTGTGGTAGGCTTGAGATTGGGGTTCCTCAGCTTTGATTGCCGTAAACAGCTGCTCCGGGCTCAGGTATGGAGATGTTTTGGGTTCTAGTTTAATTGCTGTGTTCGAGTTATCTTCCATGCCATAAGGTGGTATTATAGTTTTATTCCTTTGGCATTGATCCATGGGAGAAACTGATAGCAATTGCGTTTCTTGCTTACGGTTGGGTTAATTAGGAATTAATCACTAATAGAGGACTTAAACCTAATCGGGAGGGGGTTGAACTGGAAATGAACCTTAACCTAGATCTTAATTACACGGGGTAATTAGGAATCTTCTATTTAATTAAAGGAAATTAAATAGAAAGAAATGGTTTTGGTTAACCCTTAAACGAATTAGGGATTAATTAGCTAGTTGTTAGTTGTGTAATAGCTAATTAAATTAAATCCATGATACAGGAGCTTGACTTGGATTATATTTTGACGGGTGGTTCTGTCTCGTTGATACGGACTTCACCTATTCGGAGGCGGGTACCCTTTGACTTATCTCTTTTGATATTGTCATGTGATTATGCATAGACTGTTATAGATAGCAGTAAGATTATACGCTATCCCTGTTTAGTATGCCTGTTCTGGATACTTGTTGGTTATCCCTGTTTAGTATGCCTGTTCTGGATACTTGTTGGTTAGCCCTGTTTATTATGCCTGTTCTGGATACCTGTTGTTTATCCCTGAGTTATTATACCTGTTATGGATACATGTGGTTTATCCCTGAGTTATTATGTTGTAGTTCCATACAGTCTCAGGTATTGTCATATCTATATGTATGCTTAGAGATCGTGTTGTATCTCCTGCCTTTGACCTTGAGGGATCTGTAGTTTCCAGTCAGTATACCGTGTAGGTTACCTATATTTCCTGTTATAGGATCTCAGACTGAGACTTAGTATACTGAGGACTTGGGGAGGGAGGTATGTGTATCTATCATACACCATCCTTGCATTGTTGCATGCCGGCGATCAGCGACTCCCTTGTGGTTGAGCCTAATCGTCTTCCGGCACATGATATGCACACACGGCCACTCATGGGTTAGTGGATACCGCTGGGTGTGTGCATTTGCTCTGTAGTGCTCCGCTCGTCCGCTCAGGGGTAGTGGTTTCGGAGCGTGGTAGCAAGCAGGGATCCCTTCTCTACCCATAGACCAGAGAAGATGAGAGAGATATCTCCCCCATATATACATGGGGCGGAGCGATAGCTCCACCAGCATCCTGTCCACTCGGTCACTCAGGAGCAGTGATGGCAGAGCGCGGACAGTGTCACAGCTCTACCCACTCGGCCGACACAGTATCGCCTGTCTCGGTGGCTTGACTGGAGTTAGGGGGTGACCATGGCATTGCACCATGTGCATATTTTGCATCGTGCATTGTTTGCTGCACTTATTTGCTGCACTTGTTTGACATCGCATATACTGGAGACCTGTTATCTGTGCTTATATGTCTATTGGTATTCCACTGGTATTTCTTACCCTCTGTACAGGTTAGATGGATTCAGGTATGTATCTACCCAGTATTTTCAGTTCCAGTCTTTCCCTACTGTTGATATGAGACTGTATTAGCTGAACCCTTATTGTTGGTATAACTTTCTATGCATATCTGTTGGGTATTCGCTGAGCTATGGACTCACCCCGTTGCCATACATTTTATTTCAGGTTGATGCCTGCCAGGAGATCCCTAGCAGCCAGTCCCTAGCTCCCGAGGAGCTCTGCTTGGATTTATTTTACGTTGTTTTTGCTTATGGACCCTGTGTATATACTTTGCTTCCGTTGCCCTGTTTTGAACATGTATTCATGTTTTTATTCGATGGTGTTGTACTTTTGAGTCCTATGTTGGACTTCGCTTGGTTTTGGTTTTATTCCTGCCCCCTGGCAGCTCAGGTGAGTTCGTATTTTGGTTTTACGATAGTTATAGTCATATACCTGCTATTTCTGCATGGATTTGAGGCCTGAGGCCATTTAACTGCGTGGTTGTGATATATTTGTCTGTGTGGTTGTGTAAATTGTCCGCCGGACAGGGGAGGTGCTGTCCGATTTTATATTGGAACAGCGGCTCCTGGGTCTCGGGGCGTGACAATTTATTTTGGTATCAGAGCTCAGGTTGTCGGATACCTTAAGTGCTTTTGGATTTACGATGTTTATCTGATACCAATTTATTTTGGTATCAGAGCGTAGGTTTCGATGCCTACGTGTTTTCGGATTTTTCGGTGTTTATCTGATACCAATTTATTTTTGGTATCAAGCCCAGGATGTGGGATACCATCGATTCGTGATTTGTCGGAGTTAAATCTGATACCTACTCGGTAGGTGTCGGAGCTCGGGTTAGATGAGTCTACTCGAGTACATTTCGGATTTTCGGAGTTGTTTCACGGTGTGATGTGGACCATGGGACTTGGCGGCGACGGGACACCTCCGGGCGGCAAATGTATAATTTGATAAGGTTAGTGACTTATATCCTTAGTAACCAATGGTTAATATTGTAACAGGTATGACTAGGCGCGGACGTGCCCCCCCACCGGGACGTGGTCGAGGACGGCCACGTAAGTCTACTATTGGGTCTCCGGTGACCAGGTCACCCGAGAGACCGACGGAGACGGGGCCGGTTAGTCAGGGACAGACTCCTCCGGTTGTTCCGAGGCCCTCATCTCCACTGCTGTCAGCGGTTCCGACCGCACCACCCGTGACTGCTACACCGTTGATTCCCACAGTATCAGCACCGGTGCCTGCTACTGCTTACTCAGCGGGACCATCTGTGATACCAGTTGCTACACCTGCACCGGTGCCAGCAGTTCTGTACCCGACCGTACCTCTGTCAGCACCACCCACGGCGTACCCAGCAGTACCTACACCTCCAGTGGTGCCCACCGTTGTCTACCCTTCGGTGCCTTCATCTGTACCATTTGCGGGAGCTTCCGCGGCACCCCCAGCAGTACCTACTCCTTCGGCGGTGCCTACGGTTAGCTACCCCTCAGTACCGTTCACGGGAGTTTCTGCGGCTCCCTCAGCGGTTCCTGCTCCAGCAGCTTATTCGGCCCCACCAGTGGCCCCAGCTCCAGCAGCTTATACGGCCCCACCAGTGGCCCCTGTTCCAGGATTTTTCACAGTTCCATCTACTGTTCTTGGCATAGCACCCTATGCAGCTCCGCCGGTACCCCCTACTACTCCGGCAGAGTGTGCCAGAGCCCGAGCACGGATACCTGCACTTGCGGAGTCGGTGAAAGGCCGATTCACATTATTCCACGGAGGAGCTGATCCTAGGGCTGCCCGTGACTGGTTGGAGACTTTGGATGGTACATTTGATTACATGGCTTGCTCCGAGTGGGAGAAGGCGGCGCTAGCCGCATACCATTTACGAGGCGAGGCGGTTACCTGGTGGGCCTCGCGGCGCACGATCATTGGCGAGCAGCATCTCACATGGGCCGTCTTCAGAGAGGCATTCGAGAGTCACTACATTCCGATATCCTATCAGATGACTCAGCGACAGGAGTTCCTGACTCTGCAGCAGGGGACTCGCACGGTTATGGAGTATAGCGCAGAATTCGACCGATTGGCTGAATTCTGCCCCGAGCTGGTTACCGAGGATAGATCCCGGATGATCCACTTCACTAGAGGACTAGCTGCGTATATCCGACTCAAGCTTGCCGGATTTAGTACTGCATCTTACAGTGAGGCTTTGGAGAGAGCCCTTTTGATTGAGATGACACAGCAGGAGGTGAATGCGGAGAGGAAAAAGGGAAAAGAGTCAGCTCAGAGTGCATCTCAGACTCAGCCACAGCAGACCTCTGGACAGAAGCGTGGCGGTCAGGGACAGTCAGCTCAGAGCACTTCTAGGGCATCTGGTAGGCCTCAGAAGTCTGGTCGCTACTCTAGAGGTTCTTCTCGGCATTCTCAGCAGCGTCAGCAGAAGAAGACCAGCGGTAGTTTTCAGTGCACCTTGTGTGGTTCCCGTGAGCATTCCATGACAGACTGCCCTGTGGGGCATCCAGTGTGTTTCTACTGCAGGCTCCCGGGACACATGAGTAGAGATTGTGCCCTGAAGGCACAACACGAGGGGATTGGAGGCACGGGCCAGAGTGGCCATACCGCACACAGTGGTCATACTGCACAGTCAGGACCACAGCGCGGACGGAGGACCCAGCATTCTTTTCGTCCACCCCAGACAGTCACTCCAGCAGTGGTTTATGGTATGTCTGGATATGAGCATGTCGGTACTCCAGCGGCATCTCAGAGTTCTATCTCGACACCCTCACATCAGTATATGACACAGCCTCAGTACTATCCGAGTTATCAGCCGGCACCGGTACCCCAGCCTTTGCCACCACCGCAGCCACAGCAGTATCCTCCTCTTCCTCCACCGCCAGAGTCAGGACGAGTTTTCGCCGTTACACGAGAGGAGGCACAGAGGGCTGACGGATCCGTATTTCGCGGTATTATCTCCTTATATTCAGTACCTGCAGATTTATTAGTGGATACTGGTAGCTCGTACTCGTTCATTTCACGATTATTCCTGGCTAGGATTGGTAGACTACCTACCGCTAGGGCTCGTCATCTGTCGGTATCTTACCATCGGGTGAGTCCTTAGCGGTCACTCAGGAGGTCAGAGCCTGCCCACTGGACTTCGGTAGCATGATTCTCACCGTGGGACCTGCTGGTGCNACACTTTTGATTAGTTTCGGAAAATTTTCGGAGAATTACCAGATAGATTCGGGGTTCCGAGTCCTTGGATATAAAATTTGGGACTAAAATGTAATAAAACTAAAAGTTTCAAGGGCTAATGTGTAAGGAATTAAAGCACTAGGGGTGTACTTGCGATTATGCTGAAAGTGGCTGGACTAAATTGCAAAATGCCACACATATATGTTTTGACCTAGCTCTCCTTCGGCCGACTCCTCCACAGCCGATCGCGCGCCTCCCTTTCCTTTCTCTTCTCCCCCGCGAACCCTAGTCGCTCCTCAGCCGATCGAAGCCAAGCCGCCACTGCTCTCCGTCGCCGATTCCTTCGTTTGCCTCCTTCTCGATGGCACCGGCAACGAACCCCGACACCCCCACCCCCACACGGCCACCAGCTTCGGAAAATCGAGGGAGACGACTCTTGATTGTGCCTCGGTGGCTTCTGAGCTCCCTGTCCTTGGTCGAGCACGAGCAGGTAAGGATCTCTAGCTAGGGCACAGCCATTTGAGAGGTTATCCCAAAACCAATGACCGGCTTTGGAATACTGCAGCTTAATCTTCTCTGTCGTCGACCACTAGACTCACCTCCTTGCTCAAGGAGCGTCGGAAGGTGAAGAAGAGGGGTGAGCCGAAGAAGCTGAGGTAAAGTTGTGTGCTTGTATCGGATTTAGGAAAGGCTAGGCAATAGAATTGCTGATTTGCCTATCTTTGAATGAACCTTGTGTAATTGGCTGCGTTTTGGAGTTTGCAGTGGTTGCGTGAGCTTCACTAGTGGGTGGAGATCGTTTACGCTGACTGTGTGGAACGACAATTGGAGTTGGATGGAATTTGGTAGCAATTCCCCTTCTTGGAGTTGGCTGTGGTAGGCTTGAGATTGGGGTTCCTCAGCTTTGATTGCCGTAAACAGCTGCTCCGGGCTCAGGTATGGAGATGTTTTGGGTTCTAGTTTAATTGCTGTGTTCGAGTTATCTTCCATGCCATAAGGTGGTATTATAGTTTTATTCCTTTGGCATTGATCCATGGGAGAAACTGATAGCAATTGCGTTTCTTGCTTACGGTTGGGTTAATTAGGAATTAATCACTAATAGAGGACTTAAACCTAATCGGGAGGGGGGTTGAACTGGAAATGAACCTTAACCTAGATCTTAATTACACGGGGTAATTAGGAATCTTCTATTTAATTAAAGGAAATTAAATAGAAAGAAATGGTTTTGGTTAACCCTTAAACGAATTAGGGATTAATTAGCTAGTTGTTAGTTGTGTAATAGCTAATTAAATTAAATCCATGATACAGGAGCTTGACTTGGATTATATTTTGACGGGTGGTTCTGTCTCGTTGATACGGACTTCACCTATTCGGAGGCGGGTACCCTTTGACTTATCTCTTTTGATATTGTCATGTGATTATGCATAGACTGTTATAGATAGCAGTAAGATTATACGCTATCCCTGTTTAGTATGCCTGTTCTGGATACTTGTTGGTTATCCTTGTTTATTATACCCTGTTCTGGATACTTGTTG
The DNA here is from genome assembly GCA_024364735.1 of Boesenbergia rotunda. NCBI lineage: Eukaryota > Viridiplantae > Streptophyta > Magnoliopsida > Zingiberales > Zingiberaceae > Boesenbergia > Boesenbergia rotunda. The sequence continues at coordinate 54,195 of JAGFNQ010008078.1, forward strand.
TTTATCCCTGAGTTATTATACCTGTTCTGGATACATGTGGTTTATCCCTGAGTTGTATGTTGTAGTTCCATACAGTCTCAGGTATTGTTAACTATATGTATGCTTAGAGATCGTGTTGTATCTCCTGCCTTTGACCTTGAGGGAATTGTAGTTTCCAGTCAGTATACCTTGTAGGTTCCCTGTATTTCCTGTTATAGGATTTCAGATTGAGACTTAGTATACTGAGGACTTGGGGAGGGAGGTATGTGTATCTATCATACACCATCCTTGCATTGTTGCATGCCGGCGATCAGCGACTCCCTTGTGGTTGAGCCTAATCGTCTTCCGGCACATGATATGCACACACGGCCACTCATGGGTTAGTGGATACCGCTGGGTGTGTGCATTTGCTCTGTATTGCTCCGCTCGTCCGCTCAGGGGTAGTGGTTTCGGAGCGTGGTAGCAAGCAGGGATCCCTTCTCTACCCATAGACCAGAGAAGATGAGAGAGATATCTCCCCCATATATACATGGGGCGGAGCGATAGCTCCACCAGCATCCTGTCCACTCGGTCACTCAGTAGCAGTGATGGCAGAGTGCGGACAGTGTCACGGCTCTACCCACTCGGCCGACACAGTATCGCCTGTCTCGGTGGCTTGACTGGAGTTAGGGGGTGACCATGGCATTGCACCATGTGCATATTTGCATCGTGCATTGTTTGCTGCACTTATTTGCTGCACTTGTTTGACATCGCATATACTGGAGACTGTTATCTGTGTTATATGTCTATTGGTATTTCCTGGTATTTTTACCCTCTGTACAGGTTAGATGGATTCAGGTATGTATCTACCCAGTATTTCAGTTCAGTCTTTCCCTACTGTTGATATGAGACTGTATTAGCTGAACCCTTATTGTTGGTATAACTTTCTATGCATATCTGTTGGGTATTCGCTGAGCTATGGACTCACCCCGTTGCCATACATTTTATTTCAGGTTGATGCCTGCCAGGAGATCCCTAGAGCCAGTCCCCAGCTCCAGAGGAGCTCGTTGGTTTTATTTATGTTGTTTTGGCTTATGGACCCTGTAGTATTCCTTGCTTCCGTTGTGGTTTTGAACATGTATTCATGTTTTATTCGATGGTGTTGTACTTTTGAGTCCTATGTTGGACTTCGTTGGTTTTGGTTTGTTCCTGCCCCTGGCAGCTCAGGTGAGATCGTATTTTGGTTTTACGATAGTTATAGTCATATAACTGTTATTTCTGTATGGATTTGAGGCCTGAGGCCATTTAACTGCGTGGTTGTGATATATTTGTCTGTGTGTATGTGTAAATTGTCCGCCGGACAGGGGAGGTGCTGTCCGATTTTCTATTGGAACAGCGGCTCCTGGGTCTCGGGGCGTGACAATTTATTTTGGTATCAGAGCGTAGGTTTCGATGCCTACGTGTTTTCGGATTTTTCGGTGTTTATCTGATACCAATTTATTTTTGGTATCAAGCCCAGGATGTGGGATACCATCGATTCGTGATTTGTCGGAGTTAAATCTGATACCTACTCGGTAGGTGTCGGAGCTCGGGTTAGATGAGTCTACTCGAGTACATTTCGGATTTTCGGAGTTGTTTCACGGTGTGATGTGGACCATGGGACTTGGCGGCGACGGGACACCTCCGGGCGGCAAATGTATAATTTGATAAGGTTAGTGACTTATATCCTTAGTAACCAATGGTTAATATTGTAACAGGTATGACTAGGCGCGGACGTGCCCCCGCACCGGGACGTGGTCGAGGACGGCCACGTAAGTCTACTATTGGGTCTCCGGTGACCAGGTCACCCGAGAGACCGACGGAGACGGGGCCGGTTAGTCAGGGACAGACTCCTCCGGTTGTTCCGAGGCCCTCATCTCCACTGCTGTCAGCGGTTCCGACCGCACCACCCGTGACTGCTACACCGTTGATTCCCACAGTATCAGCACCGGTGCCTGCTACTGCTTACTCAGCGGGACCATCTGTGATACCAGTTGCTACACCTGCACCGGTGCCAGCAGTTCCGTACCCGACCGTACCTCTGTCAGCACCACCCACGGCGTACCCAGCAGTACCTACACCTCCAGTGGTGCCCACCGTTGTCTACCCTTCGGTGCCTTCATCTGTACCATTTGCGGGAGCTTCCGTGGCACCCCCAGCAGTACCTACTCCCTCGGCGGTGCCTACGGTTAGCTACCCCTCAGTACCGTTCACGGGAGTTTCTGCGGCTCCCTCAGCGGTTCCTGCTCCAGCAGCTTATTCGGCCCCACCAGTGGCCCCAGCTCCAGCAGCTTATTCGGCCCCACCAGTGGCCCCTGTTCCAGGATTTTTCACAGTTCCATCTACTGTTCTTGGCATAGCACCCTATGCAGCTCCGCTGGTACCCCCTACTACTCCGGCAGAGTGTGCCAGAGCCCGAGCACGGATACCCGCACTAGCAGAGTCGGTGAAAGGCCGATTCACATTATTCCACGGAGGAGCTGATCCTAGGGCTGCCCGTGACTGGTTGGAGACTTTGGAGGGTACATTTGATTACATGGCTTGCTCCGAGTGGGAGAAGGCGGCGCTAGCCGCATACCATTTACGAGGCGAGGCGGTTACCTGGTGGGCCTCGCGGCGCACGATTATTGGAGAGCAGCATCTCACATGGGCCGTCTTCAGAGAGGCATTCGAGAGTCACTACGTTCCGATATCCTATCAGATGACTCAGCGACAGGAGTTCCTGACTCTGCAGCAGGGGACTCGCACGGTTATGGAGTATAGCGCAGAATTCGACCGATTGGCTGAATTCTGCCCCGAGCTGGTTATCGAGGATAGATCCCGGATGATCCACTTCACTAGAGGACTAGCTGCGTATATCCGACTCAAGCTTGCCGGATTTAGTACTGCATCTTACAGTGAGGCTTTGGAGAGAGCCCTTTTGATCGAGATGACACAGCAGGAGGTGAACGCGGAGAGGAAAAAGGGAAAAGAGTCAGCTCAGAGTGCATCTCAGACTCAGCCACAGCAGACCTCTGGACAGAAGCGTGGCGGTCAGGGACAGTCAGCTCAGAGCACTTCTGGGGCATCTGGTAGGCCTCAGAAGTCTGGTCGCTACTCTAGAGGTTCTTCTCGGCATTCTCAGCAGCGTCAGCAGAAGAAGACCAGCGGTAGTTTTCAGTGCACCTTGTGTGGTTCCCGTGAGCATTCCATGACAGACTGCCCTGTGGGGCATCCAGTGTGTTTCTACTGCAGGCTCCCGGGACACATGAGTAGAGATTGTGCCCTGAAGGCACAACACGAGGGGACTGGAGGCACGGGCCAGAGTGGCCATACCGCACACAGTGGTCATACTGCACAGTCAGGACCACAGCGAGGACGGAGGACCCGCATTCTTTTCGTCCACCCCAGACAGTCACTCCAGCAGTGGTTTATGGTATGTCTGGATATGAGCATGTCGGTACTCCAGCGACATCTCAGAGTTCTATCTCGACCCCTCGCATCAGTATATGACACAGCCTCAGTACTATCCGAGTTATCAGCCGGCACCGTAGCCTCAGACTGCGGTTAGCACCGGTACCCCAGCCTTTGCCACCACCGCAGCCACAGCAGTATCCTCCTCTTCCTCCACCGCCAGAGTCAGGACGAGTTTTCGCCGTTACACGAGAGGAGGCACAGAGGGCTGACGGATCCGTATTTCGCGGTATTATCTCCTTATATTCAGTACCTGCAGATTTATTAGTGGATACTGGTAGCTCGTACTCGTTCATTTCACGATTATTCCTGGCTAGGATTGGTAGACTACCTACCGCTAGGGTCGTCATCTGTCGGTATCTTTACCATCGGGTGATCCTTAGCGGTCACTCAGGAGGTCAGAGCCTGCCCACTGGACTTCGGTAGCATGATTCTCACCGTGGACCTGCTGGTGCTGGAGATGGTTGATTTTGATATCATCCTCGGCATGGACTGGCTTACTGCATACCATGCCACGGTGGATTGCCGGACGAGGGTGGTCACTTTTCGGCCTCCGGACCAACCCTCGTGGGATTTCACCGGCATCCGAGACGACGGCATATCGGTTATTTCTGCGCTCCAGGCACAGAGATTGTTATCACTGGGTTGTCAGGGTTATCTGTTATCGATGATTAGCGTGGATGACAGCAGTAGTTCCTCTCTTCCGGATATTCCAGTTGTTCGGGAGTTCTCAGATGTCTTTCCAGAGGAGCTACCGGGTCTTCCTCCCAGGAGACAGATAGAGTTCACGATTGAGCTGATTCCGGGGACTGCGCCGGCATCTAAGGCTCCTTATCGCATGGCACCGAAAGAGTTGGACGAGCTGAAGGTCCAACTCCAGGAGTTATTAGACCGAGGGTTCATCAGACCGAGCGTATCTCCGTGGGGTTCACCGGTTCTGTTTGTCAAGAAGAAGGACGGTTCTTTGAGGTTATGCATCGACTACAGACAGTTGAATGCAGTAACCATCAAGAACAAGTACCCGTTGCCACGGATAGAGGATTTGTTTGATCAGCTCAGAGACACCTCAGTGTATTCTAAGATTGATCTGCGGTCCGGATATCATCAGCTGAGGTTAGAGACTCAGATGTTCAGAAGACAGCGTTCCGCATAGATATGGGCACTATGAGTTCTTGGTAATGCCATTTGGGCTTACCAACGCTCCAGCGGTATTCATGGATTTGATGAACCGCATATTCCTTGAGTATCTAGATCAGTTTGTGATTGTCTTCATTGATGACATCTTGATCTATTCGCGTTCTGAGGAGGAGCATGCGCAGCATCTTCGCATAGTTCTGGAGACCCTCCGACGGGAGCACTTATTTGCGAAGTTCAGCAAATGCGCATTCTGGCTATCCTCAGTCGGTTTTCTGGGGCACGTGGTTTCCAGCCGTGGTATTTCAGTAGACCCCCAGAAGATCGAGGCTGTCACCAGTTGGGAGCAGCCGAAGTCAGTTCAGGAGGTTCGCAGTTTCTTGGGATTGGCCGGCTACTACCGACGATTTGTCGAGGGCTTTTCGAGCATTGCTATGCCGCTGACACGCCTTACCAGGAAAGGCGTGAAGTTCACATGGACAGAGGCTTGTGAGGCTAGTTTCCAGGAGCTGAAGCAGAGATTAGTGTCGGCACCTGTCCTCGTTCTTCCATCAGGAGAGGACGGATTTGTGCTTTATACGGATGCATCTTATCAGGGATTGGGCGCCGTTCTGATGCAGCACGGGCGGGTAGTGTCTTATGCTTCTCGACAGCTGAAGGAGCATGAGAAGAACTACCCAGTTCACGATTTAGAGTTTGCAGCCATTATCTTTGCGCTGAAGATCTGGAGGCACCACTTGTATGGGATCACTTTTGAGATATTCACGGATCATAAGAGCCTCAAGTATCTTTTCACGCAGAAGGAGCTCAACCTCCGACAGAGGAGGTGGATGGAGTTCCTGAAGGACTACGATTGTACCATTAGCTACCACCCTGGGAAAGCTAATGTCGTTGCTGACGCCCTGAGTAGGAAGTCCAGAGGAGTACTAGCCTCCCACCGAGTACTGGTTACCGAGATCGTCCAGAGTTTCTCAGAGTTGGGTCTAGAGGAGCAGGGTCAGACTGAGAGGGGTATTCTGGCGACCATTGTTGCTCAGTCTTCCATCCGGACGAGGATCAGGGAGGCTCAGGCGAGTGATCAGCATCTGCAGTCCCTCGGCAGTCGAGCAGCCACAGAGCAGCAGTCTGATTTTACACGAGACGACGCGGATGTCTTGTATTTTCGCGGGAGACTTTGCGTACCCGAGGCACACCCTGTTAGGGAGGAGCTATTACAGGAGGCACACCGTTCCCGATTTGCTATCCATCCGGGTGCCACCCGTATGTATCGGGATCTGAGACGTTCCTACTGGTGGAACGGAATGAAGCGGGATATCGCCGACTTTGTAGCTAGATGCCTAGTTTGCCAGCAGGTTAAGGCCGAGCACCAGAGACCTGCTGGACTACTTCAGAGGATTCCCATTCCCGAGTGGAAGTGGGAACACATTACTATGGATTTCGTGGTGGGATTGCCTAGGACCAGACGAGGCCTTGACGCGATTTGGGTGATCGTTGACCGATTGACCAAATCCGCGCACTTCCTAGCTATTCGGAGGACCGATTCATTGGACAGATTAGCAGAGCTATATTGCAGAGAGATCATCAGATTACACGGCATACCATTGAGTATCATCTCTGACCGAGATCCGCGTTTCACCTCACGCTTCTGGCAGAGTCTGCAGAAGGCCATGGGTACCGAGCTTAGATTTAGTACCGCCTTCCACCCGCAGACCGATGGTCAGTCAGAGCGTACGATCCAGACCTTGGAGGACTTACTTCGAGCCTGTGTTATGGATTTCGGAGGCAGTTGGGAGGATCATCTGCATCTTGTCGAGTTTGCCTACAACAACAGCTATCATGCGGCTATCCAGATGGCCCCGTATGAGGCGTTGTATGGTAGGCCTTGTCGGACACCCACCCTCTGGGAGGAGGTTGGGGAATCCCAGCTGTTAGGACCTCAGAGAGCCCAGCACGAGGCAGAGTTAGTCCGTACCATCAGACGCAGGATATCTGAGGCGCAGGATCGTCAGAAGAGTTATGCCGACCGGAGACGGAGACCTCTGGAGTTCTCCGTAGGTGATCATGTGTTTCTGCGAGTTTCACCCACGAAGGGGGTGAAACGATTCGGTCTTCGAGGGAAGCTTGCTCCGCGTTACATCGGGCCGTTCCAGATTCTGGAGAGGGTTGGAGCAGTTGCTTATCGGTTGGCTCTTCCACCATCCATTACCGGTGTACACGATGTATTTCACGTATCTATGCTGAGGAAATACATGCCAGACCCTTCACACGTGTTGTCGGATGTCTCAGTTCCACTTCAGCCTGACGCGACTTACGAGGAGATTCCGGTACGGATTTTGGGTCACCGAGAGCGTCAGTTGCGGAACAAGACAATCCGACTTGTTAAAGTCGGATGGCAGCATCACTCAGATGAGGAGGCTACCTGGGAGCTTGAGGATGTCATCCGAGCTCGTTACCCTCACCTGTTCACTGGAGGTATGTGTGGTTAGTTACTGTTCAGTATTTATACCAGCATACTTCTTGATAGTGGTACTATAGTGAATAACGAAATTTGGGGACCAAATTTTTATTAGTGGGGGAGGATGTAAAATCCGACACTTTTGATTAGGTTTCGGAAAATTTTCGGAGAATTACCAGATAGATTCCGGGGTTCCGAGTCCTTGGATATAAAATTTGGGACTAAAATGTAATAAAACTAAAAGTTTCAAGGGCTAATGTGTAAGGAATTAAAGCACTAGGGGTGTACTTGCGATTATGCTGAAAGTGGCTGGACTAAATTGCAAAATGCCACACATATATGTTTTGACCTAGCTCTCCTTCGGCCGACTCCTCCACAGCCGATCGCGCGCCTCCCTTTCCTTTCTCTTCTCCCCCGCGAACCCTAGTCGCTCCTCAGCCGATCGAAGCCAAGCCGCCACTGCTCTCCGTCGCCGATTCCTTCGTTTGCCTCCTTCTCGATCGGCACCGGCAACGAACCCCGACACCCCCACCCCCACACGGCCACCAGCTTCGGAAAATCGAGGGAGACGACTCTTGATTGTGCCTCGGTGGCTTCTGAGCTCCCTGTCCTTGGTCGAGCACGAGCAGGTAAGGATCTCTAGCTAGGGCACAGCCATTTGAGAGGTTATCCCAAAACCAATGACCGGCTTTGGAATACTGCAGCTTAATCTTCTCTGTCGTCGACCACTAGACTCACCTCCTTGCTCAAGGAGCGTCGGAAGGTGAAGAAGAGGGGTGAGCCGAAGAAGCTGAGGTAAAGTTGTGTGCTTGTATCGGATTTAGGAAAGGCTAGGCAATAGAATTGCTGATTTGCCTATCTTTGAATGAACCTTGTGTAATTGGCTGCGTTTTGGAGTTTGCAGTGGTTGCGTGAGCTTCACTAGTGGGTGGAGATCGTTTACGCTGACTGTGTGGAACGACAATTGGAGTTGGATGGAATTTGGTAGCAATTCCCCTTCTTGGAGTTGGCTGTGGTAGGCTTGAGATTGGGGTTCCTCAGCTTTGATTGCCGTAAACAGCTGCTCCGGGCTCAGGTATGGAGATGTTTTGGGTTCTAGTTTAATTGCTGTGTTCGAGTTATCTTCCATGCCATAAGGTGGTATTATAGTTTTATTCCTTTGGCATTGATCCATGGGAGAAACTGATAGCAATTGCGTTTCTTGCTTACGGTTGGGTTAATTAGGAATTAATCACTAATAGAGGACTTAAACCTAATCGGGAGGGGGTTGAACTGGAAATGAACCTTAACCTAGATCTTAATTACACGGGGTAATTAGGAATCTTCTATTTAATTAAAGGAAATTAAATAGAAAGAAATGGTTTTGGTTAACCCTTAAACGAATTAGGGATTAATTAGCTAGTTGTTAGTTGTGTAATAGCTAATTAAATTAAATCCATGATACAGGAGCTTGACTTGGATTATATTTTGACGGGTGGTTCTGTCTCGTTGATACGGACTTCACCTATTCGGAGGCGGGTACCCTTTGACTTATCTCTTTTGATATTGTCATGTGATTATGCATAGACTGTTATAGATAGCAGTAAGATTATAAGCTATCCCTGTTTAGTATGCCTGTTCTGGATACTTGTTGGTTATCCTTGTTTATTATACCCGTTCTGGATACTTGTTGTTTATCCCTGAGTTATTATACCTGTTCTGGATACATGTGGTTTATCCTTGAGTTGTTATGTTGTAGTTTCATACAGTCTCAGGTATTGTCATATCTATATGTATGCTTAGAGATCGTGTTGTATCTCCTGCCTTTGACCTTGAGGGATCTGTAGTTTCCAGTCAGTATACCTTGTAGGTTACCTGTATTTCCTGTTATAGGATTTCAGATTGAGACTTAGTATACTGAGGACTTGGGGAGGGAGGTATGTGTATCTATCATACACCATCCTTGCATTGTTGCATGCCGGCGATCAGCGACTCCCTTGTGGTTGAGCCTAATCGTCTTCCGGCACATGATATGCACACACGGCCACTCATGGGTTAGTGGATACCGCTGGGTGTGTGCATTTGCTCTGTAGTGCTCCGCTCGTCCGCTCAGGGGTAGTGGTTTCGGAGCGTGGTAGCAAGCAGGGATCCCTTCTCTACCCATAGACCAGAGAAGATGAGAGAGATATCTCCCCCATATATACATGGGGCGGAGCGATAGCTCCACCAGCATCCTGTCCACTCGGTCACTCAGTAGCAGTGATGGCAGAGTGCGGACAGTGTCACGGCTCTACCCACTCGGCCGACACAGTATCGCCTGTCTCGGTGGCTTGACTGGAGTTAGGGGGTGACCATGGCATTGCACCATGTGCATATTTTGCATCGTGCATTGTTTGCTGCACTTATTTGCTGCACTTGTTTGACATTGCATATTCTGGAGACTTGTTACCTGTGCTTATATGTCTATTGGTATTCCACTGGTATTTCTTACCCTCTGTACAGGTTAGATGGATTCAGGTATGTACCTACCCAGTATTTTCAGTTCCAGTCTTTCCCTACTGTTGATATGAGACTGTATTAGCTGAACCCTTATTGTTGGTATAACTTTCTATGCATATCTGTTGGGTATTCGCTGAGCTATGGACTCACCCCGTTGCCATACATTTTATTTCAGGTTGATGCCTGCCAGGAGATCCCTAGTAGCCAGTCCCCAGCTCGAGAGGAGCTTTGGATTTGTTTTAGTTTATGTTGTTTTTCGGTTATGGACCCTGTAGTATATACGTTGCTTCCGTTGCCATGTTTTGAACATGTATTCAGGTTTTTATTCGATGGTGTTGTACTTTTGAGTCCTATGTTGGACTTCGCTTGGTTTTGGTTTTATTCCTGCCCCCTGGCAGCTCAGGTGAGTTCGTATTTTGGTTTTACGACGGTTATAGTTATATACCTGTTATTTCTACATGGATTTGAGGCCTGAGGCCATTTAACTGCGTGGTTGTGATATATTTACCTGTGTGTTTGTGTAAATTGTCCGCCGGACAGGGGAGGTGCTGTCCGATTTTCTATTGGAACAGCGGCTCCTGGGTCTCGGGGCGTGACAGAGGGTCCCTACCCTCTTTGTTTGGCCGGCCACATTAAAAGGGAGAACCAAATTGTTTGGTTCAAGTTATAAAATAAACCAAGTGTGGTTTGTTTTATAAAATTATGGATAATATAAATTTTATAAACCGAGGTTTGGTTTATTATTTTCATGGAAATTAAAATAAACTTTGAATAGTTTATTTTATAAAATCAATTATGAATTGATTTTTCCATGATAAGAAGAAATTTATATAATAAATTTTTTGTGAAAATTTATTCCATAAGAAAAGGGAGACATGGTTGTTTTTATTATAAATTAAATTATGATAAAAACTTGGCATGATAGAATAAATCATAGAAAAATTTATATGATAAATTTCTTATGAAAATTTATTCCATAAAAAGGAGACTTGGCGGTTATGAGGCTACTATATAAAGAAACCAAGGCAAGGCTTGGAATTTAATCTAAGAGATCTAGAAATAAGCCCTCTCTCTCTCTCTCCTTCTCTCCCTCTCCTCCTCTAGAGTTGCCGGCCCTAAAAGGAGAACCCCTTTTGCCGTGAGCTTCAGCCACCACCAAGCAGCTGCCGAAGAAGAAGAAGAAGCGGGCGCAACTCCTTCCTTCCTCCCGGAATCTTGATTCCGTTCTTCGTTTGGTGGTTAGTCTTCCCATCTCTCTCTTGGTATTCTTGTCGTGCCTTTGGAGAATCTAGTAGCTCTTGTCGGCACGAAACTCGTGGCTTGGCGAAGTCATCCCGAAGAAAACTCAGCGTGGACACGAATAGAGGCGGAGCTTCCGAGGGACGCTTACTGTTGGATCTCGTCCCTTTCTTCGAGTTACGCGAGGTAACAAGTAAATTAGTTTACGTTTCTGCAAAATTTCAAATATATGATTATGTCTACACAACATAAGGTTGCATGCTAAGATGTGTGGTTAAATAATTTGAGAAATTATTTATGCTAAACCTTCCGCTGCACGTAATTAATTTTAAAATTACGAACCCGCATCCTTGTCAACATGCACCCAGTCCCAACAAACGCACCCTCACCTACTCCTCTCAGGAGAGTTTATCTTTTGCCAACCGGTTCCTCCGGTTGGACTTTTGCCCGATCCACCTGACCAAGTCCTCGTGGCCAGTCCTCGACTAGGACTTTGTGCACACCTTCCGAGCAGGTCTTCGGTGCCCAGCGCTCGACCAGGACTTCGTGCCCACCTTCCGAGTAGATCTTCGGTGCCCAGCCCGTTGATCAGGTCTTCTTTGCCCATCCCTTTGCCAGGACTTCTTGCCTAGTGTGCCTAGGACTTCTTTCCTGCACACTTAGTAAACACATTAGACAACAATAACATCTTAACTCTTGAATCCTTTGCCATTATCAAAACCCAGGTTTGACTTAGGTGCTGCCTGTACCAACAATCTCCCCCTTTTTGATTTATGGCAACCCGGTTCAAAAAGTTAAGTTAATCATGCACATAAGTAAAGCACCAAAGTTAATTTCCTCCCCCTGGAAGAAATCTCCCCCTATGTTTTTCAAAAGTTCGTGGGGTTTTTGAAAAAGTTTCTAAGTCTAAAAGTGAATCGTTTTTCAGGTTTTCAATACTTAGAAAATTTTCAAGAAAGGTTTTTAAGTTAGAAAATATTTTCCAAAAAATATTTTGAGTTGGGCACATGAAAAATTTTCAAGAGAATTTGAAATTTACACTTAGAAAATTTTCAACCAACCAAAGATTTAGAGTAAGTACTTAGAATAATTTTTTATCGCAAGTAATTTCGAAAATAATTTCCAAAATACTTAGTGTTTGCACTTTAGAAAATTTTCTAAACTTGTTCTGATGTTTTAACACTTAGAAAATTTTCAAGCAGTTTTAACACTTAGAAAGTAGTTTAAATACTTAGAAATATTTTTCAAGCACTTTTAATACTTAGAAAAATTTTTCAAACACTTCGAAAGATTTTTCAAACACTTTTGATACTTAGAAAAATTTTTCAAACACTTAGAAAGATTTTTCAAACACTTTTGATACTTAGAAAATTTTTTCAAACACTTAGAAAGATTTTTCAAACACTTTTGATATTTAGTAAATTTTTTCAAACACTTAGAAAAATTTTTCAAACACTTTTGATATTTAGAAAAATTTCCAGAAAATTTTTCAGATTAAGTACTTAGAGAACTTAAGTACTTAAAACATTACTTTTTGAAAAAAGGAGATAAAAGTTTTTTGAAAAAGATTTACTTTTGAAGAAATTAATTTTGAAGAAGAAAAAATTAAATTTTGAAGTCTTCTTTTCTCTCCTTTCCAATCTCTCCCCCTTTGCCATATATCAAAAAAATTATAGCAAAAAGAAATGATTAATCAAAGTAATATGCTGTACTGAACCAATTCTAAGTGTAAACTGGACCAAATTAATTTGAATTTCCGCTTTCGGGTCCTGTCTAACCCAATTAACTACTTACTGACTGTTATAAACAGCAGCTTTCGCTAGGGATAGTCAAGTTAAGTGATCTGATCAAGTTAAATTTTCTAAGCTTGACACTTAACCTGATTACTGTTTAATTGGTATTTAGTGCCCCAATTACTGCAGATGCACTGACTTAAAGCATCTTGAATCAAGGTAAAGACCTAAGCATCTCAACCCATTCTAGGTTATCAATCAAAAGTACCCTAAGGTGCTTGTGAGATGTTGGCTTCTAGATCTATAGGTGCATGCAGTTCTAGGGTTAGGGCCTAGGCTATGCCCATTTTGCGAAAAAGCCCTAGTTTTGAAGGGGGTAATTTTATTTTAAAAAAACTAAGTTGAAAAAAATCATTTTAAATAACATAATGATAATAAAGAAATGATTTTGCAGAAAATAAAATAGTTTTTGAAAAAAGTATTATTAGAGCAGTCTTATTCTACCAAGCATAACCCTAACTGCCTTCTTAGTAAGCTAAACTCAAACTCAGGTAGGGGTTTGGTGAATATGTCAACTAAGTTAGATTTTGAGTCTACATGCTTAAGGACTATCTCACCCCTGGCTACATGATCTCTTATGAAGTGGTGTTTGACTTCTATGTGTTTGGTTCTGGAGTGTTGGATTGGGTTCTTAGTTAGATTAATTAAACTTATATTGTCAATGTAGACCTGGGTTTGGGTGTAGTCAAGCTGGAAGTCTTTAAGAGTGTGCATCATCCATAGGAGTTGTGCTACACACTCTCCTAAAGCAACATACTCAGCTTCAGTTGTGGATAGAGCTACACAGTGTTGCTTCCTGCTGCACCAACTTACTAGACTATTTCCTAAAAGCTGGCAGCTTCCACTTGTACTCTTTCTATCTAGTTTACAACCAGCATAGTCAGAATCCGAGTATCCTGACAAGTCAAAAGTTGAGGTCCTAGGATACCAAATTCTTACATTTAGGGTGCCCTTGATGTATCTAAGTATTCTTTTTAGGGCTGCTAAGTGTGTTTCCTTAGCACAGGTTTGGTATCTAGCACACATTCCTACAGCAAAAAGGATATCGGGTCTGCTGGCTGTAAGGTAAAGTAGACTACCAATCATACTTCTATATAATTTAAGGTCTACAAGCTTACCATCAGGGTCACTATCTATTTTTACATTTGTGGCCATAGGAGTACTTATGCTTTTGGAGTTATCCATTTTAAATTTCTTTATTAACTCCTTAGCATATTTGGATTGATAGACATAATTTTCATCCCTAGTTTGCTTGATTTGTAGACCTAAAAAGAAGTTGAGCTAACCAACTAAGCTCATTTCGAATTCGTTTTCCATTATTTTTACAAATTCTTTTAAGAAATTTGAGTTGGTAGATCCAAAACTTATATCATCAATGTAGATTTGGACAATAAAGATTTCTTTTTCTAAGGTCTTAACAAAAAGAGTTGAGTCAATTTGCCCTTGGTTAAATTCCTTAGAAACGAGGTAGGTTGATAGGCGTTCATACCATTGCCTAGGTGCTTATTTTAGTCCATATAGTGCCTTATTGAGCTTGTAAGCATGGTCAGGTTTTTCTAAGTCCTCAAAACCGGGGGGTTGTCCTACATAGACTTCTTCCTTAATGAACCCATTCAGAAAAGCTGACTTTACATCCATTTGGTAAAGTTTAAATCCTTTATGGGCTGCAAAGGCTAGCAACATTCTAATGGACTCAAGTCTGGCTACTGGGGCATAGGTTTCGTCATAGTCTAACCCTTCGACTTGACTGAACCCTTTGCCTACTAAGCGGGCTTTATTTCTAACTATTTTTCCTTGGTCATTTAGCTTATTCCTAAAAACCCACTTAGTGTCAATAATGGATTTGCCCTTAGGTTTAGGTACTAGTTCCCAGACTTGGTTCCTTTTAAATTAGTCTAATTCTTCTTGCATTGCTAGGATCCAATCAGGATCAGGTAAGGCTTCCTCTATAGTTTTAGGTTTGATTTTCAAAATCAGTGCAATCTGACTAAGATTTCTATAGGAAGACCTAGTTCTGACCCCTAAGGTTGGATCACCCACAATTTGATCAGTTGGGTGACTGAGTCTGGGTTTTTTTTGGTTTTTCTAGAACTTGGTTCAGTCTCAGGTCCAGCTGGACAGTTCAGTTCAGTATTTGGTTCAACTACTTGGGTTGGTTCAATTATTGGTTCAATTGACTCAGTAGTTGGTTCAATAGTTAGTTTATTTAGGGGTTCAATTAGTGGTTCAATAGTTTGTTCATTATCTTCATGATCAGTATTTGATGGATTTGAATCTGGGTTATTAGATTTTGAATTAATTTCCTCATCAAATATTAGATTTGTTGTTTCTTCAATTTTGTTAGTTTGTTTATTGTAAACCCTATAGGCCTTACTTGTTGTTGAATATCCTAAGAAGACTCCTGGGGTTGACTTAGACTGGATTTACCTAGATAGTCCTTGGTATTTAGGATGTGGAATTTGCACCCAAAGACCCTTAGGTAGTGAAGGTTTGGAAGTCTATGGTAGTATAATTCATAGGGAGTTTTATTATATCGTTTGTTAATTAGGACCCTATTTTGGATATAGCAAGCCGTACTAATTGCTTCTGCCCAACATTGGTTAGTTAGGTTGAATTCATTGAGCATTGCCCTAGCGGCTTCCTGTAGGGTTCTATTTTTCCGTTCTACTATCCCATTTTGCTGGGGGGTTCTAGGACACGAAAATTTGTGTATATACCTGTTTATTCTACAAAATTCCTCGAATCGTTGATTCTCAAACTCTCTCCGGTGATCACTCCTAAGTCTTTTAATTTTGGTATCGTTTTGATTTTCAATTAACTTACAAAAATCAATAAATAGGTTTAGGATTTCATCTTTAGTTTTTAGGAACCTAACCCAAGTAAATCTAGAGTAATCATCAATAATTACTAAGCAGTACCAGTTTCCGCTTAGTGACTTGGCTCCATGTGAATCAAATAGGTCAAGATGCAGGAGCTCAAGTGTTGTCTGAGATAGATCTGATTGAATTTGTTTGTGATTAGACCTGGTTTGTTTACCTTGGTTGCATGATTCACATATTATGTTTTTATGGTTCTTAATTTTAGGTATTCCTTTAATTAGGCCAAGTTGGGTGATTTTTGAAATTAATCTCAGATTAGTGTGACTTAATCTCCTATGCCAGAGGTTTGATTCTTCTAACTCAGTTAAGAGGCATTTAGGGATAAAGGGTAGGTTTATAGTGTAAACATTATTTTTCCTAGTGCCCTTAAGCATGATTTCTGAGTCTTGCAAGTTTCTAATCAGGCAGTTAGAGTTGGTAAAGGTAACTACATAGCCAGTATCACACAATTGACTTACACTAAGCAAGTTAACTTTAAAGTTTTCAACAAAAAGTACCTTTTTAATGACAAAATCAGATTTGAGTTCAATGTTACCTGACCCATGACTTTGAGTGTAGCATTGTTGCCAAATGCTACTCAGCCTAGGTTCTTAAACTTGAGTTTAGTGAATTTCAATTTGTCCCCAGTCATGTGTCTGGAGCACCCGCTATCCAACATCCATTGTTCCAAATCTTTATGTTCCTACACATAAAGAGTTTGTTGATTTGGATCCAATTAGAATCAAGGATAGCCTAAATTGATTTTCACAACCTAGTCTGTCTCACCCAATCTAGAGTTATCAATCACGTTAAGCTTATGGGTTTTTGTGAGACGGGTTTTGAATAGAAGTAAGAAGTCATTTTGAAAAACTATGATTAGTTTTGAAAAGTTAAATTAATTTTGGAAAACCAATTAATTATTCTTTTAAATTTATTTTTGAAAACGATGGTTGAATCTAAGATTAATTGAAATCTGTGTTAGATTCAAATCTACAATAGTAAAGTGAATTTGGTTTTCAATAATTGGCTTCCAGGTCTTGGCGAGGCACTAGGTCTTCTTTGGCCGTAGCCTTATTAGATCATCAACCCTTTCCTTGACAAAGTCTTTTATTGAAAATCCATTTTCAAGTTACTCCTTGAAAGATTTTGGACTAACTAGTTTGGGTCTTGGATCGGTAGCTTCGGCTAGTTTCGCCAAAATGGCTTCCCTAACGTACTATCATCTCACCTCCACCCAATACTATGTTGTTCAAATTTCAGTTAATTGGTTTAGTCCTTAATCTAACCAGACCTAGGTCTAAGAATGGTAAATTACAGAAAATAAATAAACAAGCAATCATGCAATTTTACAATAAGAAAAAGAATTTATTTAACTATAAAAATGATTTTTAAGTTGGCTCCCCCTAGACTAAGGCCACGATAATGATTAGGCAAGATATGAATCTTGTCCTTGGGTGTAACGCCGCCCTTCCCGACCTACGATGTGAAGGATCGATTTAGGCGTGCAGAGGGGGGAGGGGTGAATGCACTTTCGCGGATCGTTTTGATCTCTACAAAGTTGTTAGTGCAGCGGAAATAATATGTAAAAGGAATAAACAATGCTAACAAGAAATCTTTTACTTGGTATCCACCCAGATGGGTGACTAGTCCAAGGATCCACGCCACGAGCACCACTTTTCACTATCGAAAAGTCTCCTTGAGGTGGAGAAACCTTTACAGCAGAATCTTCCTCTTTACAGATGCAGAAATATGATGGAGGAAACAAAAGTCACTCTACAATTTGGCAGCACTTCGTTACTGTACGGAACCGTACGTGCACGTGTAACGATGAGCTCCTTTTATAGGTGAAAAGGACAGATTTGCAGTCTGTCCAGACTCGCACCAGTCGACTGCCCCGACTGGCCCGGCATTAAATGCCGGCCAATGACTAGCCAACGGCTAGCCAACAGCTAGCCAACGGCTAGTTTTGGGGTATACCAGTCGACTGCCCCAAGGTCAGTCCACTGGTCCGAAGCTACGAACTTTCTGTGGGTTTTGGCAGTCGACTGCCTCTGGGCCAGTCGACTGCCCTGCCTCCCAGCTCAGCTCCAGCCACTCCAAACCTTCTCCTTCGCGTGTGCCTTCAGGTTTGCTCCCTTGGCTCACCCCTTGAAGTCCTCTTCCTCTGGCTATCGTCCCTCGGATGCGCACGCAAGCCTTCCCTTGGCTTGCCTCCATGCCACCCTTCACGTGTGCCCTTTGAAGTCCACTTCCCTGCTTGCCCTTGGAGCTCTCCTCCCTCGGCTCTCGTCCCTCGGATAGGTCCACCAAGTGTGATTCTCCAAGTCCTGCAAACTCAATCACACAAATCAAATACAACATAACACTCTAACTTTAAACCTATTCGCCCACATATCAAAACTATGATCTTCCAATCATTTAAGGGCCGATTGCCTCAACAATCTCCCCCTTTTTGATGTGTGGCAATATGTTTAAGTTAGAGATAAATAACAGCAATAGCAATAGCAAAAGATAACAATTGAAACATTATGAGACATAATAACCCTAAGAGGTAACCTCCCCCTTAACTTATATCTTCTCCCAATTTTCAATTCTAATCACATTCCAAGTTAAGTTTTCACTTAACAACATCAATATATGTAAGAATGTAAGACATATCAAAACCTAAGAGGTACCTCCCCCTTAATCCATGTCT
The DNA here is from genome assembly GCA_024364735.1 of Boesenbergia rotunda. Classification (NCBI taxonomy): domain Eukaryota; kingdom Viridiplantae; phylum Streptophyta; class Magnoliopsida; order Zingiberales; family Zingiberaceae; genus Boesenbergia; species Boesenbergia rotunda. Next base: position 72,297 of record JAGFNQ010008078.1, read on the forward strand.
TCTCTCTAAATTTTAACCTTTCAAGGTCTAAATTAGACAAAATACCCAAAATCATCCATTTTAAGTCAAAATTCTAACTTAAACCACTCATTCTCCCCCTTTGACACCATCAAAATGATTGCCTCAAGCAACCAAACCCTACGGTATCAAATGTGAGAATTTTCGATTTCTGAAATTTCTCACAGTGGTTGAAAACAAGCGTGCCAGTCGACTGCCCATAGGGCAGTCGACTGATACGCTATCAGTCTGATATTTCAGGTTTTCTGTCAATTTTCAGAAACTTTCAGAAAATTCCAGAAAATTCCAAAAATTATAAAATTTTGCATACATGTTTGAAATGTTATACTCTATCAGGGAAAAATATTAAACCATATAAAATTTCAAACATGCATGACTTATGATAAAAATCCAAAAGTTTTGAAAATCACTACATTTTGTATCAAACTTTGAAACCAAATTTGCAATCATATGACTTTGAAAGACATGGCAAAGTATGTAAAACATAAAATGGTTTTCAAAGTTTTAAAATGTCCAACAATGATCTTTGGCAAAGTTGTTGGTGCAGGAAGCTCCATATCGAACCTTGTTTTGATATTGACAAAGGGTTCAAAATTAAGTATTATTGGTGATCTAACAAAGTTACTTGAGTGTGCAGGAAACAAAGCCCTAGCGAAGGGCTGCTAGGCACCTGGCGAAGGAATGCCAGGATATAAAAGACCTAGCGAAGGACTGCTAGGCACCAGGCGAAGGGCTGCCTGGAACCGAAGACCAGCAAAGGGCAGCTGGGCACCTAGCGAAGGGCTGCTAGGAGTCAAAGACCTAGCGAAGGACTGCTAGGCACCGGGCGAAGGACAGCCTGAGATCCAAGTCCTAGCGAAGGACTGCCAGGCACCGGGCGAAGGACAGCTTGGTATCCAAGACCTAGCGAAGGACTGCTAGGCACCGGGCGAAGGACAACTTGGTATCCAAGACCTGGCGAAGGACCGCTAGGCAAAAGTCTAACTGAAGGAGCCGGTTGGCATCAGGTAAATTCTCCCGAGAGGAGTAGGTGAGGACGGGTTCCCCGTCGAGGGAACAGTAGGCGTCGGTTTGACCTAGGGCTCCATTTTGGAGGCCCAAAGTCAGAACCAAGACAGCTAAGGCTATATAAACTAACATCTTACTGCTTTATGTTGTTTTGGACTAACCCTGGATGCAGGATCGAAGGAACGAGTGTCTGCAGCTCAGAGAGCCTCAAAGGAGTGAGGCAGCAGCTGACCAGGGTGCCCGGAGTGTCCCGGGCGCCCTCAAGGTGAACACAAAACACATGAAGCAAAGGCAGGCTTCGACAGCTCATGGGCGGGGCGCCCCCGTGCTCCCGGGCGCCCCCATGCTCTCGGGCGCCCCCAGCGTCCCGGGCGCCCCCAATGCAAGCCAACGAAGCAGAAGCCAGCGAAGCCAAGGGATAAGAGTTGACCCAGTCAACCCGGGCGCCCCCAGCGTCCCGGGTGCCCCCGTCAAGATATGATCCCGAGGTTGAAGGGATCAGAGCTGACTGAGTGGAACTCGGATCGGCCGACACGTGGGGGGGCGCCCCCGACGTTCCGGGCGGCCCCAGGGGCTATAAATAGGCCCTCGACTCCAAGGCTTCGGACAACAATTCTTTCAACGCTTCTACGCTCTTCTGCTCCCGCTCTCTGCTCCGGAAACCTCCCAACTCGAGATACAAGCACCAACGACGTCCCTCCGCTCCGAAAATTCAATCTACACTGGACGTCAGTAACGAAGAGTTGTTTTTAAGTTTACTATACTGCTTTTGTAATATCTCTCTGTAAACGATTTTGCGCAAATATAGAATTGCCCATAGTAAACGGTCAACGACCGTGGGCCTTGGAGTAGGAGCCGACTGCGACTCTGAACCAAGTAAAAAAACTTGGTGTTTGCGTGTGTTTGATTTAAATTTCTGCTGCGTAATTGCTCAAATTTTAATCCGAACATTTTACGATATTCACCCCCCTCTATCGTTTCTCTCGATCCAACAAGTGGTATCATAGCGGGGTAGTTCAAACTTGGTGCAACCACCAGTTTGAAAGTTCTTTCAGATTTATGAATTTTTTTATTTTATTTCTATTCTTTTTTTTAATCGAGGTGGTGCAACACCACTCGATCTTTATTTCAAATAAATAATATCTGTAGGTGCAACACCACTCGATCTTTTACGAATTTACGCCTTTTTCAATTTTGAATTCTTATTTTCTCACCATAACTCAGAATTGATAAAATGAACAATTTTTGAAAATTTGTCATAAGATTTTTTCATTATTATTTTAATATTTTTCTCGAAAATCGTGCTAAGCAAATTTTTTCCTAAACATTAAATTCCTACTTTTTCATCATTAATCAGAATTGACAAAATCAACATTTTAAAAAATTTATCATAAATTGTTTTTATTATTTTATTATTATTTCGCCTCAAAATTCGTTCAACATTTATTTTGGGCTATTTTTTCCCTTCTCCCACACTACTAATCCAATACCAAGTCTTGGTACATTTCTGTTATTTCTTTTGTGTGCAAGGATTAAACTAAATGGCCAACCATGAGTGGAACAGTGCCCGTCCACCACTATTCTCCGGCCAGAACTTCAAGTTTTGGAGATGTCAAATGGAGTCCCTTCTGAAGGCCCACATGGACTTATGGCGGATCATCCAAACGAGATTCTCTTTTCTCGTAGAAGATGAGTCATCAATCGAGTGGGATAAACTAGATGAACACACCCTCAATCAAATCGAGACCGATGCAAGGGCAACTGCAATCCTACAATGTGGTCTAACCAAGGAGCAACTCGAACTAGTAGGTCCATTCAGATGTGCCAGAGAAATTTAGGATAAACTAATCAATCTACACGAAGAGAGCTCCAACATTGAGAACTTTGACTCCGCATCAGAAGATGAGAAAGAATCCATACCTGACTGCGAATTCAAGCCACAGTCAGAAGACGAATTGACTGAGACAAAAATGGTAACCAATTTCGAATCTTCTTTTGAATTACAATTAAATAATCATACTGATACTATAATGGTCGAGGAAGGTATAATTTTCATTGCAGGGAAAACTCCAAGAGAAATGCAAAAGAGACCTCAACCAGTACCTGAGTCCGACTCAGACTCAAAATCTGACGACGAAGGAAGGGATCCTTGGAAACTGGTCTGGTTGGCTCGCGACCACTACAAAATGCCGAAGAAACAATCAAGCAAAAGAGAGATGGCTAGAAACAAGGGGGAGATTCCCAACTGGGAATCAAAAGGTAAATTTACAGTATTTAAAAATCCAATATTTACCTTGAATAACATGATTAACTCGTATAAATTAGTTAAGGTCAATACGTTAGAAAACTTAATTCACAACCATGCTAATTTTAAAAAGCCAGAGTTTTATTTCGATTATGATGTAACTTAGATCATTTTTGTCTTGTTTGCTTTAATTGTGTGTTGCTTTTTATTTTTTATTTTTGTTGCTTAGAAATAGGATTGGCTAGTATAAGGACTGAACCAACTTAACTGAAATTTAAACAACATAGTATTAGGTGGAGGTGAGATGATAGTACGTTAGGGAAGTCTTTTCTAATAAGGTCAAGTATGCACTACTTGGTCTCTTTAGACTGGTGAAACTAGCCGAAGCTACCGATTCAAGACCCAAACTGGTTAGACCAGAATTTACCAAAAAGTAATTTTGAAGATGAAATTTCACTAAAAGGCTTTGTCTAGGAAAGGGTTGATGATCCAATAAGGCTACGGCCAAAGAAGGCCTTGTGCCTCGCCAAGACCTGGAAGCTAATTTTTGAAATTCAAATTCAATTTACTCTTCGTTAAATTCAAATCTAACATAAATTTTCAGTTAATTATAGATTCAAATATCTCTTTTTAAAATAAATTTAAATTGGGTTTAAAAATTAATTTAACTTTTCAAAATTAATCATGACCTTTTCAAAATAAATCTTTCTATTAAAATATGTATCTCACAAAACAGTTAAGGATATCCTGTTTTGTCACTTAGAAATGGGTGAGATGCTTAGGACCTAAAAGTTGAGTCCAACCCAACCAAATTAATTCAATTAAATCAAAATCAAATCTTAATTAAAATAATTAAATTAAATCTTAATTAAATCAATTAAATTCAATTAAATCTTAATTAAGTCAATTAAATTCAATTAAATCTTAATTAAATCAATTAAATTCAATTAAATCTTAATAAATTAAATTTAACTCAATCAAAATTCAAATTTAATTCATCTGACTTTTAAAATTCAAATTTAATTCAACTGACTTTTAAAATTCAAATTTAGTTCAACAACCTTTAAAATTCAAATTTAATTCAACCGAACAACTTTCAAAATTAAAATTTAAATTCAACTAAACAAACTTAACCCTCTAAATTTTAATTTTCTCAAAAATTAAATTTAACTTTTTTACTAAGAGTTAATGGTTCAAATCATTGTAATTAAAATTAAGTCTGTTTTGTTCACTAACCTGAAATTTATTTCATAACATTTTATTTCTTTCCTTTACCATTATACAAACATTTCTTTCAAACATTCAGTTTATTCTTGTATGGCAAAAAGTCACCTTGGGGTTACTTAGGATAATTTTTTGTCTGCAGTCCGGGCTTAGATATTTATATTTTTTTTTGGGACTTAAAAAAAACTTCTATTTTTTTAAATCATTTCCCCTTTTCAGTTTTCTATATTCATTTTCTCAAATAGGAGAATGAAATTATGTTTCAAATCATTAAAACAAAATACTTTTTTAAACTTAGTTTTTCTTCTCTTTTTATTTGAATCAAACCCTAAGACTAAAAGAAGGATTAACTTGTGGTCAACAAGCCTCCTAGGACTATGTCAGGTTTAGGGGGAGTTCAAATTAAAAGAAGAAGTTTAAAAATACTATGTTTTCAAACTATCACTCATGTTTTTTCGAAAACTATGCTATCATATGTCTTTCAAATAATCATTTTTTTCGAAATGTTAATATTTCAAAATTCATTTTAAGAATTGTGCTTGATTCCCTTTTGATTTTGACAAACCCTAAAGACACAGAGGAATGTCCACTTTATGACCTACAAGGACTCCTAGGATGTGTCAAATTTATGGGGAGTCTAAATCTAAAAGAAATTATTTCTAGCAAGTATTCTCCTTAGCAATTATTTTTGAAATTATTAAATAATTCTTTTGATCTAAACTGAACCCTAAGAACTCAGAGGAAGAATACTTGTAGTCAACAAGCTTCCAAGGACTGTATCAAGTTTAGGGGGAGGTCAAATTAAAAGAGTTATCAAACATTTCTAAATAATATGTTTCCATACACTATATTTTCAAAATTGTGTCGAAAACATAAGTAATTTATCATACAAAATATTATTATTTTATTTTTGTGGCTTATAAAATCATTTTTTTATACCTTTTGAAATAATATTTGCTTGAGTCTTGAGAATTTCCAGGACACTTAGGAAAATATCCTTGCAGCTAACAAGGTTTCCTAGGATTGTGTCAGACTGGAAAAGAAACCTAGTCAAGTAAAATATTATGTTTTCAAAATGCATAATGCTTTTCAGAAATTATTTATATTTTTCAAAGTGTAATAGTTTTCAAAAACAATACCTAGACTTTCCAAAAAGGCTCGATCTTTTTTTAAAAGTACATGCATATTTTTCAAAAATTTATATTCTTTTAAAAAGTACTTATATTTTTCAAAAATGTCATAATATCTTTCAAAAGTACTTCTATTTTTCAAAATATAATATTTTCAAAGAGTACTAATACTTTTCTAAGGCAATAGTATTCTAAGTACGTGAATTTTCTAAAAACTTGCCTACAAATACAAAATATTTTTTTAAAATTCACAATACTTTTCAAAGTGGAGTATTCATTGGTACAATTTAAGCTACTTGCTATACTTTCAGAATTATAATAAGTATTTTTATTTTCAAAGCTCATAAACTCTGATACACACATTTTTTTCTTAAATCTTCTTTCAAAACCTCCTTATTGATATATGGCCAAGGGGGAGAGAAATAGAAAAGAGAGAGAAATTTTTTTTATCTCGTTTTCACAAAAAGCTATGTATTTCTAAGTGCTTTAAAATTGGTCTAAGAATTTTGTAAAGTACTTTAAACATGTCTAAGTACTTCAAATTGTTTTTAAGTGCCAAGTGCTGTTAAAATTCAAACTACTTCAAGTGCTTTCAAGTATTTCTAGTGTTTCAAAAATTTTTTAAGTATGTCTAAATGTTCAAATGTTTTTAAGTACATGTTTTTTTCTAAGTAAAATTTTTCTTAGTAAATTTGTCTGAGCAAAAACTTTTTGAAAATTTTGACAAATGGTTCTAAGTAAAGTTTTTTTTAAAAAAAAACTTGTCTAGAAATTTTTTAAAGATTTTGTTTTTCAAAATACACAAAGTATTTCCAAACAAAGTCTTTTAAAACGAACTTTCTCCCAATTCTCAAAGTTGAACCATTTGTTAGGGAAATTTGGCTACAAAATTTTGCCTAAGTAAAATTCTTTTTGCAAAGCCAAGTAAAAGTTTTGTAACAAAATTTAGGTTTGCAAAAACTTTTTTAAAAACTTTACCTTGTTTATCCATGTTTGTTTTTTGATATATGTCAAAGGGGGAGGAAAGGTCAAAGTTAAGAGTTAAGTTAATTGTTGCTTTATAACACAATTATTCAGGGGGAGTATGAGAAATTTTTTTCAAAATTACATTGGTTTTAGACTATTCAGAATTGCTATGTTTTATTGGTCTTAACCTTCTTGATTAAACTGTTGTAATTTTTACTTAACTTTGAATTGTGTTGCCATAAATTAAGAAGGGGGAGATTGTTGGTGCAGGAAGCACCATATCGAACCTTGTTTTGATATTGGCAAAGGGTTCAAAGTTAAGTATTATCGGTGATCTAACAAAGTTACTTGAGTGTGCAGGAAACAAAGTCCTAGCGAAGGGCTGCTAGGCACCTGGCGAAGGAATGCCAGGATACAAAAGACCTAGCGAAGGACTGCTAGGCACCAGGCCAAGGGCTACCTGGAACTGAAGACCCAGCAAAGGGCAGCTGGGCACCTAGCGAAGGGCTGCTAGGAGTCAAAGACCTAGTGAAGGACTGCTAGGCACCGGGGGAAGGACAACTTGGGATCCAAGACCTAGCGAAGGACTGCTAGGCACCGGGCAAAGGACAACTTGGTATCCAAGACCTAGCGAAGGACTGCTAGGCACCGGGCGAAGGACAGCTTGGTATCCAAGACCTGGCGAAGGACCGCTAGGCAAAAGTCCAACTGGAAGAGCCGGTTGGCATCAGGTAAATTCTCCCGAGAGGAGTAGGTGAGGACGCGTTCCCCGTCGAGGAAACAGTAGGCGTCGGTTCGACCTAGGGCTCCATTTTGGAGGCCCAAAGTCAGAACCAAGACAGCTAAGGCTGTATAAACTAACATCTTACTGCTTTATGTTGTTTTGGACTAACCCTGTGTAACACCCTAAATTTTACACTCTAGCGTAGTAATAATGGAACATGTGGCCAAGAATAATATTATGAATTTAGGGGGAGAAGTTGCGAATAAAGAAATGTTAGACATTATCTTGACACGTAGTGGATGTGTGATAATTATGCTTAGGTATTATATTTAATGTTATGCTTAAGTATCCTACACATGTATGAATGAATAATGAAATGCATATGCATGTGTATGAATTAAATAAGTAGCATTCTCTAGGTGGGCTTTGGTTATGTGGGCTTGGAAAAAGAAAAAAATAATAAAAGGAAGAGAAAGCAAAAAGAAGAGGAGGTGCCAAGGATTGAACCTTGGACCTCAAAGAAAAGTCAATCCTTAAGAATGCATATGTAACCAATTCACCTAGCAAGGGAGTGCTATTAGAAGAGGATGGGGAATTGTAGATAAGTGGGAAAGAAGATGAAGAGACACAAGAAAATTGAAGAGACACCATTAAAGAGGTGCTTGCCTCTTTACTCACCATAAAAGGCCATGAAGATGAGGAAATGCCTAAGGCATTTCGACCAAGAAACCTCCCCCCTTTCTCTCCACCAAACTCTTCTCCTTCCTCCTCTCCCTCACCGAAATTCTAGAGCCCCTTGCAGCCCAAAACCGAATGACAAACCTAGAGAAACCGAAAGAAGAAAAGAAGAGAAGAACAAGAGGATTGCTAGAGTTTAAGAGGACTTTTCTTCTCCAAAATTTGGAGATCTTTTGGGAACATAAGCACAAGTGATAAGACTCCCTCACCTGCAACATAATGGCTTTTTATGTGATTTTTATGTTTGCTTGTGATGTTGGGTGAAAGAAAATGGAAGAAAATCTTGAGGGAAGTTTTGGCCATAAAGGGGTACCCCCTTTTCTATGTCCAAAATCTTAAAGGAAGAGTTCATGAAATTGTTACTACCTTTTTGTAATGAATATATGATGGATACATGGTGTTTGAATGCCCTCCATGATGTAAAGGACTTGGAAGAATTCGGCCAAGTCATGAAATGGGTAAATGTTGATGCATGAAGTAGGCTAATGTTCTAATGATTGTTTCCTTGCTATATAAATGTATTAGGCCACGAACTTTTGTGGAATCTATGCTAAGGGACCCCTATAACATTCGGCCAAGGGACCTTAAATTATGCCTTAAAACATATTTTTATAGACCTTCATGAAGTTATGGTTAAATCAAGTGATATGCATGTGATTGGGTGTTTTATTTCATGATGGAAATAATTTATACCTTAGGGTCAGTACCTGTAACGACCCGAAAAATTCTCTTAATATTTTCTTAAAATATTAAGCATGTTTAAATAATTTTCCAAGGGACCTAGAAATATTAAGGAGAACTTTGGCCTAGAAAACCCATGTTTTCTCATTGAAATTGAGAAAACTAAGTACTAATGAGCTTTAAATGGGCTCCGAAAAGGGGTATTAATTAGGTAAAAATAATATAAATTAGGTAAAATTAATATAAATATAAAAGAATTTTATTTAGGAATATTAGTACAATTATGGGTAATTTTAGGGGGGATTTTCGGAATTTAAGAAAATAAAATAATAAAATAAATGGAATGAAAATAAAAATAAAAATAAATGTGCATGAGCCAAGGATTTAACCTTGGACCTCTTGTAACCACCAAGAATGCTTTAACCAACTCACCTAGCAAGGAATGCTTATGAGTAATTGAAGTGGAGGTTGGTTAAGAGGTAAAAGGAGGTGAAGGGTCATGGAGAGGCTCTTTAATTGCTCATTAATTGCCTCCTTGATGGGTTATAATGAGAGGAGTTTTGGGAGTTACATATTCTCTCAATCAATAGCATTACCTCTCCTCTTCATTCCCATTCTTGCCGAGCACCAAAGGGAGGAGTCCTTGGGGAAAACTTCACAAGAGGTTTCATCCCTCAAGATCTAAAGTTCGTACAAGGTGACAAAGACTAGTTGGGGTTAAGAGATACCAAGTCCTCTTCCTTCTCCTCTTTCAAGGTTCCAAAAATCAAGAAATCTAAGGTAAGACTCCCTCACCTGTGGTATGATAGTTACCTATGATTTCCATGATTTTTGGCATGATATATGGGTTAGTTTTTGGATTTAATGTTGAAGAGAAACAAAATCAAGGTTCCTATGTTCAAAGGTTTCGGCCAGCATGTTTTAAAGGTCCATAATTATGCTAAAAATCATGATAATGTTGTTAGTGTTCCCTTATGATGTTTAGAAGTTAAGTGTAATTTTTGGGAATTTTTGGGATACCCTAGAGGCCCCATATGTCTCGGCCAACATGAAAGAAGCAAAACCCAGAACCTTAAGTTCAAGGGTTTCGGCCACCATGATTTAAAAGTCTAAAAATATGTTAAAAATCATAATAATGTTATTTATTGTTCCCTTATGATTTCTAGATATTAAGTATAGTTTTTGGGAATTTTTGGGGTACCCTAGAGGCCCCATATGTTTCGGCCAACATGAAAGAAGCAAAACCCAGAACCTTAAGTTCAAGGGTTTCAGCCACCATGATTTAAATGTCTATAAATATGTTAAAAATCATGATAATGTTATTTAATGTTCCCTTATGATGTGTAGAGGTTAAGTATAATTTTTGAGAATTTTTGGAGAACCCTAGAGGCCCATATGGTTCGGCCAACCCCAAGGACCCAAGGGTTAAGGGTTGAGTCTTTAACTTCAAGCATATGTTTATGTGTTGCCATGATATAAGGATGATGGATGGTGATTATGTGAATTTTCACAAAGCCTTGGGACTCCACAAGTTTCGGCCAATATGGGTTAATAGGGAAAAAGTTAAGATTTATTTCAAGTAAGGGTCCCAATAGCCTTATGGTAAGATGTGATTTATGCTTATGAATGATATGTCATGTTTATGAATGATATGCTATGTTATGAATGATATGTCATGTTTATGAATGATATGCCATGTTATGAATGATATGCCATGGTTAAGAATGATATGCCATGTTATGAATGATATGCCATGTTTACGCATGATATGCCATGTTTATGAATGATATGCCATGGTTATGAATGATATGCCATGTATACGAATATATGTCATGCTCTATGAATGATGTGTACAAATACCATGTCTAAGAATGAAAATGATGAATGACAAGTATGATGAATGAAAGATGATGCTTATGCCTTTAAGGCATAAATATGCTAACGACACGGTCGATGGTCGACGGTACGACGGTCGTGAGGACCGGTAAATGGGCCGGTAGACGGGCCGAGCCGTAACAAGTTATGCTATGTTAAGTATGCTATGAATGAATGATGATGAATGACAAGTATGATGAATGAAAGATGATGCTTATGTCTTTAAGGCATAAATATGCTAAACGGCACGGTCGATGGTTGACGGTACGACGGTCGAGAGGACCGGTAAATGGGCCGGTAGACGGGCCGAGCCGTAACAAGTTATGATATGATAAGTATGCTATGAATGTCTTATGAATGATGAAGCATGAAAAGTATTTTACTTTATGTATGGGCTTGTACCGGACCGAAGTATGGGTCCAAGGGATGGGTACCTTAAGAACGCCCCGGTTTTGGACTACCGAAGCTGTCCGCGGTTCTGGCCCTACCGGAGCTGGGCAACAGGGATGGGCACCTTAAGAACGCCTCGGTTTGGGGACTACCGACGATGTTGTCCTTACCCTAGTAGGTTGGGGCTCGCGACCTCGGACTTGCTAGGGATGCGCGCTATGATGTATGTATGTGGTACAAGCCGGGGACCCCAAATGATGTTATGATGATTATGTTTAAGAAATGAAAAGTATGTTTTTAAGAATTAAGCATTCTTATGATATATATGCATTGCCCATGCATTCATTATGAAAAAGTATGTTTATGAAAAGTATGTTCATGAAAAGTATGATTTTAAACTAAGCATCCATATATGTATATGCATTCCACTCATGCCTCCATTCATGTTATGCATTATGCTATGATGATAAGATTTTATGCTTACGCTTCATGTTAAGAAATATGCATGAGAACAAATGATCTATGCCATGATTATGTTAGGAAGATGTTCATATGCTATGATAAGTATTATGTCATGCTACTATGTTTATGATTTATGCCATGAAAGATGTCATGCTACTATGTTTATGATTTATGCCATGAAAGATGTCATGCTACTATGTTTATGATTTATGCCATGAATTATGACATGCTTAGAATGTCTGCTATGTTTATGATTTATGTCATGAATTATGTCATGCTTAGAATGTCTACTATGTTTATGATTTATGCCATGAATTATGTCATGCTTAGAATGTCTTTTATGTTTATGAGTTATGCCATGAATTATGCCATGCTTAGAATGTCTACTATGTTTATGTTCATGCCATGCTATGTATACGATAAGTGATGTAAGATGTTATGTTTCAAGTAGAGCACCAAGTATGTTAATGTTTTATGTTCTCATTATGAGATGATGAATGATGAATGGTTTTGTGAGTAGGAAAGAGTCTTACTAAGCCTGTGTGCTTATAGTCTTATTTCCTTATACCGCAGATCATTCAAGGGGACAATGAAGGAAGCAGCAGGAGGGCAAGAACGCATGTGTGTAGTAGTGACTTGACCAGGAAACTTTATGTTTACGGTTTATGCTAGAACTTCACCTTGGTTACTTATATGTCTGAATAATGACCTGTGGAACCTTATGATATGATGTTACGTATGACATGATATGATATGATGCTTAAGTTCAAAGTTAATATGCTAAGGTTCATATGTCATTAAGTTAAGAATGGTAACAGGGCATGTATAAGTTAAAGTTATTCCGCTGCCTTATGATGTCTACATGCCCTAAGCATGTTAACGTAACGCCGCTTATGAAAAAAAGAAAAAAAAAGCGGGCGTTACAGGTTGGTATCAGAGCAGTAACCATCTCACTATACACACATCAAGCCCTCTCCTGCAGCTTCCAAGTAAGTACTTTTAAGTGTATTTTATGTTCTATTATGGTTCTAGAATGATGATACTTATGACTATAGAATATGCAAGTATGAACAGTATTGATGATGAAAAGTACGTTACGATAAGTAACGACGAATGATGCTTTATCTTCTTTTAGGAATTAAATGTTCAGAATAATATAGGGGTAGGAATAGCAATCACTTATAGTAGCCTTACTTGTATTTTATATGTGAGTGATAGAGAGTGAGGGTGATCCGTAGAGATTTAACTTAAGTAGCTACCGTCAGGTAGAATGGATATAGGAAATGATTGAGTGGTGGCAAAATGGAGTAAATCGGAAAAGGAGAGCAAGTAGACGTGAGAGGAGGAATGTGTAAAGTAATGAGGACTTTATCTGTATGAGTGTCATGACTGGTTGGAATTAAGAAAAGTGGTGGACCAAAGCAAGTTTGCACTGCTGATAAAAGGTGTATGTTAATATTTAGTGATGAGCATAGAAGTAAAGAAAGGATGGTGCTTTATTAAGGGAGACTTATTAACTGTAGTATTAAGGGAGTAGAGTATTTGGTATGGGTATTCTAAGAGATTGTAGTGGTTATGAAATGAAGACATAGTGATGTATATCTATTAGGAATAGATTAATGTGATAAGTTATTTGAATTCTCAAGCAGATATATATATAGTAGTAGCCATAGGGAAATATTCTTGATACAGGAAAGAAAGAGAGTAAGAACTAGATGTGCAGAAGGAGGCGTGATAAAGATCAGCGAATAGGACCTTAGCTATAACTCGGTATGAAGGAACTAGAGCTTAGTGTTATCAGAGGCAAGAATGTAGTAAGAACTTCCTTTCAAGCAAACCTACTAGGTGAAACGATCTAATAAGGTATGGATTTTGGAGAAGATCGACATAGGGATATTTTATAAATTCTTGATAGAGAAGTAAAATACGGAGATCATAAGAATGTGATTTTTGCGATTAGAGTGGAGAAAGCATGGCTGATAAATGAGAAAAAGGTATTTGGATACGTGAAAGAAGACTATGGAAAGATATAACAGAAAGTTAGAAGTTTAGTATAATATGTGGTTAAATTATGATAGTAACAGTTCATGAGAACAGTAAAGAATGGACAGTAAAGTAATTTGGATTGAGTGAAAACAATGAAATGAATACTCCAAATCATCTCTCTTACAAGTGTAAGTGGTATTTTCTTTTAGATTATGATGGGTAGAGTTAGGCAATGAATATTTAATTTAATCTATTAGTAAGTGAAATATAATCAGAATTCTTGTCGTGTCCTAATAAAAGAGAATCATATAATACTAATCGTAATTTTCGTTTAGTTTAATACAGATAAAAGATGTATGTGAGAAGCAGAGACTTGGAAATCAGTCCCAATTGAGAGGAGCTTCGGAGTAATAAGTTGGGGCATAGATGATAAATTTGTGCATAGTAAGTGAAAGTTAGAGTCTTGTTTGATGTAGCATATTAACCAGGAATATGTTAAATTATACTCTTTCGTGTATAACTTAAGAGTAGACAAAATTTTGACAATAAGTAATAGAAACAGTGATAAACAATTAGAGCTAGAAAAAAAGATGTTTGAGAGTAAATCATAGTTATCTATTAGAAGCACCTAAGTGTAGAAATGTAGCATAATGAATAGAATGATATGATAGCACGAAGAGTAGAAGCAGTTATTATGGTAGGTAGAAATCCTAAAGATGTAGCAATTTTGATATAAGAGTTGCATAACTAATGGACCAAAAGCGGAGCCCGAGATATGTGGGGCCATACTTAATTTTGAAAAGAGTTGGTAAGGGGGCATATGAGTTGGAGCTGCCTCCGGAGATGTCAGCTATCGATAACGTATTCCACGTATCCCTGCTTAAAAAGTGTATCCCGAATATGGACCAAGTGATCGAGCCGCAGATAGTACAAGTACAAGAGGACCTAAGTTATGAGAGCAGACCCATCCAGATTTTGGATAGGGAAGTCAAGAAGCTGAGGAATAAGGAGGTACCTCTAGTCAAGATCTTATGGCGAAGCCAGCGGTTCGAGGAAGCTACTTGGGAACGTGAGGACGAAATGAGGCGCAAGTACCCGAAATTATTCTAAGTTCGAGGATGAACTTTCAAGAGGTATGGGGGATTGTAACGACCCGGAAAATTCTCTTAATATTTTCTTAAAATATTAAGCATGTTTAAATAATTTTCCAAGGGACCTAGAAATATTAAGGAGAACTTTGGCCTAGAAAACCCATGTTTTCTGATTGAAATTGAGAAAACTAAGTACTAATGAGCTTTAAATGGGCTCCGTAAAGGGGTATTAATTAGGTAAAATTAATATAAATTGGGTAAAATTAATATAAATATAAAAGAATTTTATTTAGGAATATTAGTACAATTATGGGTAATTTTAGGGGGGATTTTCGGAATTTAAGAAAATAAAATAATAAAATAAATGGAATGAAAATAAAAATAAAAATAAATGTGCATGAGCCAAGGATTTAACCTTGGACCTCTTGTAACCACCAAGAATGCTTTAACCAACTCACCTAGCAAGGAATGCTTATGAGTAATTGAAGTGGAGGTTGGTTAAGAGGTAAAAGGAGGTGAAGGGTCATGGAGAGGCTCTTTAATTGCTCATTAATTGCCTCCTTGATGGGTTATAATGAGAGGAGTTTTGGGAGTTACATATTCTCTCAATCAATAGCATTACCTCTCCTCTTCATTCCCATTCTTGCCGAGCACCAAAGGGAGGAGTCCTTGGGGAAAACTTCACAAGAGGTTTCATCCCTCAAGATCTAAAGTTCCTACAAGGTGACAAAGACTAGTTGGGGTTAAGAGATACCAAGTCCTCTTCCTTCTCCTCTTTCAAGGTTCCAAAAATCAAGAAATCTAAGGTAAGACTCCCTCACCTGTGGTATGATAGTTACCTATGATTTCCATGATTTTTGGCATGATATATGGGTTAGTTTTCGGATTTAATGTTGAAGAGAAACAAAATCAAGGTTCCTATGTTCAAAGGTTTCGGCGAGCATGTTTTAAAGGTCCATAATTATGCTAAAAATCATGATAATGTTGTTAGTGTTCCCTTATGATTTTTAGAAGTTAAGTGTAATTTTTGGGAATTTTTGGGATACCCTAGAGGCCCCATATGTCTCGGCCAACATGAAAGAAGCAAAACCCAGAACCTTAAGTTCAAGGGTTTCGGCCACCATGATTTAAATGTCTATAAATATGTTAAAAATCATGATAATGTTATTTAATGTTCCCTTATGATGTGTAGAGGTTAAGTATAATTTTTGGGAATTTTTGGAGTACCCTAGAGGCCCATATGGTTCGGCCAACCCCAAGGACCCAAGGGTTAAGGGTTGAGTCTTTAACTTCAAGCATATGTTTATGTGTTGCCATGATATAAGGATGATGGATGGTGATTATGTGAATTTTCACATAGCCTTGGGACTCCACAAGTTTCGGCCAATATGGGTTAATAGGGAAAAAGTTAAGATTTATTTCAAGTAAGGGTCCCAATAGCCTTATGGTAAGATGTGATTTATGCTTATGAATGATATGTCATGTTTATGAATGATATGCTATGTTATGAATGATATGCCATGTTTATGAATGATATGCTATGTTATGAATGATATGCCATGGTTATGAATGATATGCCATGTTATGAATGATATGCCATGTTTACGCATGATATGCCATGTTTATGAATGATATGTCATGGTTATGAATGATATGCCATGTATACGAATGTATGCCATGCTCTATGAATGATGTGTACAAACACCATGTCTAACAATGAAAATGATGAATGACAAGTATGATGAATGAAAGATGATGCTTATGCCTTTAAGGCATAAATATGCTAACGGCACGGTCGATGGTCGACGGTACGACGGTCGAGAGGACCGGTAAATGGGCCGGTAGACGGGCCGAGCCGTAACAAGTTATGCTATGTTAAGTATGCTATGAATGAATGATGATGAATGACAAGTATGATGAATGAAAGATGATGCTTATGTCTTTAAGGCATAAATATGCTAAACGGCACGGTCGATGGTTGACGGTACGACGGTCGAGAGGACCGGTAAATGGGCCGGTAGACGGGCCGAGCCGTAACAAGTTATGATATGATAAGTATGCTATGAATGTCTTATGAATGATGAAGCATGAAAAGTATTTTACTTTATGTATGGGCTTGTACCGGACCGAAGTATGGGTCCAAGGGATGGGTACCTTAAGAACGCCCCGGTTTTGGACTACCGAAGCTGTCCGCGGTTCTGGCCCTACCGGAGCTGGGCAACAGGGATGGGCACCTTAAGAACGCCTCGGTTTGGGGACTACCGACGATGTTGTCCTTACCCTAGTAGGTTGGGGCTCGCGACCTCGGACTTGCTAGGGATGCGCGCTATGATGTATGTATGTGGTACAAGCCGGGGACCCCAAATGATGTTATGATGATTATGTTTAAGAAATGAAAAGTATGTTTTTAAGAATTAAGCATCCTTATGATATATATGCATTGCCCATGCATTCATTATGAAAAAGTATGTTTATGAAAAGTATGTTCATGAAAAGTATGATTTTAAACTAAGCATCCATATATGTATATGCATTCCACTCATGCCTCCATTCATGTTATGCATTATGCTATGATGATAAGATTTTATGCTTACGCTTCATGTTAAGAAATATGCATGAGAACAAATGATCTATGCCATGATTATGTTAGGAAGATGTTCATATGCTATGATAAGTATTATGCCATGTTACTATGTTTATGATTTATGCCACGAAAGATGCCATGCTACTATGTTTATGATTTATGCCATGAAAGATGTCATGCTACTATGTTTATGATTTATGCTATGAATTATGCCATGCTTAGAATGTCTGCTATGTTTACGATTTATGCCATGAATTATGCCATGCTTAGAATGTCTACTAGGTTTATGAGTTATGCCATGAATTATGCCATGCTTAGAATGTCTACTATGTTTATGTTCATGTCATGCTATGTATACGATAAGTGATGTAAGATGTTATGTTTCAAGTAGAGCACCAAGTATATTAATGTTTTATGTGCTCATTATGAGATGATGAATGATGAATGGTTTTGTGAGTAGGAAAGAGTCTTACTAAGCCTGTGTGCTTATAGTCTTATTTCCTTATACCGCAGATCATTCAAGGGGACAATGAAGGTAGCAGCAGGAGGGCAAGAACGCATGTGTGTAGTAGTGACTTGGCCCAGGAAACTTTATGTTTACGGTTTATGCTAGAACTTCACCTTGGTTACTTATATGTCTGAATAATGACCTGTGGAACCTTATGATATGATGTTACGTATGACATGATATGATATGATGCTTAAGTTCAAAGTTAATATGCTAAGGTTCATATGTCATTAAGTTAAGAATGGTAACAGGGCATGTATAAGTTAAAGTTATTCCGCTGCCTTATGATGTCTACATGCCCTAAGCATGTTAACGTAACGCCGCTTATGAAAAAAAGAAAAAAAAGCGGGCGTTACAGGTTGGTATCAGAGCAGTAACCATCTCACTATACACACATCAAGCCCTCTCCTGCAGCTTCCAAGTAAGTACCTTTAAGTGTATTTTATGTTCTATTATGGTTCTAGAATGATGATACTTATGACTATAGAATATGCAAGTATGAACAGTATTGATGATGAAAAGTACGTTACGATAAGTAACGACGAATGATGCTTTATCTTCTTTTAGGAATTAAATGTTCAGAATAATATAGGGGTAGGAATAGCAATCACTTATAGTAGCCTTACTTGTATTTTATATGTGAGTGATAGAGAGTGAGGGTGATCCGTAGAGATTTAACTTAAGTAGCTACCGTCAGGTAGAATGGATATAGGAAATGATTGAGTGGTGGCAAAACGGAGTAAATCGGAAAAGGAGAGCAAGTAGACGTGAGAGGAGGAATGTGTAAAGTAATGAGGACATTATCTGTATGAGTGTCATGACTGGTTGGAATTAAGAAAAGTGGTGGACCAAAGCAAGTTTGTACTGCTGATAAAAGGTGTATGTTAATATTTAGTGATGAGCATAGAAGTAAAGAAAGGATGGTGCTTTATTAAGGGAGACTTATTAACTGTAGTATTAAGGGAGTAGAGTATTTGGTATGGGTATTCTAAGAGATTGTAGTGGTTATGAAATGAAGACATAGTGATGTATATCTATTAGGAATAGATTAATGTGATAAGTTATTTGAATTCTCAAGCAGATATATATATAGTAGTAGCCATAGGGTAATATTCTTGATACAGGAAAGAAAGAGAGTAAGAACTAGATGTGCAGAAGGAGGCGTGATAGAGATCAGCGAATAGGACCTTAGCTATAACTCGGTATGAAGGAACTAGAGGTTAGTGTTATCAGAGGCAAGAATGTAGTAAGAACTTCCTTTCAAGCAAACCTACTAGGTGAAACGATCTAATAAGGTATGGATTTTGGAGAAGATCGACATAGGGATATTTTATAAATTCTTGATAGAGAAGTAAAATACGGAGATCATAAGAATGTGATTTTTGCGATTAGAGTGGAGAAAGCATGGCTGATAAATGAGAAAAAGGTATTTGGATACGTGAAAGAAGACTATGGAAAGATATAACAGAAAGTTAGAAGTTTAGTATAATATGTGGTTAAATTATGATAGTAACAGTTCATGAGAACAGTAAAGAATGGACAGTAAAGTAATTTGGATTGAGTGAAAACAATGAAATGAATACTCCAAATCATCTCTCTTACAAGTGTAAGTGGTATTTTCTTTTAGATTATGATGGGTAGAGTTAGGCAATGAATATTTAATTTAATCTATTAGTAAGTGAAATATAATCAGAATTCTTGTCGTGTCCTAATAAAAGAGAATCATATAATACTAATCGTAATTTTCGTTTAGTTTAATACAGATAAAAGATGTATGTGAGAAGCAGAGACTTGGAAATCAGTCCCAATTGAGAGGAGCTTCGGAGTAATAAGTTGGGGCATAGATGATAAATTTGTGCATAGTAAGTGAAAGTTAGAGTCTTGTTTGAGGTAGCATATTAACCAGGAATATGTTAAATTATACTCTTTCGTGTATAACTTAAGAGTAGACAAAATTTTGACAATAAGTAATAGAAACAGTGATAAACAATTAGAGCTAGAAAAAAAGATGTTTGAGAGTAAATCATAGTTATCTATTAGAAGCACCTAAGTGTAGAAATGTAGCATAATGAATAGAATGATATGATAGCACGAAGAGTAGAAGCAGTTATTATGGTAGGTAGAAATCCTAAAGATGTAGCAATTTTGATATAAGAGTTGCATAACTAATGGACCAAAAGCGGAGCCCGAGATATGTGGGGCCATACTTAATTTTGAAAAGAGTTGGTAAGGGGGCATATGAGTTGGAGCTGCCTCCGGAGATGTCAGCTATCATAACGTATTCCACGTATCCCTGCTTAAAAAGTGTATCCCGAATATGGACCAAGTGATCGAGCCGCAGATAGTACAAGTACAAGAGGACCTAAGTTATGAGAGCAGACCCATCCAGATTTTGGATAGGGAAGTCAAGAAGCTGAGGAATAAGGAGGTACCTCTAGTCAAGATCTTATGGCGAAGCCAGCGGTTCGAGGAAGCTACTTGGGAACGCGAGGACGAAATGAGGCGCAAGTACCCGGAATTATTCTAAGTTCGAGGACGAACTTTCAAGAGGTATGGGGGATTGTAACGACCCGGAAAATTCTCTTAATATTTTCTTAAAATATTAAGCATGTTTAAATAATTTTCCAAGGGACCTAGAAATATTAAGGAGAACTTTGGCCTAGAAAACCCATGTTTTCTCATTGAAATTGAGAAAACTAAGTACTAATGAGCTTTAAATGGGCTCCGAAAAGGGGTATTAATTAGGTAAAATTAATATAAATTGGGTAAAATTAATATAAATATAAAAGAATTTTATTTAGGAATATTAGTACAATTATGGGTAATTTTAGGGGGGATTTTCGGAATTTAAGAAAATAAAATAATAAAATAAATGGAATGAAAATAAAAATAAAAATAAATGTGCATGAGCCAAGGATTTAACCTTGGACCTCTTGTAACCACCAAGAATGCTTTAACCAACTCACCTAGCAAGGAATGCTTATGAGTAATTGAAGTGGAGGTTGGTTAAGAGGTAAAAGGAGGTGAAGGGTCATGGAGAGGCTCTTTAATTGCTCATTAATTGCCTCCTTGATGGGTTAGAATGAGAGGAGTTTTGGAAGTTACTTATTCTCTCAATCAATAGCATTACCTCTCCTCTTCATTCCCATTCTTGCCGAGCACCAAAGGGAGGAGTCCTTGGGGAAAACTTCACAAGAGGTTTCATCCCTCAAGATCTAAAGTTCCTACAAGGTGACAAAGACTAGTTGGGGTTAAGAGATACCAAGTCCTCTTCCTTCTCCTCTTTCAAGGTTCCAAAAATCAAGAAATCTAAGGTAAGACTCCCTCACCTGTGGTATAATAGTTACCTATGATTTCCATGATTTTTTCCATGATATATGGGTTAGTTTTCGGATTTAATGTTGAAGAGAAACAAAATCAAGGTTCCTATGTTCAAAGGTTTCGGACAGCATGTTTTAAAGGTCCATAATTATGCTAAAAATCATGATAATGTTTTTAGTATTTCCTTATGATGTTTAGAAGTTATGTGTAATTTTTGGGAATTTTTGGGATACCCTAGAGGCCCCATATGTCTCGGCCAACATGAAAGAAGCAAAACCCAGAACCTTAAGTTCAAGGGTTTCGGCCACCATGATTTAAATGTCTAAAAATATATTAAAAATCATGATAATGTTATTTAGTGTTCCCTTATGATGTTTATACATTAAGTATAATTTTTGGGAATTTTTGGCATACCCTAGAGGCCCCATATGTTTCGGCCAACATGAAAGAAGCAAAACCCAGAACCTTAAGTTCAAGGGTTTCGGCCACCATGATTTAAATGTCTATAAATATGTTAAAAATCATGATAATGTTATTTAATGTTCCCTTATGATGTGTAGAGGTTAAGTATAATTTTTGGGAATTTTTGGAGTACCCTAGAGGCCCATATGGTTCGGCCAACCCCAAGGACCCAAGGGTTAAGGGTTGAGTCTTTAACTTCAAGCATATGTTCATGTGTTGCCATGATATAAGGATGATGGATGGTGATTATGTGAATTTTCACATAGCCTTGGGACTCCACAAGTTTCGGCCAATATGGGTTAATAGGGAAAAAGTTAAGATTTATTTCAAGTAAGGGTCCCAATAGCCTTATGGTAAGATGTGATTTATGTTTATGAATGATATGTTATGTTTATGAATGATATGTTATGTTTATGAATGATATGCCATGTTTATGAATGATATGCTATGTTATGAATGATATGTCATGGTTATGAATGATATGCCATGTTATGAATGATATGCCATGTTTACGCATGATATGCCATGTTTATGAATGATATGCCATGGTTATGAATGATATGCCATGTATACGAATGTATGCCATGCTCTATGAATGATGTGTACAAACACCATGTCTAACAATGAAAATGATGAATGACAAGTATGATGAATGAAAGATGATGCTTATGCCTTTAAGGCATAAATATGCTAACGGCACGGTCGATGGTCGACGGTACGACGGTCGAGAGGACCGGTAAATGGGCCGGTAGACGGGCCGAGCCGTAACAAGTTATGCTATGTTAAGTATGCTATGAATGAATGATGATGAATGACAAGTATGATGAATGAAAGATGATGCTTATGTCTTTAAGGCATAAATATGCTAAACGGCACGGTCGATGGTTGACGGTACGACGGTCGAGAGGACCGGTAAATGGGCCGGTAGACGGGCCGAGCCGTAACAAGTTATGATATGATAAGTATGCTATGAATGTCTTATGAATGATGAAGCATGAAAAGTATTTTACTTTATGTATGGGCTTGTACCGGACCGAAGTATGGGTCCAAGGGATGGGTACCTTAAGAACGCCCCGGTTTTGGACTACCGAAGCTGTCCGCGGTTCTGGCCCTACCGGAGCTGGGCAACAGGGATGGGCACCTTAAGAACGCCTCGGTTTGGGGACTACCGACGATGTTGTCCTTACCCTAGTAGGTTGGGGCTCGCGACCTCGGACTTGCTAGGGATGCGCGCTATGATGTATGTATGTGGTACAAGCCGGGGACCCCAAATGATGTTATGATGATTATGTTTAAGAAATGAAAAGTATGTTTTTAAGAATTAAGCATCCTTATGATATATATGCATTGCCCATGCATTCATTATGAAAAAGTATGTTTATGAAAAGTATGTTAATGAAAAGTATGATTTTAAACTAAGCATCCATATATGTATATGCATTCCACTCATGCCTCCATTCATGTTATGCATTATGCTATGATGATAAGATTTTATGCTTACGCTTCATGTTAAGAAATATGCATGAGAACAAATGATCTATGCCATGATTATGTTAGGAAGATGTTCATATGCTATGATAAGTATTATGGCATGCTACTATGTTTATGATTTATGCCATGAAAGATGTCATGCTACTATGTTTATGATTTATGCCATGAAAGATGTCATGCTACTATGTTTATGATTTATGCCATGAATTATGCCATGCTTAGAATGTCTGCTATGTTTATGATTTATGTCATGAATTATGCCATGCTTAGAATGTCTACTATGTTTATGATTTATGCCATGAATTATGCCATGCTTAGAATGTCTACTATGTTTATGAGTTATGCCATGAATTATGCCATGCTTAGAATGTCTACTATGTTTATGTTCATGCCATGCTATGTATACGATAAGTGATGTAAGATGTTATGTTTCAAGTAGAGCACCAAGTATGTTAATGTTTTATGTGCTCATTATGAGATGATGAATGATGAATGGTTTTGTGAGTAGGAAAGAGTCTTACTAAGCCTGTGTGCTTATAGTCTTATTTCCTTATACCGCAGATCATTCAAGGGGACAATGAAGGAAGCAGCAGGAGGGCAAGAACGCATGTGTGTAGTAGTGACTTGGCCCAGGAAACTTTATGTTTACGGTTTATGCTAGAACTTCACCTTGGTTACTTATATGTCTGAATAATGACCTGTGGAACCTTATGATATGATGTTACGTATGACATGATATGATATGATGCTTAAGTTCAAAGTTAATATGCTAAGGTTCATATGTCATTAAGTTAAGAATGGTAACAGGGCATGTATAAGTTAAAGTTATTCCGCTGCCTTATGATGTCTACATGCCCTAAGCATGTTAACGTAACGCCGCTTATGAAAAAAAGAAAAAAAAAAGCAGGCGTTACAGTACCTTATCTAAGTTGTTTGACCTAAACTCATGCTTTATTCTATGTATTGATGTTTATAAAAATATTACATGTACCCATATGCATGATAATCCAAGGAGAACTCTAGATCATACACCTAGACTAGTGTTTGGCGAAGTACAAACTACTTTTGCACTTGTGAATGAATTCTTATGAAAAATATGCTTTTATTCCCATGTTATGTGAATGATTATGCTATGAAATCCCTACTGTGAGTTTCGACAAATTACAAGAATAAGGGTTAAGAATAGGTTCGAGTACAAAGCATGCCCCTAAACTAGTGTTTAATGAAGCCTAGACTACCTTTATGCTTGTATATGATCTTAATGGTAAAATATGTTTTTGTTTACATGTTATATGAACTTTTAGACCATGTTATACATACTGTAAATTTTGGCCAATTACTAGAATAAAGGCTAAGAATAAGTTCAAGTACAATTCATGCACCTAAACTAGTATTTAGTGAAGTCTAGACTACCAGTGTACTTGTAAATGACCTCTTATGTAATGTATGTTTTTATTTCCATGATTATATGACTTTTATGCTATGATATCCTTGCTATGAAGTTTAGGCCAGCATGTATTAAGATGAGAAAAGAAAGATTAAACTAACATATTGCCTTGATTAAGGCAAGCATGTTATATGTATGATATATTGATGAAACTAGCATGATGGTTGCTTCACTTACATGTGTTAAAAGAAAGGTCCTTCCATGTCTTGCTATTTATGCTAATGATTATGCCATGAAAGTATGTCTATGTTTATGAATGATTGAATGCCTATAGTACATGCAATATGAAAGAAAGAAAGAAAAAGAAAGAATGCATGTTCTATATATGAAAGTATGCTTATGATTATGAATGATTGAATGTCTATAGTACATGCAATATAAAAGAAAGAAAGGAATGCATGTTCTATATGGAAGAAAGAAAGAAAAGAAAAGAATGCATGTATGTATTTTACTTTAAAAAATGGCTTGTACCGGGTCTTGAAATAGATCCACGGTTCTGGACTACCGAAGTTGTCCCTAGGCTGAAAGATAGTAAGCCTAGAATGTAGACCCCTGTAGGTCGGGATTAGCTACCTCGCATCCTACATAGGGGAATGTGCGCAAAAGAAAGAATGGGTACAAAGCCGGGGACCCCAAAGAAGATGATGTATATGATTTTAAAGTATTATTTACTATGTTTTCCAAATAGCATCCTAATGTTTTGAAATGCACATGTTCTATGTTTATATGTCTTCATGTATCTTATGTGCCTTATGAATTTTATGCTATCCATGAAATGTTATATGTTTTAAAATGCATGCGACGTACGGATTTAGTGAGTAGGAAAGAGCTTACTAAGTTTTATACTTATAGTTTGTGTTGCTTATGTTGCA
>JAGFNQ010008079.1:0-88763 GCA_024364735.1 Boesenbergia rotunda
TTTTGAGGTCTTGAAATCCACACGGACTCTACATTTTGCCTCCGAGCTTGGGATCCACCACTACATTAGCCAACTAGGTCAGGAAATAAACCTCCCAAATGTGGTCAGCTTCCATCAGCTTGGTGATCTCGACTCTGTTTATCTTATCTTGTTCAAGCCTGAAATGTCCCTTTATATGTCGGACTGGACTAGTTTTTGGGTCAGTGTTAAGTCGGTGTTCCATGACTGAGGGTGGCACCCCAGTGACCTTCTTGGCCAACCAAGAAAAGATATCTTGGTTGTAAGATAAGCAGCTAATTACCTTTTGTTTCAACTCGGGAGGGAGGTCAGCTACCACTCACGTAGTCCGCTTCTACTTCTTCATTCCCCTCGATCGGCCGAGCTGGAGAAAAATCATGAACAAGCTGAACCTCGACCCCTCGGGTTCATTGACTTTTTCATGATTCGACCCGTACCACCTTGGAATAGCATTTCCTTGTGGTTGTCTGGTCACCCCTGACTTCGCCCACTTGGTCGTCCATGGAAATCTTTATCTTTATCTTTATCGTTATCTTTATCTTCTGGTGATAGCTGGAAACTACAACTTGAAATGAGCTCAGAGTGGATTGTCCTAGGATGACATTGTAAGTGGATGGGGCATCGACCACTGTAAAGACAACGGTCCGAGTTTGCTTCAAAGGTTCATCTCCATGGGACAACAGGACACTTATTTGCCTGAGCAACTCTGCCTCATATCTAATAAACCTGAATAGCGTCATAGAGATGGGTCATATCTCCTATCGTCCTATTTGCATCTAGTCAAAAGCCTTTCTAAAAAGCTCATTAGTCAAGCTCTCAATATCGTTAAAGACTCTCATCACGTTGTAATTAGCTGTGACAACTCTTACCCCCAACGCGTCCATATGGGGATTAGTTACCCCTTCAAGTTCAGGCCTAAAATTGATTGGGGTACCTGTCTCCGCCAAGATTTGGAGCCAATCCTATAACTTGAGCCTTCGGCCATGAGTCTTCATGGCGCAGTTTGAGTGTTCATCAGTCGAACCTCTGGAGATCATGTTGATGTCACCTTGACACAAGGGATTCTTCCGAGCATCTTCGAAATGGGTTGTATACCGAAGCTGATTGGCCTCACAATACCAAGACCTCCTTCTCGGGGGCATGTCCCTTCGATGATTATCTCATCAATTAGGTGAATATCTTACCACTAACGCGTCCATATGGGGAGTAGTTACCCCTTCAAGTTCAAGCCTAAAATTGATTGGGGGACCTATCTCCGCCCAAGATTTGGAGCCAATCCTATAACTCTTGAGCCTTCAGCCATGAGTCTTCTAGGCTCAGTTTGAGTGTTCATCAGTCGAACCTTTCGAGATCATGTTGATGTCACCTTGACACAAGGGATTCTTCCGAGCATCTTCGTAATGGGTTGTCTACCGAAGCTGATTTGCCTCACAATACCAAGACCTCCTTCTCGGGGGCTGATGGAACCCAAAAGATAGGTTGTCACGAATGTGGGTCTCAAATTTAGATATTTGTAAAGCTGGAAACCCTTTTTGCTAACAAGGATAAAAATGTAGTAAAGGGGCCACAGGTCGTATTTTTCCAAGGGCTAGTTAAGGTTGTTTGATTCAAACTCGAGTTTATGTGTCGTCAAATGTTTTTGGGTTTCAAATAAGAACTGGGTTTTGTTTGCAATTAGAAATGAAAACACAATGAAAAGTAAAGAAACTTAACTAAATGAACTTAAACAAGGTAATGGCAATTAATGAACTCAACCAATGAACACTTTAATCAACTAATGCAAATTTGCTAAATTTGAAAAATAAATCTGAATTCAAATGCAAGAGTACACTACAAGGGTATTGAACTTTAGGAATTACCATTCAAATCAAACCAAATGCTAAGCAATCTAAAAAAAACAATCTGATACAAAGTCAATGCAGAAACTTCCTTTGATACACAATGCGAACAACTAAAATTCATATATGCAGAAATGAAGATTAAAACTCCGAATCACAAACTGATTTCCAGCACAATAGCGCTCTTAAAGGTGTGTATAGCTTCAGGTTTCAAACTCAACACAACAAAATTGCAAGCACGGTGCAAAATTCAGAGAAAACTCAAATGCAGAAATGGAGATTGACACAAAATTCAGAAATGATACGCTGCAGAATTTCAGAGCAAACCAACTGAAATACAAGCTGATATCAATCAGTTTGTTGGAGTTTCGTTTGATACACAATTCAAAAGCTATGAAATTGATACGCAGCAAGAGAACACTGATCAATTCAGGAACTAATCAAATGCAGAATCAAATTGCAGAATTACAGCAATAAATCAAATGCAGAACCAAACAGGGTAAGCTGAATTCGATGTACAAATCTAACTTCAGAAAAGATTCAAAAGAGCTAATGCTTCACTTGATACAAACTTCAGAAATGCAGCTAACAAGGCAAAACTCGAATGCAGAAAGGCAGCTAACAATTTACATGCATAATCAAATAGGGTAAGCTGAATTTGAGTGCACAAAGTTGATGTTTAGAAAAGATTAAGAAGAACTAATGTTTACTTGATACGAACTTCAGAAACTGGTAAACTAAGACTTGCAGGAATGAAAACTAGAGTTCAGAAATGAAATCTGATACGCAGAAAGGGCTGATACGCAGAACTGATACTAAATTCAGAAATGATTCAAATGCGAAGCAAGCTGATGTAAATGCAATTGTTCACTACACAAACAACCTAGCTAATAAGAGTGCAGAATTGAAACACTAATTAAGGCGGAAACGATTCAGAAAAGAAAACTAAGCCCACTGATACAAAGTTTAAAAAAGATTGATACGCAGAAATTTAAACTACTGCTCGGAATTGAAAATTCACTAAGAAACTAGCATTGATCCCTTCCCTTGGTTCAAGATCTTCTTGCCGTCACACAAGAGTAAGCCAAGAACCCCCTAGCTTGACAGATCGCATGGAAAATCTGACTCAGTGATCGATTCCACTCAAACTCTGCTTCCGGTTGAAAAACCCATCCGATCTCCTCGATCTCGCTGTGTTGGATTGCGGTGATGGCTTGGAGATGATCAGAGCAATCCAGAGAACCCTCCGAATTGCTCAGATGGATGAAAAGTGGCACAAAATTGAGATCTGATTAGTTGAAGGGCAGAGCTGATGAAACCCTCAATCAACTCTGTTCAGTGGCAATTTGGAGCTGGAATCTTCACGGAGCCATCTTCTCGACCATCTAGAACTCGATCCAAGGTGGAATTGAAGCGGTCGCGCAATCAAATGAAGAAAACTTGAAGAAGAAACGAAGAAACGCGAAGAAGACGAAGACTGGCGAAGACGCGACCTCCGATCGGGGGCAAATGAAGCAGTTAATATAGTTTGGAAATGAACGGCCGAGATTCACTTAACTCTATCCAACGGCTGGATCTCTTTAGATTTGAATCAAACTTTTCATATCTTGATCAAGGGTCAGGATCTGCCTCTCAGTAACTCGGATCTTCCAGATTTGCAACGGATAGCTCAGATCTATCTGATATTTGAATGGACGGTCTAGATCCTCCTAAGCTTGATCCAACGGCTAGATGATCTCTGATTTGGATGAAACCTTCAGATCTTTACCTAAGTGCTTGATTAGCCTTAACCTAGTTCGGATTGCATCAAAAGTTCTCAGATGGCTCAGATCTAGCCGTTTTTGAATCAGACGACCCATATTAGTTTGATTCTTGATCACTCGATCCAGATCCACTTCCGACTCAAGTTTGACCCAGCATGACCTAGGTCCATGCTCCTTCCAAGCCTATAAAAATAGATTCACAATTTAGTGCCAAAATATTTCCAATGTATCAAGATTTACAATAAAGCCCAAAATAGAATAAATTCATAAAACCTAGGATAAATTCAATATTAAGCAAGTAAAATATGGGTTAAACATGGATTTTAGAATCTGAAATGATCAACAAAATAGTACTTATCAACTCCCCCACACTTAAACTTGAGCGTCTCGCGAAAACTACTAAATATGTATCCCTTAGATTCTTTCCAAACATAGTTAGAAGCAAGTGAAAAGAAATTACCTAAGGTTGTCAATTCTCAAAAATCTAAGCTCTATGGATTAGTATCTCGTCCTTAAATCAACAACTTAGCATTTTCATCCTTCATGATTCATTGAGATGAATTTAACTCACTAAACCTTTCAAGGAAAGTCTTGGTGGCTCTCTTCTTGAGTTCTAAGTGCATGATGAAAGTGGAGCTCGCTCAAACACACATGCTTTTTGCATTACCATAGGCTTGCTTGCTATCTACTCTCTACCATTATTCATGATTAGGATCCACATCTATAAAAGTTTATTTCAAACAAGCTAAAGACATATGAAATGGTAAGAATGAAGTAAAAGTTAAGAAAATAGAGAAAATTGATGAACTGGAAAACCTAGTTGCTCTAGAATATTTCTAATGCACTTTGCCCTCTTTATAGTCTTCTTTTGAAGTCAAAAGTGTGGTGGAGTAAGAATTTGGCATTGCCCTTGATTCGGATGAAGAAAACCTCATTGGTCTCATT
The DNA here is from genome assembly GCA_024364735.1 of Boesenbergia rotunda. Lineage (NCBI taxonomy): Eukaryota > Viridiplantae > Streptophyta > Magnoliopsida > Zingiberales > Zingiberaceae > Boesenbergia > Boesenbergia rotunda. The sequence goes on from JAGFNQ010008079.1 coordinate 4,565, forward strand.
TTGCCATTTGCTTCATTTGCGTGCCACTTTGTTTCATTCTCTTTTCTTTTTTTTTTCTCTTCTTTCTCTCTTTTTATGGCCCTCTAGTAATGTCAGAAATGTAGTGGAGCAAGTCTTTAATTCGGATGAGAAAAACTTCACTTGTTTCATGGTGCCAAAACTCTTGCGTGCCAACCTTGTTTTTTTTCTCTTTTTTTTTCTGCTTTCTCTGCTTTAATGGTCAGCTGCTACTTTCTGTTTTAGGTCTTCATTTTGTTCAGTCATGATGTGCTCAGCTCCCAAATCGAACTGTCAACTTCCAAAATCACCAAAATATTCAGATTCCAAGCTCTTTTTCCATTTAAGTAGCTTGATACTTTGCTGGCCTCACTGTTTTATTCTATTTTTTTTCTGTTTCAAGTTTCATCCCCACGCAATCAATTCTCAGAATCTAGAATTGTCAGGTTCTTCATCCTTGCAGTTCTCCGCTTCCTTCACAGCAGTTACATCACATAGTAGTGGAGAATTTGAGTGCTCCACATGAAACTTTCTTCTCAGCAAGTTTGAATTCCATCCACAGCACAATCAGTTTCAAGTTGATACACTGCACTGCATTTAGCCTTGATTGATTTCCTCCATTTGCCTTAATAGCAATTTTAACTTTCACTTGAATTGTCCAGTCGATGGAAATCTGCCCCCAAGTGGTTGAGTTTGGGGAGAAACAATTCGGCATGACTGCTTAAGTTCAGTAATGGGCATTTCTGATTTCATCTCAACCTCTTTGATTATAAGAAGCCTACAACATTCAATATCAATATGCATATCAGGTGCTCCACTTTAAATTACTAATCTGACCTTGCTTCCCACTCTTGCAACTCAACTTGGCACATGGATTTCTTTTCATCTTTTTTTTTTTTAGTTCACAGAAATCAGCTTCTCTTGCCAGATTTAATGTTCCAAGATCTCCAAAAACTCAGCTATCAAATGCTCTTCTTCCATTTAATGTGTTTGATAACTTATTTTTTTCCTCACTGTTTTATTCAGTGGCCAAACGTCCTCATCTCTAGCAAAAATTCGACCATGTATCAGTAGTTCATTGCAACTCTGCTGCCTTTCCAGAAATTCTGATCTCTTGTCAGCAACCCTTTCAATTCCATTTCGGTTAAACAACTACACTTACTGATTTCTTTCCAGCACTTTTAGAAATTCTTTGCAATTGAACTGTACAGCTTTTAGCCGGATTTGCAATGAGATAACAACTTCACCTCCAATTCATAACTGAAATTTTCACTTGTTCTTGATACCAAACTCAACTCAAATTGGCATCTTACAAAATAATGCGATAACACTAGCCACCTCCCCCACACTTGATCTTTTGTCCGTCTCGGGCAAAGTATCATTAAGAAACATCCCAAACAAACAAGTCATGGAGAAGTATGGTTAAGAGCAGAAAATATAGAAAGAAAATAGAATAGAGTATGTATCAACTATGATTATTGCCAAAAAATGATATGGAAAGAGAAACAAATTGATTAGCCTCCATAGATGTGATCCAATCATAGAAATATGATTTTGAAAGAACCTAAGCAAGTTCTAGAGTACAATCACATATGTGTGTCACAAAAATAAGGCTAATTCTCACTAGGTACAAATAAATCATCTCAAGTCATCACTTTAGAATCTAAAGCCAAGTAGTACTTAAACATCCAAGAATTCATCCATTAGCTCAAACCTTAAGTCTTAACAACCAAATTTAATTTATTTTCAAGAGACTCTAAAATGATATGAAGATAATCTATAGGGATACATTTATTCCTATTCATTAAGAAAAAGTGCCAAAAGAAATAACATGGTATTTACAATGTCTATTTATTCATCCTATTTTACCTAAGAATTTATTATCAACAACTCACTTCAAAAAGAAAAATTTACTTCTAGAAACATGAAAATGATATATACAATGAAATGTAAGTACAAGAAAAATACACTCCCCTTAATTTGGGCAGATAACGTCTTTGATGTCCAAACCATCCACCTCTAGCTCCTTTAATTCTTCAAAGTACTTTTTGAGCCGGTGGCCATTGACATTCCAAACAAAACCGTTAGATTCATCTTTAATTTCAACAACTCCATAGGGAAAAATGTTAGTTACAATAAATGGACCATCCCACCTTGACCTTAACTTACCTCTTATTAATTTGAGCCTTGATTTGTACAATAATACCTTGTCACCAATTTGGAAGTCTTTCTTCAAGATGTGCTTATCATGGAAGTTTTTGGTCTTTTCCTTGTAGATCCTTGAATTTTCAAATGCTTCTAGCCTAATCTCTTCAAGCTCTTGAAGTTGAAATTTCCTTTCTTCTCCCCCTTTGGTAGCATCGAAATTACACGCCTTTACTGCCCAATATGCTTTGTGCTCTATTTCCATGGGAAGATGACAAGCTTTTCCATACACTAAGCGGTAAGGGGACATGTCAATCGGTGTCTTGAATGTCGTTCTATAAGCCCAAAGTGCATCATCTAGCCTTTTGCTCTAATCTTGTCTAGTGGGCCCAACGGTCTTTTCCAAAATGGATTTGATCTCTCTGTTAGAAATTTCAGCCTGTCCATTTGTTTGGGGATGGTAGGATGTAGAAACCTTATGTACAACCCCATATTTACTAAGTAAGGCCTTCATGTGTTTATTGTAAAAATGAGATCCTTGGTCACTTATTATTGCTCTTGGAATTCCAAACATGCAGAAAATGTGTGACCTAACAAAACTAACAACAACAAAAGAATCGTCAGTCTTGGAGGAAATTACCTCCACCCATTTAGAAACATAATCTACAGCAAGTAAAATGTACAAATAACCACAAGATGCAGGAACAAGTCCCATAAAATCTATTCCCCAAACATCAAAAATCTCACAAGAAAGTATAGTGTTTTGGGGCATCTCATTTCTCGCTCCTATGTTCTCAGTTCACTGACATCTATCACAATTTTTATAAAATACATATGAATCATGAAATAGGGTGGGCCAATATAATCCACACTCTAGCACCTTCCTAGCAGTTCTTTGGGGTCCAAAATGCCCCCCACAAGTTGATGAATGGAAAAATGTAAGGACAGAAGAAAACTCATGGTCTGGTATGCATCTCCTAAATATTTGATCATTACAAAACTTCCATAAATACGGGTCATCCCACACATAGAATTTTGCATCACTTTTAAGTTTATCTTTTTGAGCCTTAGAAAAGTGTGTAGGGAAAACATGTGCAGCTAAGAAATTAACTAGGTCTACATACCAAGGTGTCTCACCATGTATTGCGAGAAGGTGCTCGTCTCTAAAATCATCGTCAATGGTGGTAGAAGATCCATCTCCTTCAATTCTGCTTAGGTGATCTGCAACTAAGTTCTCTTTGCCACTTCTATCTTTGATCTCCAGGTCAAATTCTTGGAGCAGGAGCATCCATATGATCAGTCTAGGTTTAGCATCAGGCTTTTTCAACAAGTATTTTAGAGCTGCATGATCAGAAAAAATAATAACATGTGAGCACAATAAGTAAGATCTGAAACGGTCTAAAGCAAAAACTATGGCAAGAAGCTCTTTCTCAGTGGTAGTGTAATTTGCTTGGGCGGCATCCAGGGTCTTGGAAGCATAGCATATGACATGAGGCGCTCCCTCCACCCTCTGTGCTAGAACAGCTCCCACTGCAAAGTTAGATGCATCACACATTAATTCAAATGGCAAATTCCAATCAGGTGATTTAATAATAGGAGCAAAGGTAAGAGCCTCCCTGAGTCTGTGAAAAGCTTCTTTGCACTTATCATCAAAGCAAAATTCAACATCTTTCTGCAAAAGTTTTGTCAAGGGCCGAGCAATATCGCTAAAGTCTCTAATAAACCTGCGGTAGAAACCTGCATGCCCAAGGAAAGCACGAACGTCCCGTACGCATACGGGGTAAGATAAAGAAGAAATAATACTTATTTTTGCAGGATCTACCTCTATACCTCTCCTAGAGACTATGTGTCCAAGTACAATACCATGCTCTACCATGAAGTGACATTTTTCAAAATTAAGCACAAGGTTAGTCTCAATGCAACGGTGTAAAACCCTAGACAAATTCTCTAAACATGAATCAAAAGACGTGCCAAAAACTGAAAAGTCATCCATAAATACCTCCATACAATGCTCTAGCAACTCACCAAATATACTTACCATGCATCGCTGAAATGTTCCGGGTGCGTTGCAGAGTCCAAAAGGCATATATCTGTAGGCAAAAGTGCCAAAGGGGCAAGTGAAGGTAGTCTTCTCCTGGCCCTCTGGATCTATACAAATCTGAAAGTAGCTTGAATAACGATCCAAAAAACAATAATAGGACTTCCCTGCCAGTCTTTCAAGCATCTGATCAATAAAGGGTAAAGGGAAGTGATCTTTCCTTGTGACCTTGTTGAGCTTTCTGTAATCAATGCAGACTCTCCAGGAATTCTTAACTCTGGTGGGCACTAGTTCGTTGTTTCCATCTTCCACCACTGTCACCCTAGATTTCTTGGGCACCACGTGTATGGGACTAACTCACTGACTATCAGAAATGGGGTAAATAATACCTACCTGTAGAAGTCGAGTCACCTCTTTCTTTACAACGTCCAAAATGATTGGATTAAGTCTCCTTTGTGGCTGCCTCACGGGTTTGACATTTTCTTCCAAGAATATCCTGTGCATACAGATAGCTGGGCTAATACCTGGTATATCTGATAAAGTCCACCCAATCGCCTTCTTGTAATGCCTCAGGACTTGCAATAATTTCTCTTCCTGCTCTGACTCCAAATGCTGTGCAATAATAACTGGAAAATTCTGCTCCTCTCCTAAATACACATATTTCAAGTGGCATGGTGGTGGCTTAAGTTCAATCTAGGCCTGCTCAGTGGGTATGAGTGATCCTTGGGGCTCTGTGCAATCCCCTACACAATCATACCTATGCTCTGAATCCTCTGAAATCTCAATAGAAGTAGGTAATCCTTGGGGCTCTGTGCAATCCCCTACACCTAGAAAATCCTCACCAGCTGGAAGTGAATATGAAATAAATTCTAAAATATCCTCAGTCTCAACAGCAAGTACTCCCTCAGCCTCCTCTGCAAAAATATCTCCTCCAGAAAAATCATGTGAAACTCCCTCAACCACTGAATATGTATCAACCAGTCCATCTAGAATGTCAAAGCTCATAATAGAGTGATCTTCCCTAGGGTACTTCATGGCATCGAAAATACTAAATTGGACTACTATGTCCCCCACTTCCATTGAAAGTGTGTCAGCATAAACATCAATTTTTGTTCTGGCAGTCTTCAGAAAAGGCCTCCCAAGGATGAGTGGGGATCTATGTGCAAGATAGTCTCCTTCCATGTCTAGAATGTAGAAGTCTGCAGGGAAAATCAACTCCTTAACTTTTACCAAAACATCTTCAATAACTCCTGCTGGATGGGTCTGGCTTCTGTCAGCTAATTGAATCACCACTCCAGTGGGCTGTAGAGGGCCAATGTCAAGCATCTGGAAAACTGATCTGGGCATTACATTGATGGAGGCTCCCAAGTCTAGCATAGCATCATGAAATATAGTCCTCCCTATCTCGCATGATACAGTAAAAACTCCAGGGTCTTCACACTTCTGAGGTATGGCATGGATGAGTGCTGAAACATTTTTCCCCAAGCTGACCAACTCATTCTCCTTAAACTTTTTCTTGTGAACACATAGATCTTTCAAAAATTTTGCATACTTAGGAATCTGTTTAATCATGGTCAACAGGGGTACGTTAATTTCTACTTTGCTAAAAAGTTTTACTAGCTCATTGTACTCTTTGGCTTTCTCCTCCTCCATTTGCCTTTTGGCTTGAGTTTTCCGCTGTGGAAAGGGCAAGGGAACTCTCATTTCTTCCTCTTGAATCGAAATTGGAGGGGCTGAATTTTGAGCTGCTGTCCCACTTGATGTAGTTGCTGTGAGGTTGGTTTCGGATCTGATTTCTCCTTCATTTTCCACCAAAATCACAGGATTACTTGATGAAGGAGTTGAACACGGACTAGGGGTGGAACCAACTGATTTTGAAGTGGTTTTAGGGCTGATTGGTGCTGAAAATATAGGTGCTGCCCTGTTTTCAGAAAAATCTGCTCTTGGACCCTTTTGAGTTAAAGTAACCTTCCCACTCCTCAAAGTAATAGCGCTAACATTTCCCTTTGGATTGGGAGTAGCTTGAGAAGGTAGTTGGCTTGATCCTTGAGCTTGACTTTGATTTATCCCACTAGCCAATTGTCCAATTTGCCTTTCGATGTTTTGTAAGGCGCCAAAAATATTACCCTGATGTGATTGTTGGAATTAGGACTGTTGGGGCTGATAGGAGGGCTGAAATTATTGCTGAAATGGTTGATAATTAGGCTGGAATGATGGTTGAACTTGCTGAGAATTATAGCCTTGAAAATTCTAATTTTGAAATGGGAATGGTTATGGTGAAGATTGAAACTGAGTGGGCTGAAATCCTTGATTTTGTGGCTGAAAACCTTGATTCCAAGGCTGAAAACTTTGCTATGGTTGTTGGAATTGTTGCTGTAAGGGTTGATATTGTTGCTGAAAATTAAAATTCCCTTGGAAACCTTGTTGATTCCCTTGAAATGGTTACTGGAATTGCTGATTTTGGGACTGGAATTGCTGAAATGTTGGCTGGAATTGCTGATTTTGGTGTTGAGATTGCTGCGGTTGCTGGAAATTTTGTTGATGCTGCTGAAATTGTTGTTGTTGTGGGTTTTGTTGGTAGAAAGAATTTCCATACCTCAGATTTGGATGATCCCTCCAACCAGGGTTATAAGTAGAGGAGTAGGGGTTATTCCGGGCTTGAAATTGTCCTCTAACCAACGCCTCTATTGTCTCATCTTGTTGGAGGTTGGGACATGAATCTGAATTATGTTCCTGACTAGAGCAAATTCCACATACCCTCATCACTTGGCTTGATTGTGGAAGTACCGAAGAGTTGGGATTTTGGCTTGCATTATTAAGAGTCATTTGCTTTATCAATGATGTGAGCTCTACCAGAGAATTCTTGATTTCTTTCTGCTCATTAGAAGCCACCTGTACCTCATTCACTCCTCTGATGGACAATGCTCTGCTTCCAAACTGCTGAGAATTCTCTGCCATGTTTGAAATAAGCTCCCTAGCTTGATATGGCGTTTTGTTAACTAGGGCTCCTCCAGCTGCAGCATCTATCATAATCCTATCCATCTGTAATAATCCCTCGTAAAAGTATTGAATGAGGAGCTGCTCGCTGATCTAGTGCTGTGGGCAACTAGAACATAGCTTGTTAAATCTCTCCCAGTAGTCATAAAGAGTCTCCCCCACCACTTGTTGTATACCACATATGCTCTTTCTGATAATTGCAGTTCTGGAGGCTGGGAAGTATTTTTCTAGAAAGGCCTTCTTCATGGAAATCCAACTAGACACGTGCCCAGTAGGTAAATAGTAGAATCAATCCTTTGCTGCTCCAGTCAGGGAAAATGGAAAAGCCCTCAGCATGATATCTTCCTCTGAAATACCCTGAGGCTTCATGGTGGAGCAGACAACGTGAAACTCATGCAAGTGTCTGTTGGGGTCCTCCCCAGATTGTCCTTGAAATTTGGGCAACAAGTGGATGAGTCCGGATCTAAGCTCAAAATCACCAGTCAGCTCTTGATAAGCAATACTGGAGTACTGAAATGTGTCATCTGGTGCTGCAAGTTCTTTCATGGTCTTCTGGTAGTCTGCCATAATAATGCCTGAATGAGTAGGAATAGTCTGAAGAGGAGGAATATCAATATCCTCTGAAATTATGCCTTGGTTCCTCCTTGGTCTGAAAGTTCTCTCAATTTCAGGGTCAAATTCTTCGAGATCACTACCTGCTGACCTGGTCATAAAATAAACAAATCGCAGCAAATGTATATGAAAAAATAGAAAAGATAATGTAAATCACAAGATATAGAGATAAGCACAAAAACTGGATCAAGAAAAATATGAAATAAGCAAACAAGCTTAAGCAAACAAACTCAACTAGTGTGTCCCCGGCAACGGCGCCAAAAATTTGATGGAACCCAAAAGATAGGTTGTCACGAATGTGGGTCTCAAATTTAGATATTTGTAAAGCTGGAAACCCTTTTTGCTAACAAGGATAAAAATGTAGTAAAGGGGTCACAGGTCGTATTTTTCCTAGGGCTAGTTAAGGTTGTTTGATTCAAGCTCGAGTTTATGTGTCGTCAAATGTTTTTGGGTTTCAAATAAGAACTGGATTTTGTTTGCAATTAGAAATGAAAACACAATGAAAAGTAAAGAAACTTAACTAAACGAACTTAAACAAGGTAATGACAATTACTGAACTCAACCAATGAACACTTTAATCAACTAATGCAAATTTGCTAAATTTGAAAAACAAATCTGAATTCAAATGCAAGAGTACACTACAAGTTGTACTGAACTTCAAGAATTAGCATTCAAATCAAACCAAATGCTAAGCAATCTAAAAAAAACAATCTGATACAAAGTCAATGCAGAAACTTCCTTTGATACACAATGTGAGCAACTAAAATTCATATATGCAGAAATGAAGATTAAAACTCTGAATCACAAACTGATTTCCAGCATAATAGCGCTCTTAAAGGTGTGTATAGCTTCAGGTTTCAAACTCAACACAACAAAATTGCAAGCACGCTGCAAAATTTAGAGAAAACTCAAATGCAGAAATGGAGATTGACACAAAATTCAGAAATGATACGCTGTAGAATTTCAGAGCAAACCAACTGAAATACAAGCTGATATCAATCAGTTTGTTGGAGTGTCGTTTGATACACAATTCAGAAGCTATGAAATTGATACGCAGCAAGAGAACACTGATCAATTCAGGAACTAATCAAATGCATAATCAAATTACAGAATTACAGCAATAAATTAAATGCAAAACCAAACAGGGTAAGCTGAATTCGATGCACAAATCTAACTTCAGAAAAGATTCAAAAGAGCTAATGCTTCACTTGATACAAACATCAGAAATTCAGCTAACAAGGCAGAACTCGAATGCAGAAAGGCAGCTAACAATTTACATGCAGAATCAAACAGGGTAAGCTGAATTTGAGTGCACAAAGCTGATGTTCAGAAAAGATTAAGAAGAACTAATGTTTACTTGATACGAAATTCAGAAACTGATAAACTAAAACTTGCAGGAATGAAAACTAGAGTTCAGAAATGAAATTTGATATGCAGAAAGGGCGGATACACAGAACTGATACTAAATTCCGAAATGATTCAGATGCGAAGCAAGCTGATCTAAATGCAATTGTTCACTACACAAACAACCTAGCTAATAAGAGTGCAGAATTGAAACACTAATTAAGGTGGAAACGATTCAGAAAAGAAAACAAAGTCCCTGATACAAAGTTCAAAAAAGATTGATACGTAGAAATTTAAACTACTGCTCGGAATTGAAAATTCACTAAGAAACTAGCATCTCGATCCCTTCCCTTGGCTCAAGATCTTCTTGCCGTCACACAAGAGTAAGCCAAGAACCCCCTAGCTTGACAGATCGCATGGAAAATCTGACTCAGTGATCGATTCCACTCAAACTCTGCTTCCGGCTGAAAAACCCATCCGATCTCCTCGATCTCGTTGTGTGGAATTGCGGTGATGGCTTGGAGATGATCAGAGCAATCCAGAGAACCCTCCAAATTTCTCAGATGGATGAAAAGTGGCACAAAACTGAGATCTGATTAGTTGAAGGGTAGAGCTGATGAAACCCACAATCAACTCTATTCAGTGCAATTTGGAACTGGAATCTTCACGGAGCCATCTTCTCGACGATCTAGAACTCGATCCAAGGTGGAATTGAAGCGCTCGCGCAATTAAATGAAGAAAACTTGAAGAAGAAACGAAGAAACGCGAAGAAGATGAAGACTGGCGAAGACGCGACCTCCGATCGGGGGCAAATGAAGCAGTTAATATAGTTTGGAAATGAACGGCCGAGATTCACTTAACTCTATCCAACGGTTGGATCTCTTCAGATTTGAATCAAACTTTCCATATCTTGATCAAGGGTCAGGATCTGCCTCTCAGTAACTCGGATCTTCCAGATTTGCAATGAATGGCTCAGATCTATCTGATATTTGAATGGACGGTCTAGATCCTCCTAAACTTGATCCAACGGCTAGATGATCTCTGATTTGGATGAAACCTTCATATCTTTACCTAAGTGCTTGATTAGCCTTAACCCTAGTTCGGATTGCATCAAAAGTTCTCAGATGGCTCAGATCTAGTCGTTTTTGAATCAGACGGCCCATATTAGTCTGATTCTTGATCACTCGATCCGGATCCACTTCCGACTCAAGTTTGACCCAGCATGACCTAGGTCCATGCTCCTTCCAAGCCTATAAAAATAGATTCATAATTTAGTGCCAAAATATTTCCAATGTATCAAGATTTACAATAAAGCCCAAAATAGAATAAATTCATAAAACCTAGGATAAATTCAATATTAAGCAAGTAAAATATGGGTCAAACATAGATTTTAGAATCTGAAATGATCAACAAAATAGTACTTATCAGGGGCATGTGATAATTACCATCTTGATATCAATTTAGGCTCTCAAATCTATGTTTTGATCCCTTTTATATGCTTAATTTTGCATTTACACTAGGTTCCATGAGTTATTCTATTTTAGCTTTGGATGCAAATCTTTTTATATTTTGAGATGTTTTGACATTGAAATTTGAAAATAATGTTGTAGGCTTCGAATGATCACGGACCTAGATCAGATTGGATCAAATTTGAGTTCAGACTTGGCTTTAATTAAGAGGATCAAGCGATGGAGAAATGTGGGCCGTCCAATTAAGACATGGGGAGATCTGAGCCTTCTTTCATCTTCTGATCAATCCAAGTTCAAGGTAGAGTAAATCAAGACCATAGATCAAGATCTGAAGTTTTGGTTCAAATCAGAAGTCATCTAGCCGTTGGATCAAGCTCGAGAGGAGTCTAAGCCATCCATTCAAAAGGAAGGGCAATCCAATCCATCCACTGCAGATCTGATCGATCCAAGCTACGGAGAAGAAGATCCTGACCATTGATGGAGATCTGGAATGTTTAGTTTCAATATGAGATGATCTGACCGTTGGATTACGCAAGGATGATCATTGCCGTTCAATTTTAATTGGAATTAGTTAAATCAGAAACTTCTCAGCAGCTTGCGGGCATCGCGAGTTCTTCACTATTTTTGGTGATTTCTTAGCGTTCTTCTCCTATTTCGCACGGCCAACATCAGATTTCATTTCATTCTAAGATCTCGGATCATAGAGATGGATTTCTGGTGAAGTTTGCTAATCAATCTCGTCGCTGAAAGGGCTCAGGTGAGGGTTTCACCGAGGAGCTCTGTTTCTACCGATCGGTTCCTTTTCATCGTGTTCTTCATCGACCGGAGTAGTCGAAGCATTCGGAGAGGTTCTTCGAGGCTTCTGAGGGTTTCTGAGCCAAATTCGCCATTCACGTATCAAGAAGGAAGAGATCGGAAGAGGTTTCAGTTGCCACCAAGCTGATGCTAAACTGATCGCGGAGTCGATCTTGTTGATTTTCGAACTAGAGGGTTTCTAGCTTGGCTCTTGTGTGACGGCAAGAAGGAAATTTGGCAAAGGGACTGATCTGATGTTAAACTTCTACAAATTTCGGTTCTAAACACTTATTTCTTTCGTTGTTTCAGTTTGTATCCATTTACATCTCGTAGTGTTCATTTAGTATGCTTTGATAGATTTTCACAATTCTGTAGCTTAGTACGATTTCCTGATTCAATATGAGTTTTGTCTTTCAATCTCATAGTTTGAATTGAATTACTTAGCTTTCAAATAGGGATAAGTGTAGTTTCCGTAATTTCGAGTTAGTTTCTGATTTAGCTGAGTTATTTTGTTCCAACTGTAATTTCATTCATTATCGCAGAAATACCCATTTCACTTGAAAACCCAAAACAGAAAATGATGAATTCTAGCTTGAGTTAAGCATTCTTAGCTAGTCCTTGGAAAAATACGACTTGAGGCCCCTATACTACACTTAGTTTTGTGAGCTAAGGGTTTTCAATTTATAAATTCAAATTTGAGGCTCATTGTGACACTGATTGTGGGCTTATCAAATTTTTGGCGCCGTTGCCGGGGATTCACACTAGTAGAGTTTGTTTGATTTGAGCTTGTGCTTAGTTTCATATTCTGTGATTCTATTTCATTTGCTTTAGCTTTCTATATACATTTGCTGCCATTTTGTTGGATTTATGACCAGGACTGCAGGTGGTGATATTGTGGAGTTTGATCCTGAGATTGAGAGGACCTTCAGAGCTAGGAGAAATCAAGGAAGAGTTCCAGAAGTTATTGAAAATATTCCTACTCATTCAAGCAGTCCCATGGCAGAACATCAGAAGACTATGAAGGAGCTTGCAGCCCCTGATGATGCATTTCAGTACTCTTGTATTGCTTATCCAGAGTTAGCTGGAGATTTTGAGTTGAGATCAGGCCTAATTCATCTACTTCCCAAGTTTCAGGGGAAATCAGGAGAAGATCTAATAGACATTAGCATGAGTTCCATGTAGTGTGCTCTACTATGAAGCCTCAACGGATTTCTGATGAGGACATCAAATTAAGGGCATTTCCATTTTCTTTGACTGGAGCAGCTAAAGATTGGTTTTATTACTTACCTACTGGACATGTTGCAAGTTGGATTGCCATGAAAAAGGCATTTTTAGAGAAGTATTTTCCAGCTTCAAGAACGACTATCATTAGGAAGAGCATCTGTGGTATTCAACAAGTGTTGGGAGAGACCTTATATGACTATTGGGAGAGATTCAATAAGTTGTGCTCAAGTTGTCCACAACATCAAATAATTGAGCAACTTCTTATTTAATATTTCTATGAAGGTCTATTTCAAATGGATAGAATTATGATTGATGCTGCAGATGGAGGAGCTCTAGTGAACAAGACCCCAGAATAAGCTAGAGAATTGATTACAAATATAGCGGAGATCTCTCAATAATTTGGAAGTAGGCCTCTTACTACGAGAGGGGTGAATGAAGCCCAATTGGTTTCGAATGAACAAAAAGTGATTAAAAATTCTTTGGTGGAGCTTACTTCTTTAGTGAAGCAAATGACTTTGAATAATGTGAGCCAAAATCAAAACTTTATAGTAGCTTCACCTACAAATCAAGTAATGAGGTTGTGTAGCATATGTTCAAGTCAAGAGCATAATTCGGATTTGTGTCCAAATTTACAACAAGATGAATCATTAGCCGCTTGACTAGAGGTCAATATCAATCAAGGAATGACCCATATTCATCTACTTACAATCCGGGATGGAGAGATCACCCTAATTTGAAGTATGGAAATTCATTCTATCAACAAAATACTTCACAACACCCCTACAACAAAATCAGCCATTTCCAGAATTTTCAGCAAGGCAGCACATTTTCAACAATTCCAGCACATTTCAAATTTCAGCAAGGAAATCAGATTTTAGCCTCAATTCAACAAAATCAGCAAGGATTTCAACCAATTCAGAATTTCCAGCAATCTTTTCAACCTTCACAGCTATCCAGAGTTTATATCAGCATCAACAACCATACCAGCAAACTTTCAGTTTCAAAATCAGAATTTTCAGTAGCCCCAACAATTTCAAGCCTCAAATCAGAATTTTCAGAGCAGTAATTTCCAGCAACATCCACCTAGTTCTCAACCAATTTTCAGCAATTACAACAACCCATTCACTCATTAAATCAGCCCCAACAACCTAATTTCCATAGTTCACAGCAAACCCAAGGTTTTCAGCAACCTAATGTTTCATTTCAAGGCCAACAAAAGTCCCATACCAATCAAGGAGGCTTTGGGAACTCTAGTGGGTTTAATGCACAACAACAAAGGCTTGAGGAGATGATGCAACAAATCCTACAACAACAACAAATTTTACAACAACAACAAGGGCAACAAAAGAATGATTCCACCCTTCAAAACATTGAAAGACATATTGGACAACTAGCGAGTGGAATGAATCAATTGCAAACCCAAGGATCAGGTCAATTACCCTCTCAAGCAACTCCTAATCCTAAGGGAAATGTTAGTGCAATAACATTGAGGGGTGAGAGAGTTGCTTCAAGTCTAAATACTCAAAGGGATGAATTTGTTGAAAAATTTTCAGCAACTTATTTTCCAGCTCAGAACAGTCCAAGAATGGATTCTACAACGATTGAATGTGGCCCTAGTTCAAGCCTAAGTCCTTCTTTTGATCCTGCGACTTTGGTGGAAGAACAAGGAGAAATCAGTAAAAACAAGACACCTACAACAGCTATACCAATTGAAATTCCTGCTCAAGACTCACTTCCAAAAATTTCAGCTCAAGTGGAGGAACCAAAGGTCCCTTGACCTTTTCCACAGCGTAAGATTCAAGCTAAAAAGAATGTAGAGGAGGAGAAAGCAAAGGAGTATCATGAGCTTGTGAAACTATTCAGTAAGGTGGAAATAAATGTGCCATTGTTGACCATGATCAAGCAAATACCTAAGTATGCCAAATTTCTTAAGGATTTGTGTGTGCACAAGAAGAAGCTAAAGGGGAATGAATTGGTCAGTTTAAAGAAGAATGTCTCAGCCCTTATTCATTTAATTCCCCAGAAATGTGAAGATCCAGGAGTATTCACTGTGTCCTGTGAGATTGGGAGGAATCTTTTTCATGATGCTATGTTAGATTTGGGAGCTTCTATTAATGTGATGCCTAAATCAGTTTTTCAGATGCTTGGCATTGGACCAATGCAGCCTATAGGAGTGGTTATTCAGCTAGCAGATAGGAGTCAGACTCACCCAGCTGGAATCATTGAAGATGTATTTGTGAAGGTGAAAGAGTTGATTTTTCCTGCGGACTTCTATATCTTAGACATGGAGGGGGATTATCTAGCACATAGATCTCCACTTATTCTTGGGAGACCATTCTTGAAGACTGCAAGGACGAAGATTGATGTATATGTAGGCACACTTTCTATGGAGATAGGAGACACAGTGGTGCAGTTTAGTATTTTTGATGCTATGAAGCACCCCAGAGAGGATCATTCCATCATGAACATGGATATTTCAGATGAGTTAGTTGATGCCAATTTACTTGCTGATAGAGTTTCACTTGGTATTCATAGAGGATATTTTAGCTCAGATGAGGCAGAGGATGCATTAGCTATGGAGGCAGCTGATTTGAAGATTGTATCTGATTCACTCTCAGTTGGAGATGATTCTATAGATGTAGGAGATTGCACTGAGCCCCAGGGATCACCTACATTGATTGACATATCAGGAGACTCAGAGGATATGTGTGAGAGTGTAGGGGATTGCACTGAGCCCCAGGGATCATCCATACCTACCGAGCAGTCACAGATAGAGTTAAAACCATTGCCAGAACATTTGAAGTATGCTTATTTGGGAGAGGAACAGTGTTTACCTGTTATCATTGCCCAGAACTTGGATTCGGAGCAAGAAGACAAGTTATTGCAAGTTCTGAGGCAGCATAAGAGAGCTATAGGGTGGACATTAGCTGATATACCTGGTATTAGCCCCGCCATTTGTATGCACCGGATATTTCTAGAGGAGAATGTGAGGCCGGTCAGGCAGCCACAGAGAAGGTTAAATCCACTGATTCTAGATGTTGTAAAGAAAGAGGTGACTAGACTTTTACAGGCAGACATTATATACCCTATTTCTGACAGTAAGTGGGTTAGTCCTATTCATGTGGTTCCTAAGAAGTCAGGAGTGACAGTGGTGGAGAATGAGAGTAATGAGTTAGTACCTACCAGGGTGAAGAATTCATGGAGAGTTTGTATCGATTACAGGAAGCTGAACCAAGTAACGAGGAAAGATCACTATCCCTTGCCTTTTATTGATCAGATGTTAGAGAGGTTGGCAGGGAAGTCTCATTATTGCTTCCTAGATGGATATTCAGGATATTTTCAGATTTGTATAGACCCGGAGGATCAGGAGAAGACCACTTTCACTTGTCCTTTCGGTACATTCGCTTATCGACGTATGTCATTTGGGCTTTGCAACGCCCCAGGGACTTTCCAGTGGTGTATGGTGAGTATTTTTGGTGAGTTACTAGAACACTACATGGAAATATTTATGGATGATTTTTCGGTATTTGACACATCATTTAATACTTGTTTGGATAATTTGTCTAGAGTACTACATAGATGCATTGAAACTAATCTTGTCCTGAATTTTGAAAAATGTCATTTCATGGTAGAGCATGGGATTGTTTTAGGTCATATAGTCTCTAGGAAAGACATTAAAGTAGATCCTACTAAAGTTAGTGTTATATCTTCCCTATCTTACCCCGTATGCGTACGGGATGTTCGAGCTTTCCTTGGCTATGCAGGATTTTACAGGAGGTTTATTAGAGACTTCAGTGAGATTGCTCGCCCTTTGACTAGACTTTTGCAGAAGGATGTGGATTTTTGCTTTGATGAGGAATGCAAGGGAGCTTTTAAGAGATTGAGGGAGACTCTTATTTCAGCTCCTATTATTAGGCCTCCTGATTGGACTCTAACTTTTGAGTTGATGTGTGACGCTTCAAATTTTGCTGTTGGGGTTGTACTGACATAGAGGGTAGATGGAGCGCCATATGTCATTTGCTATGCTTCCAAGACTTTAGATGCTGCTCAGGCTAACTATACCACCACAGAAAAGAGCTCCTTTCTATTGTTTGTGCTTTGGATAAATTTAGATCATATTTTCTATGTTCTCATGTGATTGTATTTTCTGATCATACAACCTTGAAGTATCTTCTGAAGAAGCCGGATGCAAAGCCCAGATTGATTAGATGGATGCTTCTACTTCAAGAGTTTGATTTGGAGATTCGAGATAGGAGTGGCAAGGAGAACTTGGTGGCAGATCATTTGAGCAGGATAGAGGGAGATGGACACCTTACCGCCATTGATGATGATTTCAGAGATGAGCACCTTTTAGCGGTGCATGGTGAGTTGTAGCCATGTGTCAGCCCATGCAGATCATAGTTAACTATTTAGTAGCTAATGTTAAGAAATTTCAAATGAGTACTGCACAATTTACTAAAGCTCAGAAAAGATAAATTTAAGAGATGGCTTTAAATGGTATGCAGATAGTTAACTGCTGGGCTTAGATGAGTGATGCTAAATTTTATGTGGGATGATCCTTACTTGTGGAAATTTTGTAGTGATCAAATAATTAGAAGATGCATACCTGATCATGAGTTTCATTCAATTCTTACACTTTGCCATTCGTCAGCCTGTGGAGGACATTTTGGTCCACAGAAGACTGCTAGAGTGTTAGAATGTGGATTATTCTGGCCTACTTTATTCCATGACGCTTATCTATTTTATAAAAATAGTGATAGATGTCGGAGGACAGGAAACATAGGAGCTAGGAATGAAATGCCCCAACAAACATGTTTTTTTGTGAAATTATTGATGTATGGGGGATAGACTTTATGGACCTTTTCCTGCATCTTTTGGATTTTTGTATATACTACTTGCTGTTGATTATGTATCTAAATGGGTGGAGGTCATTCCCTCCAGGACTGACGATTCTTTTGTTGTTGTGAGTTTTGTTAGGTCACACATTTTTTGTAGGTTTGGAATTCCAAGAGCTATTATAAGTGATCAAGGTTCACATTTTTGCAACAAGCACATGAAGGCTTTACTCAACAAATATGGGGTTTTGCATAAAGTGTCTACTTCCTACCACCCCCAAACTAATGGACAAGCCGAGGTATCAAATAGAGAGATTAAGGCAATCTTGGAGAAGACCGTGGGGCCTAGTAGAAAAGATTGGAGCAAAAGACTTGATGATGCATTGTGGGCTTATCGGACGGCATATAAGACACCTATTGGAATGTCTCCCTACCGGCTTGTTTATGGGAAAGCTTGTCACTTGCCCGTGGAGATAGAGCATAGAGCTTATTGGGCGGTGAAGGCTTGCAATTTTGATGCCAATAAAGTGGGAGAAGAAAGAAAGCTACAACTTCAAGAACTTGAGGAGATAAGATTAGGAAGCATATGAAAACTCAAGGATTTACAAAGAGAAGACTAAGAACTTTCATGATAAGCATATAGTGAAGAGGAGTTTCAAATTGGTGATAAAGTTCTTTTGTACAAATCAAGGCTCAAATTAATTAAAGGTAAGTTGAGGTCTAGATGGGAAGGTCCATTTCTTGTTACTAATGTTTTTCCTTATGGTGTTATTGAGATTAAGGATGAAGCTAATGATCTTATATGGAAAGTTAATGGCCACCGGCTCAAGAAATATTTTGAAGAAGTGAAGAAGTTAGATGTGGATGGATTGGATATTAAAGATGCTATCTACCCAACTTAAAGGGGAGTTTGATCCTTCTTACACTTTTATTTCATTGTATATACCATTTTTATGTTTTCTAGCAGTAAATTTTTCTTTTACAGTGAGTTCTTGCTAATAAATGCTTAGGTAGTGTAGAGTGAATAAAGATTCATTGTAGATATTATATTATCCTTTGTGGCATCTTGTTTCATGCATAATTTAGAATAAATGTATCCCTCTAGATTTTGTTTATGTCATTTGAGAATCCTTTGAAAGTGAATTAAATTTGGTTGTTAAAACTTAGGATTTGAGCCAATGGATGAAAATTCTTGGATACTTGAGTTATTACTTAGTAATGGACTCTAGATTGATGACTTGAGATGAATTCATTTTACCTAGTGAGGATTTGACTTTATTTTTGAGATACACACGTGTGATTGTACTCTAGAACTTGCTTAGGTTCTTTCAAAACTATATTTCTATGATTGGACCACATTTATAGAGGTGAATCATCTTGTTTCCCTTTTCATATCATTTTTGCAATATTCCTTGTTGATCCACTCTAGATTCTATTTTTCTTTCCATGGACTTGGGTGCTTTGATTATTTCTTGATGTTACTTTGCTTGGGACGGACAAGGTTTAAGTGTGGGGGAGGATTATACATGTTTTTATGGAGGTGGCACAGCTCCATTTGGTTTCGAGTAGCTTATACATTCAATGTTCAGAGCAGAATTTTGACTTTGGAAACTATGGATTTCTGGAGTTGCATGATTTAGAGTCTGATATTCAATTCCTATTGCTGTAAAAAAAAAAGAGAGAACAAGGGAAGGAACTGCTGAAGTATGCAGCAATGGAATTGCAGAAATAGAATTTGAATCAGCTGAAAAACTGCAACTGAATTGGACTGTTGGAGTTGAAAGTCAGTAGGTGCAACCACTGCTGAAGTTAAATTCTTGATAGCAATAACTTCACGAGGAGCTCCTACAACCTTACATTCATGCAATGAAAAGACATCAAAAGGAGATAGAGTGCTAGAAGTAAAAAAATCAAAAATGGAGGGTTGAAACTGATATATCAACAAGCTGTAGTTGCGTGCCAAGTTTTGTGATTGGTGCTGAAATTCTGATCAGTAAAATCCAAGTGAAGTACTTCATATTATCATCATAATTGAATGTTTTAAAGTTGGGCTAAGTGAATAGCTTCAGCTGAAGATTAGTCCCTTCAGCCAACTCCTTAAGTTGATATAAAGAATTAGCAAAGGAGTTGTTAAGCCTGAATAAATTCAGATTGCCATAAGGTGCATATTTTCATAGCTTTACAGTGTAAAATCAGTAATGAGATCGAGAAGAATAAGAACAAAGATTATGAAGAAGAAGAAGATGCTGTTTTCTGGGATCATTGAAAAAAAACAGAACAGTTATTAAAAAAAAAGAGAATGAAGTGGACTGTCAAGAGTTGGATTAGTTTTTTGAATTGGAAGATGTGAACAAGGTGCTAGCTGAATTTAAGAGTTAGTTATTGATTGATAAGAAAAAAATCAGGAAGGAAGCAGAACAAACTCTTAAACTGAGTAGGAGCCGAATTCTAAAACTATTATCCGATCAGAAAGGTTTTTGAATCAATCAGGGATGTACCTGATCGATCAGAAGAAGTCTGATCGGTCACCGTGACCGATCAGAAGAAGTCCAAACCGATCAGAAGGAGTCCTGATCGGTCTGCTTGACCGATCAGGATGTGCCTGATCGGTCTCCATGACCGATCAGAAGGAACTTTTTGGTTATCAAGATCCATTTGTCTTGAAACACTTGGAAGGTTTTCTTGAAAAAAAATTTAATTCCAGTGAAATGATGGATGCTGAAATGCAAGAATTGCTGGTTGATATCATTATTGATCTGACTGATAGCCTAAGATGCTGAATGTATGGTTGCAAAAGGAAGTCCTCTGTACTTAGAGAATCAACTAATAAATTTTCTCATACAACTTGTATCTCAGCCATATGAAATGTTCACAGAACTTGAGGTTTTTGTTTTCCCTTCGGATGGAAAGGTTGGCACAGAACAGTAACTAGTGGCACACTAGATTCAGTGATGTTTCTCATCCAAATCAGTCACTGTCTGATACTTGCTTACCTTGACTCTGATCTATGCAGGATTATACAAAAAGAGAGGGGCAAAGTTCATTTAGTGACATTCTTTAGTATCCAAGTTTTCCACCTTCTTAAAATTTTCATCTAGAACTACACTTCTATTTCATTCTTATCATTGCATATTTCCTTAACATGTTTAGATAAGCCTTTTTAGGTGTGAATCCAACTCAAGATGATGGTGGAGAGTAGAGCATAAGCAAGCTTATGGTAGTGCAAGAAACATGATGTGTGTGAGTGCGCTCCACTTTCATAAAAATTAGAACTTAGGAAGAGAGCCATCACAAACTTCCTTGAGAGGATTTGTGTGTTTAATTTATCTCAATTAGTCATGAAGGATGAAATATACTTTGTTGTTGACTAAGGACAAGACTCTAGTCCATTGAGTTTAGATTTTTGTGATTTGACAACCCTAGGTAATTCCCTTTCAATTGCTTCTAACTATGATTGAGAATAATCTAGGGGAGGTACATCATTAGTTCACTAGTTGGTTTGTGCGAGACGCCCAAGAGCAAGTGTGGGGGAGTTGATAATTACTATCTTGATAATCAATTTAGGCTCTTAAATCCATGTTTTTGATCCCTTTTATATGCTTAATTTTGCATTTACACTAGGTTCCATGAGTATTTCTATTTTAGCTTTGGATGCAAATCTTTTTATATTTGAGATGTTTTGGCATTAAAATGTGAATATAATGTTATAGGCTTTGAATAATCACGGACGTAGATCAGATTGGATCGAATTTGAGTTCAGACTTAGCTTTAATCAAGAGGATCAAGCGATGGAGAAATGTGGGTCGTCCAATCAAGACATGGGGAGATCTAAACCATCATTCATCTTCTGATCAATCCGAGCTCAAGGTAGAGTAAATCAAGACCATAGATCAAGATATGAAGTTTTGGTCCAAATCAGAAGTCATCTAGCTGTTGGATCAAGCTCAAGAGGAATCTAAGCCATCCATTCAAAATGAATGGTAATCTAAGCCATCCATTGCAGATCTGATCGATCCAAGCTACGGAGAAGAAGATCCTGACCATTGATGGAGATCTGGAAAGTTTGGTTTCAATTCGAGATGATCGGACCGTTGGATTAAGCGAGGATGATCACAACCATTCATTTTTAATTGGAATTAGTTAAATCAGAAAACTCCTCACCAGCTCAGGGGTCGCGAGTTCTTCACTATTTTTGGCCAACATCAGATTGCAGTTCATTCCAAGATCTCGAATCATAGATATGGATTTTCCAGTGAAGTTTGCTAATCAATCTCGTCGCTGAAAGGCTCGGGTGAGGGTTTCACCGAGCAGCTATGTTTCTACCGATCGATTCCTTTTTGATCATCGTTCTTTATCGACCGGAGCTGTCGAAGCATTCGGAGGGGTTCTTCGAAGGCTTCTGAGGGTTTCGGAGCCAAATTCGCCATTCAACTTATCAAGAAGGAAGAGATCGGAAGAGGATTTCAGCTAACTCATCAAGACAATGCTAAATTGATCACGGGAATCAATTCTTTGATGATTTTCGAGTTAGAGGGTTTCTAGCTTGGCTCTTGTGTGACGACAAGAAGGAAATCTTGGCAAAGGGACTGATCTGATATTAAACTTCTGCAAATTTCGATTCTAAACACTTATTTCTTTCGGTTGTTTTAGTTTGAATCCATTTACATCTCGGTAATGTTCATTTAGTATACTTTGATATAATTTTCACAATTCTGCAGCTTAGGAACAGATTTCCTGAATTCAATATGAGTTTTGTCTTTCAATCTCATAGTTTCGAATTGAATTGCTTAGTTTTCAAATAGGGATAAGTGTAGTTTCTGCAATTTCAAGTTAGTTTCTGATTTAGCTGAGTTTATTCTGTTTCCAACTATAATTTTATTCATTATCGCAGAAATACCCATTTCACTTGAAAACCCAAAACAGAAAATGATGAATTCTAGCTTGAGTTAAGCATTCTTAGCTAGTCCTTGGAAAAATACGACTTGAGGCCCCTATACTACACTTAGTTTAGTGAGCTAAGGGTTTTCAATTTATAAATTCAATTTGAGGCTCATTGTGACATTGGTTGTGGGCTTATCAGTCCTATCCAATTATCGAGTCAGTACAAATTGGATAACCTTGGGTTTTGGTCCTCCTCAATGTACTCAAAGCATACTAGTGTAATTCTATGGTCAAGACTAACCACACCTAATTACACTACAACCATTCCGATGGGTTGTCCGATTCCATCTCGGTTGTGAGCCTCTTATTTATACTAAGCAAGGAACTGATAACATGATCTTCCGTGTGACACCACACACCATCTTATCTACAACGCAAAGTAATTGGACTTCATGCATGTACTAATGTAAACAAGCACCTAGTGTAGTTGTGATTCTCTTTTCATAATAAAGATGTTCATATAAAGAAATTCATGTCTTTCAGTATACACATCTTACAGACTCCACCATCCTGGACTTCAGCCAACAGACAGCTCCTCGAACCCAATTGGACTTTTGAGAAGATTCCACCATTTTAAACTTCAGCCTAAAAACAATTCTTAAGCCTTTTGATCCTGCACGCTCAGTAGAAAGGTTAGAAATCCACAACCCTAACTTTACCCCATTGTCATACATCAAAACTTGAGTTAACCGTTAGTGCAAACTACACCAATAATCTCTCCCTTTTTGATGTACTGACAACCTAGGTTAAGGTTAGAAAAAAATAGATAGCATAGTAAAAGCAATGCAAAGCAGTTTTACAACATAATTAATATAAAAGAAATGAGCATACTATTTTTCTAGTTTTTAACCAACTCTCCCCCTTTGTCATCATCAAAAGTAGTGATAACAAGCAAACATAAATATAGTTCAAGAGAGTAAATATCATAATAAAAAAATGATCAAAAAGAGACTAAGAGTAGGAAATTGAATCAAGGGGAGACTTATTATGCAGCTTTGTTAAGGATCTACAAATATAATGTAGCCTTAAAAAAAATTTTAGCCACAATAGTTAAAAGAACAAGTCAATTTTTGAAAAAGTGGCCTAAGTGTTATTTTTAAAAGATAAATAAAGGGGCCCGTTTCAAAATACTTAATATAACTAGAATTTTCAAAGTATCTTTGCAAAGACTAAAATTTAAGGGCAAAAGAAATTTCTTGTGTTTCAAAAATAAGAATATTATACTTTTAACGATAATTCTTCAAAAATATTAGGAAGGCTATTGTAAATACTTAACAAAAGATTTTTTTTTGAAAAATAACTTCAAGCATTTTAAGCAATAAATTTCAAATTAGACTATAACTTAAAATTGTTCATAAAACACTTTAAGCATTTTTAAAAATTAATTTTCAAAACTTATTTGACAGGTAGTGTAACGACACTCTCTCCTTGAACTCTAGAGGGACGTCACATATCTTTCCTACTTAACCAGGACTAGTCAACAAACTCCTTGAGTAGTCGACTCCTAGGCAAATTCACTCGACCAATCTTTCTATTCGAAATCTGGTCGAGGACCAGTCGATTGGTGGAACTACCAGCCGACTGATGCAGTCGACTCAACCTGGAAATCACTCAACCAATGTTTCTGTTCCCTTAATTTTTCTTAGGGCAGTCGTCTGGCTCCTTGAGCAATCGACTGATACTTCAGGAATTCCAATTCTAGACTTCAGAAACATTAAACAAGTCCATGAATACATTTCTACATCAACTATACTAAGATTATAGAACTCACAATCATAATACTAGACCAAATCATAAACCATCCATAGCAATTTAAACTCATCATCTTTTGCTGAAATAAACACTACTATCAGAAACATAATCTTTCTGGAATTAACTACTATCATTAAACTCAAGTAACTTATAAAGTTCTACTGCTTAGAACACTAGCAAATCTCATCCCAAAGGATCTCACAACACGGTTTCACCACCACTGACACCAATCATCCTTCCTTTAGCCTCCTTGCCTTACATCCTTTCTTTACCTTTATCTGCAGTAAAAGGATGCAAACTATAAGTAAATTGTTTAGTAAGTAGATACCTACTCTCACAAAACATACAATCGATATAAAACATGCTTTTGGTCAAAGAATGCTTGCATTTAAATATATGTACTGAAAATGCTATACTAACATGAATATGCTCATGAATATACTTGTAACAAATGCTTGCATTTGAAAACTTTGCTAGAAATGAAAAATGCTTATCATGCTTCAGATAAATGTTTGCTTTTTAAAACTTAAAACTTTTATATGTTGGATCGAGAAAACATGATAGAGGGGGGGGGGGTGAATATCGTGAAAACGTTTCGGATAAAATAAGAGAATGCGTAGCGGAAATTTAAACAAACACAGCACAAGAACTCAAGCACTTTTACTTAGTTCAGAGTCACGGTCGGCTCCTAGTCCAAGGCCCACGGTCGTTGATCGTTTACTGCGGGTAATTCTATATGTGCGCAATGTTTACAAAGAAAAATGTTACAGTTGTAGTGCAGTAAATAAAAATAGACTCTTCGTTACCGACGCCCGTTGTGGATCGTACTTCGGAGCATAGGGTCGTCGTCAGCGCTTAAATCTTGAGATGGAAGGTTTTCGGAGCAGAGCGCTTGAGTCGAAGAGCGTAGAGGCATTAGAAGAGTTGTCCGTGAAGCCTTGGGGGTCGAGCTCCTTTTATAGCCCTCCTGGGGGTGCCCGGGACGCTGGGGGCGCCTGACACGTGCCTTCGGATCCGAGAACCCTGAAGCTCGGTCAGAGTTTATCCCTTCAAAATCGGGCTCGGAGCTGACGGGGGGGGGGGGGGGGGGGAGGTGGGACACTGGGGGTGTCCCGGTTGATTGGTCTGCTGGCTTCTTGGCTGACTTTGCATCGACTGCTTGGTTGGTTTGGACCTAGGGCGCCCGAGGCATCCGGGGCTCCCGGGACCATCAGGGCACTAGGGACCATCAGGGCGCCTAGCCCAGTTAGTCTTCGAAGCGATTGTTGCTCAACTTGTTTTGCATTGACCTTGGGGGCGCCCGGGACCTCCGGGGTGCCCTGCTCAGCTGCTGCCCCTCTCCTTTAGGGCGTTCTGAGCTGCAGAAACTCGTTCCTTTGGTCATGCATCCAGGGTTAGTTCCAAAACAATAGATAAGGCAAGAAATGTTAGGTATACAGCTTTGGCTGTCTTGGTTCTGACTTTGGGTCTCCCAAATGGAACCCTAGGTCGAACCGACGCCTACTGTTCCCTCGACGGGGAACGCATCCTCACCTACTCCTCTCAGGAAAATTTACCTTTTGCCAACCGGCTCCTCCGGTTAGACTTTTGCCCAGCAATCCTTCGCCCGGTGCCTAGCAGCCCTTCGCCAGGTCTTCGGTACCAAGCAGTCCTTCGCCCGGTGCCTAGTAGTCCTTCGCTAGGGCTTCGGTACCAAGCAGTCCTTCGCCAGGTGCCTAGCAGTCCCTCGCCAGGTCTTAGACTCCTAGTAGCCCTTCGCTAGGTGCCCAGGAGCCCTTCGCCAGGTCTTAGGGTTTCGATGCCTAGCAGTCCTTCGCTAGGACTTTTTTCTGCACACTCAAGTAACATATTAGATCAAAATAACATCTTAACTTTTGAACCCTTTGCCATTATCAAAACCCAGGTTCGACTTGGGTGCTGTCTGGACCAACATTATATTCATATACTTCTTATACTTCAAAATAGATAAACATCCTCCTTTGGGCCCAGCATAGTACTAATGCGTGCATCCCTAATAGGTTTCGGGGTAGCTAGCCACCGAACCCTACTAGAGCGTCTCTACTAGGTTCGCCTAGATCTCTATGGGCCTCGGCTGAGTATATGCCACCATAAAAAGTAATATACTTAAACTTGTACTCATGGTTGTACTTAAAATGCATAACTTAGCATATTCTTTGCACTTAAGAAAAGTAGTGTTCCCAAAACTTGTTTTGAAAACACATCAAGACCTTGGTCTTGTACTTGCATAAATGCTTAGTCCTAGAACTCGTTCTAGAACTTAGTAAGACCTCGGTCTTACTCTGAACTTGTATCGAGCACCTTGCGTGCCCTAACTCCCAAAACTTATTTTGGGCAAATCAAGACCTTGGGTTTGCTCTAATAAGATCACACACACCAAAAGACTCAAAATCAAGTTCTACGACAACTAGAAATCATACGAGAACTACTTTTACTGTAGGTGAGTGATCTACTTACTTCCTTTTGCTTATAACTCACTATACTGAGCGTAGGATCCACTTCCTTGCATGATTCGCCAACCCTTGGCACTAGGAGAGAAACTCTAGTTTCTCTTGGCAAGAACCCTAGTTTCTTCTCTTCTTGTTTTCGACAGGGAAGAAGGAGAATGAGAAAACCCTTGGTTTTCTCTTCTTTCTATTCCTTTATATAATAAGTGGAAGATGAATCAACTTCCATAAAAAGACGCTTACTATCACTTATCTTATATTATTTCCATATTTCAATGTCATGCTTTACCACCACCTAATGGAAACTTAAACTAAAGCTGAATGAGGGGTCTTGGGTTCGTGCCTTGGTTGTGAACCCTTTAAAGAAATTTTTAATTTCTTTTTATTTTGAAAAATTCTAAAAAATTTTCGGGCGTTACAATCCTCCCTACCTTATAAAAAGTTCATCCTCGAACTTAGAATAACTCCGAATACTTCTGCCACATGCTATCTTCTATTTCCCAAGTTGCCTCTTCGTACTTCTTGTTTAGCCATAGAACCTTCAATAGGGGTACCTCTGTAACGCTCGCCTTTTTTTTTTCCTAAGCGGCGTTACGTTAACATGCTTAGGGCATGTAGACATCATAAGGCAGCAGAATAATTTAACTTATACATGCCCTGTTACCATTCTTAACTTATTGACATGGGAACCTTAGCATATTAACTTTGAACTTAAGCATCATATCATGTCTCACATAACATCATATCATAAGGTTCCATAAGTCATTATTCAAACATATAAGTAAACATATAGTTTCCTGGGCCAAGTCACTACGACACACATGCGTTCTTGCCCTCCTGCTGCTTCCTTCATTATCCCCTTGAATGATCTACGGTATAAGGAAATAAGACTATAAGCACACAGGCTTAGTAAGACTCTTTCCTACTCACAAAACCATTCATCATTCATCATCTCATAATGAGCACATAAAACATTAACATACTTGGTGCTCTACTTAGAACATAACATCTTACGTCACTTGTCGTATACATAGCATGGCATGAACATAAACATAGTAACATTCTAAGCATGGCATGATACATGGCATAAACATAAACATCATAGACATTCTAAGCATGGCATAATTCATGGCATAATTCATAAACATAGTAAACATAATTCATGGCATAAATCATAAACATAGTGAACATTCTAAGCATGACATAATTCATGGCATAAACATAAACATCATAGACATTCTAAGTATGGCATAATTCATGGCATAAATCATAAACACAGTGAACATTCTAAGCATGACATAATTTATGGCATAAAACCTATCATAGCATATGAACCTCTTCCTAACATAATCATGGCATAGATCATTCATTCTCATGCATACTTCTTAACATGAAACATAAGCATAAAATCTTATCAACATAGCATAATGCATAACATGAATGGATGCATGAGTGGAATGCATATACATAAGGGATGCTTAACTTTTAAAACATACTTTTAAATGCTTAAACATAATCATCATAACATCATTTGGGGTCCCCGGCTTGTACCACATACATACATCATAGCGCGCATCCCTAGCAAGTCCGAGGTCGCGAGCCCCAACCTACTAGGGTAAGGACAGCATAGTCGATAGTCCCCAAACCGAGGCGTTTTTAAGGTGCCCATCCCTGTTACCCAGCTCCGGTAGGGCCAGAACCGTGGACAGCTTCGGTAGTCCAAAACCGGGGCGTTCTTAAGGTGCCCATCCCTTGGACCCATACTTCGGTCCGGTACAAGCCTATACATAAAGTAAAATTCTTTTCATGTGTCATCATTCATCATTCATTCATAGCATACTTAACATAGCATAACTTGTTACGGCTCGGCCCGTCTACCGGCCCATTTACCGGTCCTCTCGACCGTCGTACCGTCAACCATCGACCGTGCCGTTTAGCATATTTATGCCTTAAAGACATAAGCATCATCTTTCATTCATCATACTTGTCGTTCATCATACTTAACATCATAGCTGTGCCTTAAAGGCATGTACTTTAACTTCATTCATAAGACATGGCATACATACATCTTATTCATAAATCATGGCATACATATGTATCATTCATAAGACATGGCATGTATCATTCTTATCATAAACATAAACATAACATACTTAACATGGCATCATTTTCATTCTTAAACATGGCATCATTTTCATTCTTAAACATGGCATCATCCTCATTCTTAAACATAAACATAACATACTTAACATGACATCATTCATATCATGAACCTAACATATCATAGCATCATTTTTATCGTGATCATAACCCTATCATTCTTATCATGGCATCATTCATATCCTGAACATAAACTTATCATACTTATCATGACAACACATAAACATATACTTGAAGTTAAAGGCTCAACCCTAACCCTTGGGTCCTTGAGGTTGGCCGAAACATATGGGGTCTCTAGGGTACCCCAAAAATTCCCAAAAATTGTATTAAACCTCTAGACATCATGAGAGTACATTAAACATCATGATTGGGATTTTTATCATCATTTTAGACCCTTAAACATGGCGGCCGAAACCCTAGGGTGTCCTAGGGTGCTTGCTTAGGTTCCTTCATGTTGGCCGAAACCCTAGGGTATCCTAGGGTAGTCCAAAAATTCCCAAAAATTATACTTAACCTCTAAACATCATAAGGGAACATTAAATAACATTATCAAGATTTTTGTCATAATTATAGACCTGTAAATCATGGTGGCCGAAACCCTTAAACTTAGGGTTCCTAGTTTTGTTTCTTTCATGTTGGCCGAAACCCTAGGGTGTCCTAGGGTACTCCAAAAATCCCCAAAAATTATACTTAACCTATACACATCATAACAGAACATTAAATAACATTATCATGATTTTTGGAATAATTATAGACCTGTAAATCATCGTGGCCGAAACCCTTAAACTTAAGGTTCTTAGTTTTGTTTCTTTCATGTTGGCCGAAACCCTAGGGTGTCCTTGGGTACTCTAAAAATTACCAAAAATTATAATTAACCTCTAAACATCATAAGGGAACATTAAATAACATTATCATGATTTTTAGCATAATTATAGACCTGTAAATCATGGTGGCCGAAACCCTTAAACTTAAGATTCTTAGTTTTTCTTCCTTTCAACATCAAATCCAAAAACTAACCAATATATCATTCTAAAAATCATGGAAATCATAGGGAACTATTATACCACAGGTGAGGGAGTTTTACCTTGGGATTTCTTGATTTTTAGACCTTAAAAGTGAAAGAACATGTAGAACTCTTGACCCTTGATCCCTCCTTGCCCTTGTTGTCATGGAAGGAACCTAGATCTTGGAGATGTGGAGTTTTTCCAAGGGGAAACCCCTTCTTGGTGCTCGGCAAGAATGAGGGGAGGAAGAGTTTCGAAAATGCAAGTAATGGGAAGAAGAGGTAACTCCCAAAACCCCCCTTTAATAGCCCATTAAGGAGGTAAATGAAGAGTCTCTCCATGACCCTTCATCTTCTTCTATGCTTTAACCAATATCCACTTCATTTCCTCCCAACAATCACTTGCTAGTGAGTTGGTTAAAGCATGCATGCTTGTCCAAGAGGTCCAAGGTTTAATTCTTGGCTAATGCACCTTTATTTTTATTTTATTTTTATTTCATTTATTTTATTATTTTTATTTTTTCTAAATTCTAAAAATCCCCTAAAATCCCCCATAATTATGCTAATATTCCTAAATAAAATTCTTTTATATTTATATTAATTTTTCCTAATTAATACCCATTTTTGGAGCCCATTTAAAGCTCATTAGTACCTAGTTTTTCTCAATTTAAATGAGAAAACATGAATTTCTAGACCCAATTTTACATAATTATTTCTGGGCCCCTCGGAAATTATCTAGACATGCTCAATATTTTAAGAAATATTAAGAGAATTTTCCGGGTCGTTACAATCCCCCATACATCGTGAAAGTTCGTCCTCGAACTTAGAATAACTCCGGGTACTTGCGCCTCATCTCGTCCTCGCGCTCCCAGGTAGCTTCTTCGAACCGTTGACTTTGCCATAGGACCTTGACTAAGGGCACTTCCTTACTCCTCAGCTTCTTGATTTCCCTATCCAAAATCTGGATGGGTCTGCTCTCATAGCTTAGGTCCTCTTGCACTTGCACCGTCTGTGGCTCGATCACTTGGTCCATATTTGGGATACACTTTTTCAGCAGGGACACATGGAATACGTTATGGATAGCTGACATCTCTGGAGGCAGCTCTAGCTCATATGCCACTTTACCGACTCTTTTCAGAATCAGATACGGCCCCACATAGCGCGGACTTAGTTTTCCTTTCTTTCCAAATCTTGTCACCCCCTTCATATGAGCCACCTTCAGAAACACCCAATCTCCAACATTAAACTCCAGGGGTCTACGCCGGACATCGGCATAACTCTTCCGGGTCGCTGATGTTCTGCCTTTACTTGCTGGCAGGTTAGGCATGCACCAACATGCTGCGCCACATCTCTCTTCATGTCGGACCACCAGAATTTCTCCTTCAGGTCTTGGTACATTTTGGTGGATCCCGGGCGCATCGAATAAGGGAAAATTCTTCCACTCAAGGAACCGATAATATTACTAACATGATTATGTGTACTTTATTCGCGGCTTCTTAATTGCTTATATCCTTGATGATATAAGTGATATACATGATTGTCATAATTGAGCTAGTGTCATTAATAGCCCTATGATGTAATTATATGCATATATCATAATTATATACTTATTATAATTATGGGTAAACATAATAATAGTATGGTTCTGAAATATTAGTTCACAACATGAGCTATGAATTATATTAGTTAATGGTTATTATATGATAAGTGGGATCATATTTATTATATTACCATAAAATAACTTAAGGTGATCTCATATATTATATATAAGATGATAGTGAAACATAGTTGATAATACTAATATTTATAATTAGTATGAAAATATAGTGGACACATAATCTATAATAGGTGTTAATATAATTAGGACACCACCCTATGCGTATCATTTTAGGTTATACCCTATGACATATACCATTAACTATATTAGTATTAGTATAATGGAACTAATACTATACGCTAACATAGGTGAGAGTGTTATAATCTTACGTATGTAGGCTATCATATAATTCCCTACCCGAGACTATATTATAGGTTATACATAATATCATAAATTATAATTACTTATCATATAAATTATAGGTATAATACCTATAATTGCTTATGGAATAACATGTATAGGTAATAACTTATAGGTTGAGATGATACATGTCAACCTGTATGTAGGTTCATATTAAGAACCTATATGATAGGTGAATTATGACAATACTTATATGATAAGGAATTAGTATTATCATTATATTTATAATAATCTAATATTAGTACACCCTCTCATATTATTACCATTTGCTTTA
This sequence comes from Boesenbergia rotunda, assembly GCA_024364735.1. NCBI lineage: Eukaryota > Viridiplantae > Streptophyta > Magnoliopsida > Zingiberales > Zingiberaceae > Boesenbergia > Boesenbergia rotunda. Next base: position 36,633 of record JAGFNQ010008079.1, read on the forward strand.
TATGATATAATATGTTATATGATTGATAACTAATATACTGTACAGGTTATATAACATTATGTTAATACTAGGTTCACCTTAATTACTAATATTACGATGGCACTCAATTAATACCCTGTTTATGAACATAAGGTTGAGCCACACTTATGACTAATTGTATTATGACTAACTTAGACCCAATGTATAAGGTAGGATACTTATACATGATTGTCTTATGATGTGACCTAAAATAGGTTATAATATAAGGTATATTGAGCATCAGGTCAGGCGATGAAGTAGTCTCGTTAAGTCGGTTACTCTGTCTTCTAGCCATACTTTTCTTCATAAAGACAAGTATGGTCAATATCAGTTTCTTTTCTACCCCTATATTATTCTAAATATTTAATTTATAAAATAAGATAAAGTATCATTCATCGTTACATATCGTAACGTACATTTCATCATAAATATCATTCATACTGGCATACCTTAAAATCATAAAACATCTTCCTACTATAAGATATGTAAAGAGGTACTTACTTGGAAGCGGCAGGAAGAGGGCTTGATGTGTGTGTAGTGAGATGGTTACTGCTCTGATACCAACCTGTAACGCCCGCCTTTTTTTTTTCCTAAGCGGCGTTACGTTAACATGCTTAGGGCATGTAGACATCATAAGGCAGCGGAATAATTTAACTTATACATGCCCTGTTACCATTCTTAACTTATTGACATGGGAACCTTAGCATATTAACTTTGAACTTAAGCATCATATCATGTCTCACATAACATCATATCATAAGGTTCCATAAGTCATTATTCAAACATATAAGTAAACATATAGTTTCCTGGGCCAAGTCACTACGACACACATGCATTCTTGCCCTCCTGCTGCTTCCTTCATTGTCCCCTTGAATGATCTGCGGTATAAGGAAATAAGACTATAAGCACACAGGCTTAGTAAGACTCTTTCCTACTCACAAAACCATTCATCATTCATCATCTCATAATGAGCACATAAAACATTAACATACTTGGTGCTCTACTTAGAACATAACATCTTACGCCACTTGTCGTATACATAGCATGGCATGAACATAAACATAGTAACATTCTAAGCATGACATGATACATGGCATAAACATAAACATCATAGACATTCTAAGCATGGCATAATTCATGGCATAATTCATAAACATAGTGAACATAATTCATGGCATAAATCATAAACATAGTGAACATTCTAAGCATGACATAATTTATGGCATAAACATAAACATCATAGACATTCTAAGCATGGCATAATTTATGGCATAAATCATAAACACAGTGAACATTCTAAGCATGGCATAATTCATGGCATAAAACCTATCATAGCATATGAACCTCTTCCTAACATAATCATGGCATAGATCATTCATTCTCATGCATACTTCTTAACATGAAACATAAGCATAAAATCTTATCAACATAGCATAATGCATAACATGAATGGATGCATGAGTGGAATGCATATACATAAGGGATGCTTAACTTTTAAAATATACTTTTAAATGCTTAAACATAATCATTATAACATCATTTGGGGTCCCCGGCTTGTACCACATACATACATCATAGCGCGCATCCCTAGCAAGTCCGAGGTCGCGAGCCCCAACCTACTAGGGTAAGGACAGCATAGTCGGTAGTCCCCAAACCGAGGCGTTCTTAAGGTGCCCATCCCTGTTACCCAGCTCCGGTAGGGCCAGAACCATGGACAACTTCGGTAGTCCAAAACCGGGGCGTTCTTAAGGTGCCCATCCCTTGGACCCATACTTCGGTCCGGTACAAGCCCATACATAAAGTAAAATACTTTTCATGTGTCATCATTCATCATTCATTCATAGCATACTTAACATAGCATAACTTGTTACGGCTCGGCCCGTCTACCGGCCCATTTACCGGTCCTCTCGACCGTCGTATCGTCAACCATCGACCGTGCCGTTTAGCATATTTATGCCTTAAAGACATAAGCATCATCTTTCATTCATCATACTTGTCGTTCATCATACTTAACATCATAGCTGTGCCTTAAAGGCATGTACTTTAACTTCATTCATAAGACATGACATACATACATCTTATTCATAAATCATGGCATACATATGTATCATTCATAAGACATGGCATGTATCATTCTTATCATAAACATAAACATAACATACTTAACATGGCATCATTTTCATTCTTAAACATGGCATCATTTTCATTCTTAAACATGGCATCATCCTCATTCTTAAACATAAACATAACATACTTAACATGACATCATTCATATCATGAACCTAACATATCATAGCATCATTTTTATCGTGATCATAACCCTATCATTCTTATCATGGCATCATTCATATCCTGAACATAAACTTATCATACTTATCATGGCAACACATAAACATATACTTGAAGTTAAAGGCTCAACCCTAACCCTTGGGTCCTTGAGGTTGGCCGAAACATATGGGGTCTCTAGGGTACCCCAAAAATTCCCAAAAATTGTATTAAACCTCTAGACATCATGAGAGTACATTAAAAATCATGATTGGGATTTTTATCATCATTTTAGACCCTTAAACATGGCGGCCGAAACCCTAGGGTGTCCTAGGGTGCTTGCTTAGGTTCCTTCATGTTGGCCGAAACCCTAGGGTATCCTAGGTTAGTCCAAAAATTCCCAAAAATTATACCTAACCTCTACACATCATAAGGGAACATTAAATAACATTATCAAGATTTTTGACATAATTATAGACCTGTAAATCATGGTGGCCGAAACCCTTAAACTTAGGGTTCCTAGTTTTGTTTCTTTCATGTTGGCCGAAACCCTAGGGTGTCCTAGGGTACTCCAAAAATCCCCAAAAATTATACTTAACCTCTACACATCATAAGGGAACATTATATAACATTATCATGATTTTTGGCATAATTATAGACCCGTAAATCATGGTGTCCGAAACCCTTAAACTTAAGGTTCTTAGTTTTGTTTCTTTCATGTTGGCCGAAACCCTAGGGTGTCCTAGGGTACTCCAAAAATTCCGAAAAATTATACTTAACCTCTACACATCATAAGGGAACATTAAATAACATTATCATGATTTTTAGAATAATTATAGACCTGTAAATCATGGTGGCCGAAACCCTTAAACTTAAGATTCTTAGTTTTTCTTCCTTTCAACATCAAATCCAAAAACTAACCAATATATCATTCTAAAAATCATGGAAATCATAGGGAACTATTATACCACAGGTGAGGGAGTTTTTCCTTGGGATTTCTTAATTTTTAGACCTTAAAAGAGAAAGAACTTGTAGAACTCTTGACCCTTGATCCCTCCTTGCCCTTGTTGTCTTGGAAGGAACCTAGATCTTGGAGATGTGGAGTTTTTCCAAGGGGAAACCCCTTCTTGGTGCTCGGCAAGAATGAGGGGAGGAAGAGTTTCGAAAATGCAAGTAATGGGAAGAAGAGGTAACTCCCAAGACCCCCCTTTAATAGCCCATTAAGGAGGTAAATGAAGAGTCTCTCCATGACCCTTCATCTTCTTCTATGCTTTAACCAATATCCACTTCATTTCCTCCCAACAATCACTTGCTAGGTGAGTTGGTTAAAGCATGCATGGTTGTCCAAGAGGTCCAAGGTTCAATCCTTGGCTCATGCACCTTTATTTTTATTTTATTTTTATTTCATTTATTTTATTATTTTTATTTTTCCTAAATTCTGAAAATCCCCTAAAATCCCCCATAATTATGCTAATATTCCTATATAAAATTATTTTATATTTATATTAATTTTTCCTAATTAATACCCATTTTTGGAGCCCATTTAAAGCTCATTAGTACTTAGTTTTTCTCAATTTAAATGAGAAAACATGAATTTCTAGACCCAATTTTACATAATTATTTCTGGGCCCCTCGGAAATTATCTAGACATGCTCAATATTTTAAGAAATATTAAGAGAATTTTCCGAGTCGTTACAACCTCTTTGTTCCTCTGTTTCTTTACTGCTCGATCTATTATCTAAATAGGTCGACTTTCATAACTGAGATCTTCTTGAACTTGTACCGTATGTGGCTCAATCACTTGGTTGCCATCGGGAATATGTTTCTTCAGTATTGAGACATGAAACACATTATGAATAGCTGACATCTCTGGAGGTAGCTCTAACTCATAAGCTAATTTGCCAACTCTTTTCGTTACTAGGTAGGGTCCTACGTAACGAGGACTTAACTTGCCGAATCTCTTTACGCCTTTCATGAGAGCTACTTTGAGGAAAACTGTATCCCCAACTTCGAACTCCAGCGGTCTACGACGCATATCGACATAACTCTTCTACCTACTCTTAGCAGTTTCTATCCTTTGGCGGATGCTCTTTATAGCTTCTGTGGTATCATTAATAATGTCAGTCTGATACCCCATTTCTTTCTTCTCACTACTTTCATACCAACAGATAGGAGATCTATACCTTCTACTATAAAGAGCTTCATAAGGCGCTATACCAATAGTAGCTTGGTAACTGTTATTATAGGCGAACTCAGCTAAACATAAATAGTTGCACCAACTTCCCTTGAAATCTAGTGCACAAGCTCTGAGCATATCTTATAATACTTGATTTACTCTTTCTGTCTGCCCATCTGTCTAAGGATGGAAAGCTGTGCTAAACTTCAGTTTGGTGCCAAGTACTATCTGTACACACTCCCAAAAATATGAAGTGAAACGACCATCTTTATCGGATATAATGGTCTTCAGAACTCCGTGCAGTCGGATCACTTCCTGTACATATAACTAAGCTAGTCTTTCTATCGAGTAAGACACTTTGATTGCCAAGAAGTGTACAGATTTGGTTAATCTATCTACAATTGCCCAGATAGCATCATAGCCATTTGTTGTCTTTGGTAGACCAACAATGAAGTCCATCGCTATATCTTCCCATTTCCACTTTGAAATCTGTATGGGCTGTAGGACTCCTCCTGGCCTCTAGTGTTTTGCTTTAACTCTTTGACATGTCAGGCAAGTATTGACATATTTAGCTACATCTCTTTTCATTACAGACCACCAAATCTTCTTTTCAAATCCTGGTACATCTTGGTAGAACTAGGGTGAATAGAATAGGGAGTTCTATGGGCTTCTTCAAGAATTTTCTTTCATAGCTCTTCACTTTTGGGGACACATAGACGGACACCATAATAAAGTATCCCACTATCAGATACTCTTATCTCTTTACTTTCTCCTTCATGCATCTTTTGCTTGATCTTTTGAATATCAGAATCTTGATCTTGCTTTTTCTATATATCCTCAAGTAGAGTTGACTCTAGCATCAATACTGAGAGTTGCCCATAAATGATCTCGACTCCATAATCTACTATCTCTTTCTGCAATGGTGGTGACAGAGACATCAAAGTTGCGCAAGTCTTTCTACTTAGCGCATCAACCACTTTATTCGCTTTACTAGGGTGGTAGAGGATTTCATAGTCATAATCTTTGACTAACTCCAGCCACCTTCGCTGTCTATTATTTAGGTCCTTCTGAGTGAAGAAATATCTCAGACTCTGGTGATCTATGTAAATCTTGCATTGGACTACTACAGGTAATGTCTCCACATTTTGAGAGCGAAAACTACTGCGGCTAACTCATGATCATGAGTAGGGTAGTTCTTTTCATAATCCTTGAGTTGCCTGGAAGCATAAGAAATGACATTACCTTCTTGCATGAGTACAACTCCAAATCCCAGCTTTGATGCATCACTGTATATATCAAAGGTTCTATCACTTTCTGGAACTGTAAGAATGGGAGCTCTTTGTCAATCTTTTCTTCAACACAATAAAACTCCGCTTACAATTTTCAGTCCACTCATACTTCTTATTCTTTCTGCTAAGGGTTGTTAGTGGGGAAGCTATCTTTGAAAAGTCTTCCACGAATCTTCTGTAATACCTTGCTAAACCCAGAAAGCTTTTGATCTCACTGACATTCATTGGTCGACCCCAGTTACTAACTACTTCAATCATTACTGGGTCTACCATAATACCCTCCTTGGAAATGATGTGGCCTAGAAAAGCCACTTGGTCAAGCCAAAATTCACACTTTGAAAATTTGGCGTACAATTTCTTCTGCCGTAAGGTCTTCAACACTACCCTCAGATGTTCGTCATGTTCTTCTTGAGACATTGAATAAACTAGGATATCATCAATGAAGATTATGATGAACTTATCAAGAAACTCCTTAAATACTCGATTCATTAGATCCATGAATGTAATAGGGGTGTTTGTCACTCCAAAGGGCATGACTACAAACTCATAGTGTCCATACCATGTTTGGAAAGCAGTTCTCAGCACATCACTCTCTTTGACTTTGAGTTAATGGTAACATGACCGCAAATCTATTTTGGAAAACACTGTTGCCCCTTTCAACTGATCAAACAAATCATCTATCCTTGGCAAAGGATATCTGTTCTTGATGGTCACCTTATTCAGGGCTCGATAATCTATGCACATTCGCATAGATCCATCTTTCTTCTTGACGAACAACACGGGAGCTCCCCAGGGTGAATGACTAGGGCGAATGAAACCCTTGTCGAGCAGCTCTTGTAATTGTTCTTGCAGTTCCTTTAGTTCTGCTGGTGTCATACGACAAGGTGCCTTTGAAATCGGGTTGGTACCTGGAGCCAACTCAATTTCTCGATTAGGAGGGAGTCCTGGTAACTCTTCAGGAAACACCTCTGGATAGTCACAGACTACCCGCACTTCTTCTTTCTTTAGTCCTTCTCTTTGCCTTGCATCTACTATATGTGCTAAATAACTAGAACATCCATTATCTAACATTCTCTGAGCTTGTAAGGTAGATAAAAACCTTTTCATCTTTCTCTTTGGGTCTCCAACAAACTCGAACGAAAGTTCTGCTTTTGGCGTGAACTTTACTCTTCTTTTGCGACATTCAATAGAGGCACTATACTTGCTCAAGAAATCCATCCCTAAAATGATATTGTAATCCTTCATATCAAGGACTACTAAATCACTATAGAGTTCTCGATTGAAAATCTGAATTGGCATAGCTCTCAGCCACTGAGTAGATGCCATGGCTTCTCCCGAAGGTAAAGTCGTTAGGAACATAGAACTAAGCATTTCTGGTGGAATCCCTAGCTTCTTGGAGAATGACATAGACACAAAAGAATGTGTTGCACCAATATCGAATAACACACTAGCATAATGAGATAAGATGAGTATTCAACCTGTGACCATGGTAGGAGATTTGCCACCTCTTCCTTGGTGATGGCGAAAATCCTGGCGTTGGTCGTGGCTGGTGAGGCTTCCACTCTCCCTTGACTGATGTAGGGTCCTTCCAGTGTTGGTTGCATCTGGTGCAACTGTGCAGACTTTCCTCTGTACTGAATAAGCTGTGATGGAGGCGGATTTGCTTTGGTAGGGCAAGCCTTGGCCATATGCCCTTCTACTCCACAGATATAACACCCACTCATGCCTTGGCGACATTCTCCCAGGTGCATCCTACCACACTTTGGGTAAGGAGGATATTTGGGGTACTTGCTTGATGAGCCTCCTTTTGAGTTGCTTCCAAAAGTTTTCTGATCCCACTGCTTCCTTTTGTTTGGGTTCCCCTTCCAGTTCTGCGGGTTGCCCTGGGATTTCTGGACCGCTAGTTGCTTCTGTTGCATCATGGTGGCCTTTATACTATTTAAGTAGTGCTCGGTGATTAAAGCACTACTTATCAGGTCTTCTGAGGTCTGTGGCCTATTAACACCGCTGGCCACATTTAAAGCTATCTCAGGCCTTAACATCTTGAGCATTAGCCTGACTCTTTCACTTTTACTACTAACTAGCTCTGGGCACAAACGAGCTAGTCGGTTGAACTTCTTCACTGCTTCATCCACAGATAGTTCTCCTTGTCTGAACTCTATGAATTCATCATAATGCTTGTTGGTTACTCGCATGTGAAAGTATTCTTCAAAGAACTCAGTCTCGAAGTCGGCCCATGTCATATGGCTGACATTTCTCTTGGCCTTGACTCTCTCCCACCACATGCTAGCATCTCCAGTAAGGCAGAAGGAGGCGCATTTTATCTTCTCTACTTCAGGCCAGTCCAGTAGTTCTATTATGCTTTCCAAAGTTTTGAACCATGCTTGAGCTTCCCATGGTTCGCTTGTGCCTGCAATGTTTTTCTGGTTTCAGCTTCTTCCACTAGATGAGGTATGCTTCTTACCTTACCCCCCCCCCTTGCTGGGACTACAGATGTAACCCATAGATCTTCGGTCACAACTGGTGCCAATACATTCTCCACCGGTGGGGTAATGGGAGCGGCCTGCTGGTTAGCCATCATGGTAGCAATAACTTGTTGTTGTTCAGCTACTTGCCTTTGTAACTGAGCCACCAGCTCTAAAAGATTTGGTGGCGGTATTGACTTTGTTGTCTCTTGCCCTCTAGGAGCTCACTCCTCATTTTGGGTCTTCCTGGGACACCCCCTTGCCATTCTCTTAATATTTTAATGAGAACAAGGGCATTACATCACCATCATCATAATCATAATAGCATATATTGAAAGAAAGACATGAAAGACATGTACATAAAACTAAACATATGCACTTTCTTACATGGTAGGCGGTAGGAATGATGCTTGATGTCAGTGTGGCGAAAGGCGGAAACTTGCTCTGATACCAAACCAGTAATGCCCCTCTCTCCTTGAACTCTAGAGGGATGTCACATCTCTTTCCTACTTAACTAGGACAGTCGACTGACTCCTTGAGCAGTCGACTGGTGCCAGTCGACTCCTAGGCCAATTCACTCGACCAATCTTTCTGTTCGAAATCTGGTCGAAGACCAGTCGACTGGTGGAACTACCAGTCGACTGATGTAGTCGACTCAGACTGGAAATCACTCGACCAATATTTCTATTCCCTCGATTTCTCTGAGGGAAGTCGATTGGCTCCTTGAGCAGTCGACTGATACTTCTAGAATTCCAATTCCAGACTTCAGAAATCTGAGCAAGTCCATGAATACATTTCTACTTCAACTATACTAAGATTATAGAACTCACAATCATAATACTGGACCAGATCATAAACCATCCATAGCAATTTAAACTCGTCATCTTTTGCGGAAATAAACACAAATATCATGAAACATAATCTTTGCGGAATTAACTACTATCATGAAACTCAAGTAACTTATAAAGATCTACTGCTTAGAACACTAGCAAATCTCATCCCATAGGATCTCACTCCACGGTTCCGCCGCCACTGACACAAATCATCCATCCTTTAGTCTCCTTGCCTTATATCCTTTCTTTACCTTTATCTGCAGTCAAAAGATGCAAACTATAAGCAAATTTCTTAGTAAGTAGATACCTACTCTCACAAAACATGCAATCGATATAAAACATGCTCTTGGTCAAAGAATGCTTACTTTTAAATATATGTATTGAAAATGCTATACTAACATAAATATGCTCATGAATATACTTGTAACAAATGCTTGCATATGAAAACTTTGCTTGAAATGAAAAATGCTTATCATGCTTGAGATAAATGCTTGCTTTTGAAAACTTGAAACTTATATATTCTTATACTTCAAAATAGATAAACATCCTCCTTTGGGCTCGGCATAATACCAATGCGCGCATCTCTAATAGGTTTCAGGGTAGCTAGCCACCGAACACTACTAGAGCGTCTCTACTAGGCTCGCCTAGATCTCTATGGGCCTCGGCCCGATACATGCCACTTTAAAAAGTAATATACTTAAACTTGTACTCATGCTTGTACTTAAAATGCATAACTTAGCATATTCTTTGCACATAGAAAAAAATGTTCCCAAAACTCATTTTACGACACAACAAGACCTTGGTCTTGTATTAATCTCATTTCTTAGTCCTAGAACTCGTTCTAGGGCTTAGTAAGACCTCGCTCATACTCTGAACTTTTCACAAGCACCTTGCGTGCCCTAACTCCCAAAACTTGTTTTTGGCAAATCAAGACCTTGGTCTTGCTCTACTAAGATCACACACACCAAAAGACTCAAAATCAAGTTCTACGAAAACTAGAAATCATACGAGAACTACTTTAACTACAGGTGAGTGATCAACTTACTTCCTTGTGCTTATAACTCACTATACCGAGCGTAGGATCCACTTCCTTGCATGATTCGCCAATCCTAGGCAATAGGAGAGAAACCCTAGTTTCTCTTGGCAAGAACCCTAGTTTCTTCTCTTCTTGTTTTCGACAGGGAAGAAGGAGAATGAGAAAACCCTTGGTTTTCTCTTCTTTCTATTCCTTTATATACTATGTGGAAGTTGAAGCAACTTCCATAAAAAGACGCTTACTATCACTTATGTTATATTGTTTTCATATCCCAATGTGATGCTTTACCACCACCTAATGGAAACTTAAACTAATGTTAAATGAGGGGTTTTGGGTTCGAGCTTCAGCTCTCACCCCTTTAAACAAATTTTTATTTCTTTTTATTTTGGAATATTCTGGAAAATTTCCGGGCGTTACAGGTAGAGAAGGAATTGAATGAATGCCTGAATTTAAATGTGTATGTCCAAGTATGTTTCAAATCCAAAATTTGTTTAGGTATTTTAGTTGTAAATAACAACTTTTCATCTCCAAAAAGAATAATCTTTTTGAAAAATACTCAGATAATTTTTCAAAAGTAGTTTTGAGGCAAAAAAATATTTTTCACAACACAATTTGTAAAGACAAAAATACAAAGAAAATTTCAACAAAGATTTTTTTTAAAAGGTAATTTAAATAAAAGAAAATAACTTTTAGTTTTAATACTCCCCCTAAACCAATCAAAAAACATTATAGCCTTGTTGGTTTAACATCAATCCATATAAATCTAATTTTGAAGCACCAAAGAAAAATCCAAGATATAGGTATGAAACAGGTTACAAAAAGTTATCCACTAGATTTTTTCTTGAGTACCTCCCTCGTAACAGGTTAATCTAAATAAAAACATAACCATATTTTTCAAGTGAGTTATCTTTCAAGAGATTTTAGAAGAAAATTTTGTATGAACTTCTGGAAAATAAGCATTTTGAAATGTTTAAAGCATTTTTCAGACCTAAGTTTCAAAAATAATTTTACAAGTGTAACCAAAATATTTTTCAAAAAGAAAAAAATATTTTTAGAAATTTATTTTCCAAATAATTTTTCAAAGATATTGCAAGGAATATTTTTGATCTTTCAATTATGACTTCCCCTTAACCCAACAACCACTTAGGATTCCTTGTTAGCTACAGGGTAAGCTTCCTATTGTGTCTTAGGGATATCTAAATCAAACATACACTTAAAATATTTTTTAGAACGATAATCAGAAAATGTTTTTAGAAGTTTGAAAAAAAATATTTTTAAAGAGAAGTTTAAGAATTTCCAAATCACTTTTCAAAGATAATAATTTTTCAAACATACTTTTCAAAACTATGAAATTAAAAAAAATAATTTTTTTGGCTGTAACGACCCGGCTCATTTGGCGGCCCATTTACCGGCCCTCACGACCGTCGTACCGTCGACCGTCGACCGTGCCGTTACCACTAACTAGGTCTTTCCACCCCTGGGTGTGGATTTTTGCCTTCCCAGGATTCGAAACCTAGACCCAGGCTTAATCTAGTTCTTTGTGAATCCTGAATACCAATTGAGCTAATCTAGTTCTTTGTGAATCCTGAATACTATAGCTTAATTGGTATTCAGGATTCACAAAGAACTAGATTAAACCTGGGTCTAGGTTTCGAATCCTGGGAATGCAAAAATCCACACCCAGGGGTGGAAAGACCTAGTAGTGTAACGGCACGGTCGACGGTACGACGGTCGTGAGGGCTGGTAAATGGGCCGCCAAATGGGCCGGGTCATTACAATAAAAAAAGGTACCTTTTTATTGTAATGACCCGGCCCATTTGGCGGCCCATTTACCGGCCCTCACGACCGTCGACCGTGCCGTTACCACGAACTAGGTCTTTCTACCCCTGGGTGTGGATTTTTGCCTTCCCAGGATTCGAAACCTAGACCCAAGCTTAATCTAGCTCTTTGTGAATCCTGAATACCAATTGAGCTATAGCTCAATTGGTATTCAGGATTGACAAAGAATTAGATTAAGCCTGGGTCTAGGTTTCGAATCCTGGGAAGGCAAAAATCCACACCCAGGGGTGGAAAGACCTAGTTAGTGGTAACGGCACAGTCGACGGTCGACGGTACGACGGTCGTGAGGGCCGGTAAATAGGCCGCCAAATGGGCCGGGTCGTTACATTGGCATATTTTCAAAAAAGTTTAAAAAGATTTTTTTTTAAATGCATTAAAAATATTTTCAAGTAATTTTTCAAAAAACAGTTTAAAAGTCAAAAATTAGAGAGAATCTTTATTTTCAATAGTACTTACAATTTGAAAAAGAAATATTTTACATTAGAAAAGATTATTTTCTAAGTTAGTTTTCTAAAAGATAATTTTGAAAAAGAATCGCAAACAAATTAAAAAAATATTTTTAGAAGGTAAAAATAATATTTTCAAAATTAGTTTTCAAAATATTTCAACCCTCCACCTTAATCTAACATTCTCTTAGTTACCCTTGTTAGCTACAAGGACCTTTACTTAAGTGCCTAGGAGTTTTTACTACTCATTCTTAGAAAATATCTTAATCAATTAAGCATAAAAATTATAAAAATAATTTCAATTCAATTTTCCTGACATCTCATCTATTATAGTAGTTCAAACAAGGTAATCTTATATGTTTAGAGAGATGCTTATTGTCTTTATTCAACTTTTATCAAGCATCAAGTTGAAGTGAAACTTAACTTAGGATATACATAAAGTGAATTTTGAGGTTTTGAATGAAATTTAAGGCAAGGAAAAATTTATCAACATGTACACATTTTAAATTAATGCAATTAATTATGTTAAAATTGAAAAAAAATTAAGTACTAAAAGTTGATTAATGTTAAAATCAAAGTTAAAAATTTAGTTAATGATTAACTTTTGAAATTCATTAAGATTGAAAAAGTTGACATTTAAAAATTAAAGTTAAAAATCAATTAAAGTTGAAATTAATGTTGAAAAATAAAGGATCAATTAAATTTGAAATCATGTTCACACTCAATTAAAGTTGTAGTTAAAGATTAAATGTTTGAATTAAAGTAAGATTTTTAGGTTACAATTGAATTGAAATAGAAGTAGATTTAAAGTAGAATTTTAATTAAGTTAAAATTTAATTAAGGTAGAATTTTGATTAAGTTAAAATTTAATTAGGGTAGAATATTGACAAAGTTAAAATTTAATTAGGGTAGAATTTTTATTAAGTTAAAATTTAATTAGGGTAGAATTTTGATTAAGTCAAACTTAATTAGTGTGGAATTTTAGTTAAGTTGATTAGGGTAGAATTTTGATTAGGGATAAGATTTTAATTAAGGTAAAATTTTAATTTGGGTTAAGGTTTGAATTAAGGTTAAATTTTAATTTGGGTTCAAGTTTGAATTAATGTTGAAGCATACAAGAATTTTAATTTTGTTGTCCTTAGTCATCTCACGCGGTCTAAAGTTGTCATCCAAGGTAATCTTATGTTTTTTTGAGATGAATTATGTTGATTTAGAAAAGTTAATTTGACCTTGTGTTAGATTTAGGTTTAACAAGTAGTTATTTAAAAGTACATTTCAATAATTGGCTTCCAATTCTTGGTGAGACACTGGGGCCTTCTTGGTTATTGAAGCAATGATCCTTTCCTAGACAAAGTGTTTTAAAAAAATTATACTTTTAACATACTCTTTGAGAAACCCTAGTCTAACTAGTTCAGGATGTGGTGAGGTAGCTTTTGCTAGTTTCACTAGGCTAAAAGGACCAAATAGGGTACGACTTACCCTGATTGGCTCCTTAGATAGGCTTTCCCAGCGTACTATCATCTCACCCCACCCTAATACTAAGTAGATCAAGTTTCAAATTAGATTTTATGTCTTGTGCTAATTACCCTAATGGGTAAAGGCTGATTTGAGGTGCCAAATAGTTTGGATCCTCCCCCAAAATTATTAGTTGGGTGTTTTAGATTGATATAGTAGATGTCGTTTTTAGTGACATAATATTGGTTTTGCCCTACTTGCTTAGTTAGGTAAGCTTTCAAGACCCATGATTTTCTCCAGTTCTTGCATTGGTGGGTAAAGGAGACAAAAGATCATTGGGTTGATCTTGTTTTGTATTCGATTCCAGATTTGTTATATACACCCTTTTGAGTTCTAAGAATTAAATCATGGTTCTTGGATCTTGTGGTGAAGGTTTCAAGTAAGTCCTTAAGTTTTTGAACTTCACCCTTTAGAATAGAGTTTTCTCTTTCTTATTTTTCAATTTGAATAGGGTTTTCAAGTTGTGTTTGGTTAACTGAGTTATTTGTAGTAATTTGCTCCTTAAGGTCTTGATTTTCCTTAAGGAGAAGATTTATCCTAGTTTTAGATATGGTTAACTTTTTGTCTAAACATGTAATAATTTAGAAAAACTTGGTATTTAATAAATTTTGTATCTCATTGAAATCTTCGGGTGTAGACTCATCTCCTAAGTCTGAATCGCTTTCTGACTCGGGCTTGATTGCTATCAACGTTAGGTTGCTGGTGTGATTCATGATGTCTTCGTCTGAGTCTTCTGAGGAGGAGTCATCCCAAGTTGCTTGGAATGCCTTCTTTTGTTTGTATTTTTGGATTGGCCCATTCTTCGATTCGGACATTTGTTCTTCAAATGCCCTTTCTTTTTGCATCCAAAGCAAGTGGCATTGTTCTTTGCATCACTAGAAGTTATCTTGATTACCTTCTTCAAGTCCCTTTTTGTGAACTCCTTTTTTCATTTGGTGAGTACCTTCCTTATCAGCATCACCAGTTCTTCATCATCGTCTAAATCTGAGTCTGACTCACTTTCAGACTCTTCCTGGGTTATAGTCCTTGATTTTGCACCTTTTGTTGAACTTGCAATTAATGCTATATCCTTCTCGGTTGTTTTAGCGTTAGTTTGTTCATGCAATTCTAATTCACAAAATAATTCATCTAATTTTAACTTGGAAAGATTCTTTGAAAATTTCTAAGCATCTATAATAGATGCACACAAAGATGTCCGATCAGGTGAAGTTCATTCATCTTGGTTCTCTAGTTGATGTTCGATCAGGTGAAGTTCATTCATGACATCCTTGATTTGGGCATGGAGCTGGCTTTTGGACTCTACTTCATGCATTTTAATGTTAAAAAGTTTATTTAATAAAAGGTCGCATTTTGTTACCTTAGCATCGCTGGTCCATTTGTGTAGCTCAATTAGCTTATCTGAGAGTTTTTTGACGCTCTCAATGGGACCAATTTTGTTCATCTCTTCTTTGGTCAACCCGCATTAGAGAGTGTATTGTGCTTTGAATTCAATTTATGCCTTCTTCTTCATCTCGGTGTTCTACTTATCTAGTTTTAGTGGAACATTTCCTCCTTCACCCATTGGAGGTGTATATCCAGTCTGGACTACAAACTATTGGTCCATGTCAATTTTTACGTAGACCTCCATTCTCCTTTTCCAATAGAGAAAATCTTCCCCATTGAACATAGGAGGGTGGACTATGCTGTAGCTTTCACCTTGGGTCATTAGATCTAGCACACAATAAATAGAAGAGAAAAAATGTAACGACCCGGAAAATTCTCTTAATATTTTCTTAAAATATTAAGCATGTCTAGATAATTTTCTAAGGGACCTAGAAATATTAATGCGAACTTTGGTCTAGAAAATCCATGTTTTCTCATTTAAATTGAGAAAACTAAGTACTAATGGGCCTTATGTGGGCTTTTTAGTACCATGATTATAGGTGGATTTTAGGGAATAATTAGTATAAATATAAATAGGATTTCATTAGGCATATTAACATGATTATGGGTAAGTGTTGGCCTAATTTTTCCTATTTTAATGGAGAAATTAGAGAAATTAGGTACTAATGAGCTTTAAAGGGGCTCCAAAAATGGGTATTAATTAGGTAAAATGAATATAAATATAAAAGAATTTTATTTAGGAATATTAGCATAATTATGAGGGATTTTAGGGGATTTTCGGAATTTAGGAAAATAAAAATAATAAGATAAATGAAATAAAAATAAAATAAAAATAAAGGTGCATGAGCCAAGGATTGAACCTTGGACCTCTTGTACAACAATGTATGCACTAACCAACTCACCTAGCAAGGTATTGTTAGGAGGGAATAAAGTGGATATTGGTTAAGGCATAGAAGAAGATGAAGAGTCATGGAGAGACTCTTCATTTGCCTCCTTAATGGGCTATAAAAGCGGGGTTTTGGGAGTTACCTCTTCTTCCCATTACTTGCATTTTCGAAAACTCTTCCTCCCCTCATCCTAGCCGAACACCCAAGGAAGGGTTCTCCCTTGGAAAAGCTCCACAAGAGGTCTTATCTCCAAGATCTAAGAGTTTTCAAAGGATACAAGGACAAGGAGGCAAGGATCCAAAGATTTTGCAATCTTCTTCTTCTTCCAAGGTTCGAAAAATCAAGAAACTCAAGGTAAGACTCCCTCACCTGTGGTATAATAGTTCCTTATGATTTCCATGATTTTTAGCATGATATATTGGTTGGTTTGTGGATTTGGTGTTGAAAGAAACAAAAACCAAGAACCCTTGGTGTATGGGTTTCGGCCACAATATTTTAGGGTTCAAAAATGATGCTAAAAAACTTGATAATGTTATTTAATGTTCCCTTATGATGTTTAGAGATTAAGGATAATTTTTGGGAATTTTTGGAGTACCTTAGGATACCCTAGGGTTTCGGCCAACAACAAGAACCCTTGTGTAGGGTTGGGTTTAAAACCTCAAGTGTTTGTTTTATGTATTGTCATGATATAAGGGAGATGGAGGTTATTTATGAATGATATGTATGTATGCCATGTCTTATGAATGATATGCCATGTTTTATGAATAATATGCATGTATGTCATGTCTTATTAATGATACGTATGTATGCCATGATTTATGAATAAGATGTATGTATGCCATGTCTTATGAATGAAGTTAAAGTACATGCCTTTAAGGCACAATTATGATGTTAAGTATGATGAATGAATGATGATGAATGACAAGTATGATGAATGAATGATGATGAACGACAAGTATGATGAATGAAAGATGATGCTTATGTCTTTAAGGCATAAATATGCTAAACGGCACGGTCGATGGTTGACGGTACGACGGTCGAGAGGACCGGTAAATGGGCCGGTAGACGGGCCGAGCCGTAACAAGTTATGCTATGTTAAGTATGCCATAAATGTCTCATGAATGATGAAGCATGTAAAGTATTTTACTTTATGAATGAGCTTGTACCGGACCGAAGTATGGGTCCAAGGGATGGGCACCTTAAGAACGCCCCGGTTCTGGACTACCGACTATACTGTCCACGGTTCTGGCACTACCGAAGCTGTGCAACAGGGATGGGCACCTTAAGAATGTCTCGGTTCGGGGACTACCGACTATGCTGTCCTTACCCTAGTAGGTCGAGGCTAGCTACCTCGTATTTACTTAGGGATGCGCGCTTATGATGTATGTATGTGGTACAAGCCAGGGCCCCAATGATATGATGATTATGTTTAAGCATTTAAAAGTATGTTTTAAAAGTTAAGCATCCTTATGTATATGCATTCCACACATGCATCCATTCATGTTATGCATTATGTTATGAAAAGTATGTTTATGAAAAGTATGTTTATGAAAAGTATGTTTAGGAAAAATTATGTTTATGCAAAGTATGTTCATGTTGAGTTATGATGCCATGATTTATTTATGTTTATGCCATGATGTAATTATGTTTAGGCCATGATTTATTTATGTTTATGCCATGATGTAATTATGTTTATGCCATGAGTTATTGATGTTTATGTCATGATGTAATTATGTTTATGCCATGATTTATTTATGTTTATGCCATGATGTAATTATGTTTATGCCATGATTTATTTATGTTTATGCCATGATTTAATTATGTGATGCTAAGTTAGAATGCCAGGATTTTATTTATGTTTATGCTAAGTTAGAATGCCATGATGATATGCTAGATAGGTTGATCTACACCTTATGTTTATGTTTATACCATGTTTCATGCCATGTTAGGAATGTCTAATGATGAGTATGTTTATCCCATGCTTTATGCTACGATAGGAATGTTAATTATGCCTATGCTTATGTTTATGCTTTATGCCATGATAAAAATGTTTAATCATGTTTATGCTTATGTTTATGCTTTATGCCATGATAAAAATGTTTAATCATGTTTATGCTTTATGCCATGATAGGAATGTTTAGTTATGTTTATGGTTATGCCATGTACCATGCCATGTAAAGTTTAAGTAGGTTTATGTATATGCTTCAGGTTTAAGACTAAATGATGATTATGTTTCTTATGATTATGAATGAAAGACGAATGGTTTTAGTGAGTAGGAAAGAGTCTTACTAAGCCTGTGTGCTTATAGTCTTTTTCCCTTATACCGCAGATCATGCAAGGGGACAGTACGGAAGCAGCAGGAGGGCAAGAACAATGTGTGTGATAGTGACTTGGCCCAGGAAATCATATGTTTACCGTTTATGCCAGAACTTTACTTTTGACATATCTATGCTTGAATAATGACTCATGGAACTTTATGTTATGATATGACATGATATGATGCCTAAGTTCAAAGTGAACCTTATAATATAAGGTTATGTATGACATGATATGATGCTTAAGTTCAAGGTTAATATGCTAAGGTTCCTATGTCATTAAGTTAAGAATGTTAGTAGGGCATGTATAAGTTAAAGTTATAATCCGCTGCCTTATGATGTCTACATGCCCTAAGTATGTTAACGTAACGCCGCTTAGGAAAAAAAAAAGCGGGCGTTACAAAAAAAATACCAAGACTAGGTCTTGGATTAGTAGTGCCAATGGAGATAAGGCTGAAAAAAAGGGATAGAGTCGATCAATGTTGCATCAATTTCAAAAAAAATTATAAAATAATGAAATAACAAACTTATTAGAGCAGTTAATTATGTCAATTCTGACTAATGGTAAAAAATTGAGAAAAAAACCCTCTACTTATTAGAAGAGTTAATTATGTCAATTCTTAAACAAATAGTATATATTTTTGAAATGATGAGAAAAAAACCACAATAATCCCTTTGCACGAATGGTGGTTGCACCAAATGTTAGTGATATGAGAGAAGTGTCCTAAGGCAATCGCCTTATGATTGTAAAACATTTATATTAATAAATGATAATTCACTATTTGAGTATACATGCTTGTGTATTTGATTGGGATCTTAAACTCATCTACTGAATGTCCGCAATACAACTCACAGCATAAGAGAATTTGTGATGAGATCACAACTAGTGATTATCTCTAAATGCGCAAATGTGAAGTATTGGAAATATCCCTAGTCGATGAATTGATAAAAACGGACACTATCAATTCTGTTGAGACTAGCATGGGTTATTCTCTAATTAGCTGATTCTCACTGGCTGGTGACATTGGGATGTCCGGAGATAAACATGGATGCTAGTTAAGGGAACTAGTTCATTGGAGTGACTAGCTGTAAGACTTCATATGGGAATCTACATGTAGATATGTCAATGAAGATCTTACTGCGGCTTAAGTGCGATGTTCCTTTGACTTGCGGTGTTCAAGTCATCTTGGTCATGGAGACTTATACTTTGACATCTTAAGCAAGCATCTCCAAGGAGGTGTGGACCCAGGATGATCGGGTGTAAGCCGAAGTGCCCGAAGATGTTTGAATAGCCTACAAAGGATTCACCACTCCTTGCGAGGAGATGTATACCCAGGCCTATCGTCGGATTGTTACTCAAAGCCTCTGGCCAGAGCATATCATGTTTAGAGTGAGAGTCTCTAAAATACATGAGAGTAATAAGAAATCCAAAGGACGAGTAAGACATTACTTGGGCTAGGTGTGACGTAGTCAGCCTAGTGGGGACTGACACCATTGACCGTGTCCTGAACCAAGTGGGTATAAGGTGGTGAAGGGAATGGGGCATGATTCATTAGAGCTGCTGAAGGGTTTCAGAATAATTTCTTCTGAGGTCAAACCGTTGATTTTTCGATTAATTGGGGATCATGATGTACTACTAGGTGCCACTCATGATCGTTCTATAATTAGTTAATTATAGACGGCCAACATAAATCGAAAGCCTATTTAGTCACACGCACTACGAGTAATCTGAGGGATTTAAAACGAGTTGAAAATTGGATTTTCCGATCAAGAGAAATAAGTCGAATCTGATTTAGTCAGAGGCGCAATGGAAGCTAAAAATGGCTAAGTCTTTTGAAGGCTTTTTGGGCGAATTAAATGAGTTTAATTCACGGCGGTCTGGGTTGGTTTGGCCGGCAAAAGAGGGTGCCAAACCCCTCTTTGGTGGCCGGCCAAATAGAGGAGAATAAACCAATTTAATTGGTTTAATTAATTAAATAAATCTAGTACGATTTATTTTATAAATTATGGATAAATAAATTTGTATAATGAAATTTATATAAATAAAATTTATAGAAATTTATTCTTTTATAGAAGATTAAAATAATCCATGAGTTGGTTCATTTTAATTTTATAAAATCAATTATGAATTGATTTATCCATAATAAGAAAGTTTATAAATTTCTTATAAAATTTATTCCATAATTTAAAGAGAAGAAGAATTAGTTTTTATTATAAATTAGTTTATAATAAAGACTTGGTTTAAACGGAATTAATTCATAAGAATTTATAGGATAAATTTCTTATGATAAATAATTAGTTTTATTATAATGTTAGTTATAATAAAATTCATAAGAAATTTATAGGATAAATTCTTATGATAACTAATTTGTTTTATTATAAATTGTTTATAATAAGACTAGGCTTAAAAGGAATAAGCAATAAGAAAATTTATAAGATAAATTTCTTATAACTAATTCCGTTAATTCGGTTTAGAGGGAGACTTAGCAAAGGAGTTGCTACTATATAAAGGAACCAAAGGCTAGCCCTTAATTCCAATCAATACAATTAAGAGATTAATTATTCTCTCCCTCTCTCTCTCTCCTCCTCCTCTTCTCCCTCCCATTAGGGCCGGCGCCCTTCCTCTTTCTTAGGGCCGGCGCCTCCCTCTCACATCCTAGGGCCGGCGCATCCTAGGGTTGCCGTGAGCTATACGAAGAAGAAGAACCACAACAAGAAGAAGAAGAAGCGGATAGCGACTCCTCTCCTCTCGGAATTCGATTCCGTTATTTCTTGTTGGTTAGTTTTCCTAATTTTTCTCTTAACCTTCTAGTTGTGCCTTCCGAGAATCTAGTAGTTCTCGTCGGCACAAAACTCGTGACTTTGCGAAGTCATCCCGAAGAGAACTCGGCGTGGACGCGAATAGAGGCGAAGCTTCCAAGGGACGCTACGGTTGGATCTCGTCCCTTTCTTCAAGTTACGCGAGGTATAAAAGTAAATTAGTTTACTTTTCCGCAAACTTTTATTTCATGATTATGTCGATACACTATAAGGTTGCATGCTAGATAAGAAGTTAAAATAATTTAGGAAATTATTTTATGCAAACTCTTCCGCTGCACGTAAAAATTTAAAATTTTACGAACTCGTATCCTTGTCGACATGCACCCGTTCCCAACAGTGGTATCAGAGCCGGTTAGTGTTCGACTTAATCAAATAATTGTTTTGTGGAAAACTTTGTCATGATCTCAATTTTGGAAAAAAAATTTCAATTATGGAAACTTTCAAATTATAATAAATTTTAGATTTAGGAATTTCAAAGTTTGGAAATCCTCATGAAATTTCACAAACATTTGAAATTTTCTATTTTCTGAAATTTTATAATAATTTCGAAATTTTTCCATATTTGGAAACTTTCCAATTTTGGAAATTTTTCTATTTTACAAATTTTCCAATTTTGGAAATATGTAAGTTGTCTTTGTACCGGAAACTTGCAATTATTCTGAAAATCAATTTTCGAAATCTCGCAATTTTGGGCACTTTCTTTTAAGAAAGTCTAGACAAATTCATGGACAGTTAATTGACAATTAAATTTGAATTGGTTTTTAAATTGACAACAAAATTCTTTATTTTGGATTGAGCCTCGGGGAGCCGTCCAATTTAAAGTTAGTTGTTGTAATTTAATTTCCCAATTTTTAATTGAAATTGTCATGTTTGATTGGATTGAGCCTCGGGGAGCCGTCCAATTGGATTTACAACACATTACTTTTCTTTGGGTATCTGAGCCTCGGGGAGCCACCCTTAGAAAACAATTTGTTGTAATTAATTAAATCCATGAATAAAATATGTTTAAGAGGTGATGCTCTTACATATTGTTGTCTCCAAAATTAATTAGGAAAATGGTTTCCTATAGAGTTTCTTAAATGAGATTTTCATGAAAATAATATGTAGTTGAATTAAGGGATTTGTCTCTTAATTTAACAAGATTTGATTTAGAGAAATCAAAGTCTTGAACATATTATTTCCGAAATTAATTATGACAATTTAGGAAATTGTTTCCCAAAACAATTCCTTTAATAAAGTATGAAATTATGATTAGGAAATCCGGTTCCTAATTTAATTCATGAGACTTGATAAATTAAGTCACATACATACTTTATTAAGGAAATCGTTAGTCATGACATAATTTTATGTCATGAATGTGCTTAAAAGAATGAGACCCAAAACCCCTTACAAAATATTAAGGCCAACACCTTCCATTAATATGGTTAGAATCGGAGTTTTGTTTCTCGCTTGGGTTGATGGACACATCCATGCCCGACTTGAACCTCAACATGTTCAAACCATGGAATTAGTTTATGAATAATATAGTTCGAGTCAGAGGTCAATCATTAGTTTTGGTTGTTGGACACATCCAAGCCTGACTAAGCGGTTGAATGAGCTCCAACCATATTAAAACTATTTCTTGATTAATGGGTCAGCCTTAAGCTTGGAGCATCGATTTGTTGTGCCACAGCCAAGGTCGATGCAAAGAGAGGTGCAGTTGGGTGCTATGTATAATGATACATACTTGTTAATGAGTTAACAACCCAATGTTTTATGCAAACATTCAATTAGTTGATAGCATAATGTGATAGTTACATATATGTGATGTGTAATCGGTATAATTACCTACCTTCATAGCTAAGAAGAACTTGATGGCCACAGCCATGGTTGTTCTTATCTATGGTTGGATATCAACCTATTTGGAGATGTTCCTACGATCTCCCGAATTGATAATAAGGGTGATTCAATTCGTAAAATAAATAGGATTTAATTTATGTATGTTGATACATTCTTTAATAAATCTTCTCACATAATCTCAATTTGTATTTCTAGGATAATCACTCGATCATGTCTTCCCTAAACTTGCGTTCCATTTTGGACACCAATAAACTGACTGGGCCAAACTTCATGGACTGGCTTCGAAACCTGAGGATAGTCCTCAAGGCAGAGAAGCTTGCTTATGTCCTTGAAGATCAACTTCCCAACCGTCCTCCTGAAAATGCAACTCCAGACCAGTTTCCTAAGTTGCTCAACCTGCTGAAGACTGTAGAGCCTTCTGTGAAGCAGGATCAAAAGACGGTACTGTTAGTTGGTTCCTCGAAGAAAGGTTCTAAGAGGAAGGCCAAAGAACAGAATAAGGGAAAGAAGAAAAAGGCCAAAAAGACTGAAAAAAACCAAAAGGCACTTGCCATCATTGTGGCAAAGAGGGTCACTGGCGAAGAAACTGCAAGATTTATCTTGAGTCCTTGAAAGAGAAGGCATCCGATGCCTCATCCTCTTCAAGTATCTTCGTTATTGAATGTCACTCTATTTCCTCAAACACATGGGTACTTGATACTGGGTGTAGCTCACATATATGTAATGACATACAAGGGCTAAGGAATAGAAGAAGACTCGTCAAAGGAGAAGCGAATTTGCGAGTTGGAAACGGAGCAATGATTGCTGCTGTTGCCATCGGAACATATTTGCTAAAGCTCCCCACTGGACGTGTCTTAGAATTGGATAATTGCTATTTCGTTCCTTCGTTGATAAAGAACATTGTATCTATTTCATGTTTGAATGAAAAGGGTTATCATTTAACTTTTAGTAACAATTGTTGTTACATAACTTTAAATGGCGTTCTTTATGGGAATGGAACTTTGTGCAATGGCATCTACACGTTAGATTTATCCAGTGACGTTTTCAATATCGAAGTTAGCAACAAACGTGCTCGAATAGATAATCGAATAGACTCCTACACTTGGCATTGCCGTCTTGGCCATGTAAGTAAGAAACGCATGACCGAATTGCACCGATGTGGAATTTTGGAATCATTTGAACCCGGTTCATTTGATACATGCGAATCATGCTTAAAAGGCAAGATGACCAAATTACCCTTTACCGGAAAAGGTAATCCAGTGGGAGAGTTGCTTGGTCTAATACATACCGATGTATGTGGACCAATGTCAACTCTGCACAAGGAGGCTATAGCTACTTCATCACCTTTATCGATGATCACTCACGATTCGGGTACGTGTTCTTGATGAAACACAAATCTGAAGCCTTTGATAAATTCAAAGAGTTCAGAAATGAAGTAGAGAAACAGCTTGGCAAAAGTATTAAAATACTTCGATCCGATCGGGGTGGTGAATACTTAAGTCAAGAGTTTCAAGATTATCTAAGGGACAATGGGATATTATCCCAATGGACTCCGCCATATACACCACAGCATAATGGTGTATCTGAGAGGCGCAACCGAACCTTGATGGACATGGTTAGGTCGATGATGAATCATGCAACTCTTCCAAAATCCTTTTGGGGTTATGCACTTAAGACAGCTGTTTATTTATTAAACAGAGTCCCGACCAAGGTAGTCTCTACTACTCCATATGAGATTTGGAATAGTAAGAAACCTCACTTAACTCACCTTAAGATATGGGGTTGTCCTGCTTATGTCAAGCGGGTCATATCAGACAAATTGGATGCTAAGTCTGATAAATGTCTATTTATTGGATACCCTAAGGAAACGAAGGATTACCAATTCTATCATCCCTTGGAACAAAAGGTGTTTGTTTCAAGGCATGCTGTATTTCTAGAAAAAGAATTTCTTTTACAAGAAAACAATGGGAGTGGCATGAAGTTCAAGAAACTCCAATAGACATTACAGAGACACCGAGTCTAGGCCCACAACCGATAATTCATAATGATGAGCTATCAGTTGAACCTAAAACTACACCACCTCTTCGTAGGTCTGATAGGACACGCAACATTCCAGAGAGATACGGATTTCTCGTAAGTGAATCGAACGACGTGTTGCTCATTGGCGATGACGAACCTATCAGTTATGAAGATGTTCTGAAAAGTTCAGAAAGGGACAAATGGCTTGAAGCCATGAAGTCGAAAATGGATTCCATGTACGAAAATCAAGTATGGGACTTGGTTAACCCACCTGAAGGGATTAAACCCATAGGGTGCAAGTGGGTTTTCAAGAAGAAAACCGACATGGAAGGTAATGTTGTTACCTTTAAGGCTAGATTAGTGGCAAAAGGATATCGTCAGAAACAAGGAATTGATTATGACGAAACCTATTCGCCAGTAGCTATGCTTAAATCCATTCGGATGCTCCTAGCCATAGCAGCTCATTATGATTATGAGATTTGGCAAATGGATGTGAAAACAGCTTTCCTTAACGGAAACCTGCTTGAGGACGTATACATGATACAGCCTGAAGGTTTCACATCGGTTGATAAAACCAAGGTATGCAAGCTTCGACGATCCATATATGGACTGAAGCAAGCATCTAGGAGCTGGAACATCCGTTTTGATGAGACAATCAAAAAGTTTGATTTCTCACAAAATCCTGACGAACCCTGTGTGTACAAGAAGGTTAGTGGGAGTGCAGTCGTATTCCTAGTATTATATGTCGACGACATCTTACTTATAGGAAACGATATTTCAGTCTTACAGACAGTTAAAATTTGGTTATCCAAACTTTCTCCATGAAAGACCTGGGGAGAAGCACCTATATCCTTGGGATTTAGAATCTATAGAGATAGATCAAAACGGTTGCTCGGTCTTTCACAGTCTACATATATAGACCGAGTCTAAAAAGGTTTAGCATGTCGGAATCCAAGAAAGGTTACCTTCCATCAGGCATGGATCAACCTTTCAAAGTCTATGTGTCCGCGCACAGAAGACGAGAGGATTTGCATGAATAAGATTCCCTATGCATCCGCGATAGGATCTATCATGTATGCTATGTTATGTACTAGGCCTGATGTATCGTATGCTTTGAANTATATTACATGTTTATGGAATTTATGGAACTCCACCTTGGAAGTTTCGGCCAAGCCTTATATCTAGGGTTTGGGGTGGAGTTAGGGTTCAAAGAATGATGGCTCATGGTTACCATAAAGTATTTATATGTATAGGATCAAGCATGTGGTAGAAATCATGTTAACCATAACCCTAAGGGTTAAGCACCATGTTTTATGCTTTTATGTTTTATGTTTATGATTGGATGTCATGCTTAATAGGGTTTATTATGAATGTCTTACATCTTTATGCCATGTATTTGAATGGTAGGTAGAATATTATGAAAACCCTACCTATGTATGCTTATGTGATGTAGAGAACCATGCTAAGTTATATGCTCATGTTATGTTAAGAACCATGCTAAGTTATTGTGTATGTTCATGATATGAATGATGCCATGATAAGTATGATAGGTTTATGTTCAGGATATGAATGATACCATGATAAGTATGATAGGGTTATGTTCACGATAAAAATGATGCTATGATAGGTATGTTATGTGAGGTTCATGATAAGAACGATGCCATGATAAGTATGTTATGTTTATGTTCATGATAAGAATGATGCATGCCATGTTGTATGAATAAAGATGCATGTCATGCTTATGAAAGAAGATGCATACCATGTTTATGAATGAAGATAATGCCCATGCCTTACAGGCATCATGATGTTATGCAATAAGAATGAACAATGAAAGGACAAGCATGTGTTAAGTCATGCTTTATGTAACATGGTTATGCTATGAATGTATGATGAATGATGAAACATGAAAAGTATTTTACTTTATGTATGGGCTTGTACCGGACCGAAGTATGGGTCCAAGGGATGGACACCTTAAGAACGCCCCGGTGTTGGACTACCGAAGCTGTCCACGGTTCTGGCACTACCGGAGCTGTGCAACAGGGATGGGCACCTTATGAACGCCTCGGTTCGGGGACTACCGACTATGCTGTCCTTACCCTAGTAAGTCGGGGCTCGCGACCTCGGACTTGCTAGGGATGCGCGCTATGATGTATGTATGTGGTACAAGCCGGGGACCCCAAATGATGTTATGATGATTATGTTTAAGCATTTAAAAGTATGTTTTAAAAGTTAAGCATCCCTTATGTATACGCATTCCACTCATGCATCCATTCATGCTATGCATTATGCTATGTTGATAAGATTTTATGCTTACGCTTCATGGTAAGAAATATGCATGAGAATAAATGATCTATGCCATGATAATGTTAAGAAGATGTTCATATGTTATGATAGGAAGAATGTTCACTATGTTTATGTTTATGCCATAAATCATGCCATGCCTAGAATGTTCACCATGTTTATGTTCATGCCAAGCATTATGCCATGCTTAGAAGGTTCACTATATTTATGTTTATGCCATGTATCATGCCATGCTTAGAATGTTTATTATGTTTATGTTCATGCCATGCTATGTATGCAATAAGTGATTTAAGATGTTATGTTCTAAGTAGAGCACCAAGTATGTTAATGTTTCATGTGCTCACTATGAGATGATGAACGATGAATGGTTTTTGTGAGTAGGAAAGAGTCTTACTAAGCCTGTGTGCTTATAGTCTTATTTCCTTATACCGCAGATCATTCAAGGGGACAATGATGGAAGCAGCAGGAGGGCAAGAACGCATGTGTGTAGTAGTGGCTTGGCCCAGGAAATTATATGTTTACGGTTTATGCTAGAACTTCACCTTGGTTACTTATATGTTCGAATGATGACTTATGGAACCTTATGATATGATGTTATGTATGACATGGTATGATGCTTAAGTTCAAAGTTAATATGCTAAGGTTTCCATGTCATTAAGTAGAATAGTAACAGGGCATGTACAAGTTAAAGTTATTTCGCTGCCTTATGATGTCTACATGCCCTAAGCATGTTAACGTAACGCCGCTTATGGAAAAAAAAGTGGGCGTTACAGGTTGGTATCAGAGCAGTAACCATCTCACTACACACACATCAAGTCCTCTTCCTGCCGCTTCCAAGTAAGTACCCCTGTGCATATTTTATGATAGTAAGCACTTTTAGGATGTTTTATGGTGTTACGATATGCATGTATGAAAGGTACCTTAAGATATGTAATGATGAATGACATTTTATCTTCTTTTGTGAATTAAATACTTAGAATTTAAGGGTAGGAAAAGGGGTTATATATTTTAATCACTAGGGTAGAAGGAATGGATTTGCGTGTGTGTTTTCTCAGTGTATGTTTGCGAATTGAAAAAGAAAAGAAATGGTTTTGGTACTGACTAAGTCGGTTGAGTACTAACTATGTCATTTTTTTTCCAATTCCAGATGTCGCATGAGGACTACACTGAGAGGTGCCGCGTATTGATGGAGCGGATAGAGGCGGTTGAGTATAGTCCGACCCTTGGAATTCAAGGCAACATGGGGTTTTTGGATAGGCTATTCTGGAAATTGGAGCAGGAAGGGTTTCCAGTCGTGGATGATCATAGGATCGGAGCTCTGTTGCGTTCATTGCCCAATCGGGCAAGAGAGGTCGCTCATCAGATCTGGGGACAGCACGGATGCCGTATCTCGTATATGGAATTGTGTAGGCAGCTTCTCCGCCATGAGTTTTCGGAAGTTCGAGGAGGACCCCGAGGAGGACCCCGAGCCGTTCGAAGAGGATCCTGAGATGTACGCAGAGGACCCCGAGCCATTTGAGGAGGACCCCGAGATGCTCGAGATGTTTGAGGAAGACTCGATGAGCGAGGACGATCTCGAGGTGTTCGGCAAAGACCCCGAGATGTTTGAGATGTTTGAGGAAGACCCCGAGATGTTTGGGGAGGATCCTGAAGTGGCTGAGGAGGTTCTCGAGATAGAGGAAGAGGATCTGATGGAGACAGTGGAAGATCCTGAGGTAGGTCAGGGAGGGATGAATGAGGGAGAGGTAGTGACTGCCATGATGTACTTTGTTATGGGCCTGATGGCAGCCCATCTACTTCATTGAGTCCTGTTGGCTTTTGTGAACCAATAAGGTCTAGGTAGTCGCAATACAATTTGTTAAGAATGTAGTTCAATCTTATGTTTATGAACCTGATATTAACAATGCGTGACCAATCATATCACACAATGGTGTCAAATTACATAAAGGAAATGATAGCGCTACGTGAAGACATAAAACAAAATGGGGATCTGGGTCTCCAGAAAATAAAACAGGAGATTCTAGAAGGAAAGGGCGAGGGTTTTCATATTGCCAAAGGGGGGGGTACTATACCTTAGGGATCGTCTATGTATCCCTAATGACCCGGAGCTTCGAAGAAAAATACTGACGGGAGCTCACGAAACCCCTTATTCAATGCATCCAGGATCCACCAAGATGTATCAAGATCTGAAGGAGAGGTTCTGGTGGTTCGGTATGAAGAGGGATGTGGCTCAGTATGTTAGTACTTGCATGACTTGCCAGCAAGTAAAAGCAGAACACCAGCGACCCGGGGGAGTTCTGCAGCCACTCGCAATTCCGGAGTGGTAATGGGAAGACATCTCTATGGATTTCATTTCAGGGCTTCCCAGGACTACAAATGGATATGATGCAATATGGGTGATTGTGGACAGGCTGACAAAGTCTGCTCACTTATTGGCGATCAAGATGACTTACTCGATTGAGCAACTGGCTCAATTATATGTCAAGGAAGTAATCAGGCTTCATGGAGTTCCCAAGACCATCATCTCAGATAGGGATGGTCGCTTTACTTCGCATTTTTGGGAATGCGTTCAGAAGTCTCTCGGCACTAAATTGCGATTTAGCACCGCTTTTCACCCTCAGACGGATGGGCAAACGGAACGAGTGAATCAGATATTGGAAGATATGTTGAGAGCTTGTGCCCTAGATTTCAAGGGAAGTTGGTGTCGATATCTATGCTTGGCGAAATTCGCTTACAATAATAGCTACCAATCTACTATCGGAATGACACCTAATGAAGCCTTGTATGGGAGGAGATGTAGGTCTCCGATTTGCTTGTACGAGGGTGCTTGCTTAAGATGTTAAAGTATAAGTCTCCATGACCAAGATGACTTGAACACCGCAAGTCAAAGGAACATCGCACTTAAGCTGCAGTAAGAACTTCATTGACATATCTATATAGATTACCATATGAAGTTTTACAGCTAGTCACTCCAATTAACTAGTTCCCTTAACTAGCATCCATGTTTATCTCTGGACATCCCAATGTCACCAGCCAGTGAGAATCAGCTGATTAGAGAATAACCCATGTTAGTCTCAACAGAATTGATAGTGTCCATTTTTATCAATTCATCGACTAGGGATATTTTCAATACTTCACAATTGCACATGTAGAGATAATCACTAGTTGTGATCCCATCACAAATTCTCTTATGCTGTGAATTGTATTGCGGGCATTCAGTAGATGAGTTTAAGATCCCAATCAAATACACTAACATGTATACTCAAATAGTGAATTATCATTTATTAAAATAAATGTTTACAATCATAAGGCGATTGCCTTAGGACACTTCTCTCATATCTCTAACATAATCGTCTATAAAATAGACGAAGTGTTCAAGGTCACCTCTATCTTGGATAGATATATGAACACACTAATCAGAATGAACCCATTCTAACTCATCTTTGGCCCTATACCCCTTGGCCTTGAAAAGCCTCTTGGTCATCTTACCTTCCAAGCAAGATTAAAGGTTGGGAAATTTTTCACCACCAATGAACACAAGGGCGCATCGGCTATTAACCTTTAAATCCTACTAAGGTTAATATAACCAAGCCTTAGATGCCAAAGGTATGTGTGGTTCATCTTGGAAGGTACCTTTCTCTTATTTTGGTTAGATGATGAGCTATTAACTTTTATTTGCACCGTGGTAGATTTTGGTTCTAAAGTGTACCAATTACCTATCAATGTACCTGAATAGATAATCTTTCTAAAACCCAAAGTAATAGAATATCCATCCTTTATTATTTCAGAAACTGAAACAGAGTTCTTTCTAAAAATTAGGCACATAAAAGCAATTATCTTAAGACCAAAGCTTTATTTTTCTATCTAAAGACAAATAAATAACTCCCACTGCAATAGTCACCACCTCCGTTGTTAGATGTATGTACTAAAAGACTTGCTTCTTTTTATATATGAGATTATCATGTTGGTGCAGGAAGTACCATATCGAACCTTGTTCTGATATTGGCAAAGGATTCAAAGTTAAGTTTATTTGTGATCTAATGATGTTACTCAAGTGTGCAGGAAAAGTCCTAGCCAAGGGTTGCTAGGCACCTGGCGAAGGGCTGCCAGGAAACAAAGTCCTAGCGAAGGGCTGCTAGGCAACTGGCAAAGGACTACCAGGAAACAAAGCCCTAGCGAAGGACTGTTAGGCTCCTGGCGAAAGAATGTCAGGATGCAAAGCCCTAGCAAAGGACTGCTAGGCACCTGGTGAAGGAATGCCAGGATACAAAGACCTAGCGAAGGACTGCTAGGCACCGGGCGAAGGACAGCTCGGTATCCAAGACCTGGCAAAGGACCGCCAGGCAAAAGTCCAACCGGAGGAGCCGGTTGGCATCAGGTACATTCTCCCGAGAGGAGTAGGTGAGGACGCGTTCCCCGTCAAGGGAACAATAGGCGTCGGTTCGACCTAGGGCTCCATTTTGGAGACCCAAAGACAGAACCAAGACAGCTAAGGCTTTATAAACTAACACATTACTATTTTATGTTGTTTTGGACTAACCCTGGATGCAGAACCAAAGGAACGAGTGTCTGTAGCTCGGAGAGCCTGAATGGAGTGAGGCAGTGGCTGAGTAGGGCGCCCGGAGTGTCCCGGGCGCCCCCAAGGTGCATACAAAATAATGTAAGTAAGGAAGGCTTCGAACAGCTGCTGGACGGGGTGCCCCCATGCTCTCGGGCGCCCACGCTGCTCCCGGGCGCCCCCAGCATCCCGGGATGTAACACCCCAATTTTTCCCCATATATAATGCTATGAATTCATGAAACATTATTATAAAATGTCATGATGGGCTTGGCTTAATGGGTTTTGATATGGATTAGTGCAAAATGTGATAAAAAGAAAATGTAGAAAGGAGGAAGCAAGGATCGAACCTTGAACCTCCTAGTTGCACTAACCATGTCTTAACCAATGCACTAAGGATGTTTCATGTTGAGAGAATAAGGAACACCCTAGTTAAAGCTAGGGAAGTGAAGAGACATGTCCCTTCATGAGAAGAGTATAAATAAGAGAGGAAGAGGGGGGAAGAACTTTGATTCTTCTTCTTCCCCACTCTCCCCACCGAAAACCTAAGCCTCTTCTCCTTTTCAATTTTCGAAAATACACCCTAGGGTTCTAACCCTAGGGAATTGGAAGGAAGAAGACCCCATCCAAGGATCTTGCCCTCTACTAGGGCCAAGGGTTCTAGAGAAGTGCTAGTAAGGAGAACTCTCACCCCTCCTTCAACCAAGGGTATCCTAAGGATTTAGAGAAGGTGAATTTCAAGCGAAATGATGTAAGTATCCCCTCGCCTGCAGTGTAATTGTTGTTACATGATTCTTCTTCTTCCTTAGTTTTCGAAAAAGGGAGTTAGCCCTTTTGTAAGTTTCGGCCACCCCTTAGGGGAAGGCCTTGGTTACTCCTTGATGCATGAGAAGACCCCTTGGGACTTAGGGTATATGTATATGTTGTTTCCCTTCATGATGTTATGAACAAAACCTTAGGGTTTTGCCCTTATGTAGGTTTCGGCCACCCCCAAGGGGAAGGCCTTGGCTACTCCTTGATGCATGAGGAGACCCCTTGGAACTTAGGGTATATATATATGTTATTTTCCCTTCATGTTGTGATGACAAAAAAAACTAGGGTTGAACACCCTACAAGATTCGGCAAAAGGATGGAAACTAGGGTTTAGGGTTTGGATGATTATCCTATGATATATCCATGCTTAGTAGTGTAGACAAGGTGTTTGTATAAATGTTTGTGTGAATGTTGGATTTCAAAAACCCTAATCCCCCTACCCTACACTTTCGGCCAACCCTAGAAGAATTAGGGTTTAGGGTGCATGATTATCCTATGATGTATTCCATGCTTAATATGTGACATGATATGTATATGAGGTGTTTGTGTATATGTTTGTGTGAAAGTTGATTTCAAAAACCCTATATCCCTTACCTTACACCATTCGGCCAAGGAATGAAACTTTAGGGTTTGTGAAGGTTAAATTACCCTATGAGATATGTTTAGTAGGATGATATGTATATGTATGTGATGTTTAAATGGAAGGCTTGATTGGAAAACTCAACTTGCCCTAGCATGCAACTTTCGGCCAAGACATGGAAAATTAGGGTTGTGAAGGTTGATTACCCCATGATGTATGCTATGCTTAGTATGATACATGATGTATATATATGTGATGCTTGTATGGGATGTTTGATGTCAAAAATCTAACATACCTCTACCCTAGGACTTTCGGCCAAACCCTAGGTTTAGGGTTAAGAAGAACTAAATTAACCCATGAAGCATGCTACCACTTCCTATGATATGAATATGGTTTATGTGACCGATCTTGTCATATATAAAGTATGTTTAAGTGGTTGAAATATGATGTATGTATGAGCATGTCTTATAGCCCATGGGGCACCCTTATGAATTGCATGTGATGAGTATGATAAAATGCTTGAAATGATACTCCATTAAGAATGGGATCAAGAGCACCCCTCATGTTGTGTGGTGTGTCCCTATGGGATCAAGAGCACCCCTCATGTTGTGTGGTGTGTCCCTATGGGATCATGAGCACCCTTGAAGAGTGATGTGTCCCTTGAGAGTGGATTTGGAGTACTCCTTAGCATATATGTAAAAGTATGATAAGTATTTTACTTTGGAAGTTGTGTACCCGACTCAGAAGGGGGTCGTTAAACAAATCCGGGGTACATGTTAACTGAAGGTCATGGCTCCGGTAGGACGGAAGGGTCCTGCTCTAATTGGTTGGTGGCTCGCTATCCCAATTCATTAGGGAACGCGCTTGATATGGTACACAACTGGGCCCTATATGATGTTGATTTATTTTTAAGTAATACCTTTATGGAATTATTTTGAAAACATTTATTATATGTGAAGGGTATGCTTAAGATACTTTATACTACTTGCTTAGAAACTTTGATGTTTAGTATGCTATGATAAACTCATGCTTATGATTCATCATGTGTACATGCTGTATTCTTCCGTATGGATTTTGCGAGTAGGACAGGATCCTTACTAAGCATTTGTGCTTACTAGTTTATGTTGTAACGCCCCAAATTTTTGGGCTTGTTTTTCTTTTCTCAATGCAATTGTACGACTTTATTTGATAAGAAATAAAAGTCCCAATATGTGATTTCATGAAACCCCTATATGCGATTGCATAAATTTTAATTGATGATTTCATGTGATTGCATAAGAGTATGATTTCATGTGATTACATTATGATGTGATTATGCAAAATGTGAAGTATGTAATTTCATGATTGATTATAAGATTTGATTAAGAAGGATTATGAAATTACATAAGGAGTGAAATGTGATTCATGAATCACATATGTGATTTCATGAATTCGAATTCATGAAATCATATGGAATGGAATGGGCTTAGTGGGCTTATGCTTGATTAAAACCAAGAGGAGCAAAAAATGTGCTCTCACCAAGGATTGAACCTTAGTACTCTTGGCAAGCAAAGCCTTGAGGATTAGACTTGGTGACCATCTCACCAGGGGAGAAGATGTTGAGAAGGAAGTAGGGAAATCCTTGTTAAGGGTTAGGGAAGGTGAAGAGGTGGAAGAAAACTCTTGGTGAAACACCCCTTGGTGAAAGGGTGCTTAGTGAAGAGGCACCATGCCTCTTCACTAAGTATAAAAGGGGGAGGAGAGTGTGAGAGCACAATCACTCATTCCCTCCTCTTGCTATTGCCGAGAGCCCCCTTCCACTCCTCCCTCCAAACACTAATCTTCCTCCCCTCCCCCAAGTGGCCGAAAGCCACCTTCTTCTCCCCTTCTCCACCGAAGCCAAGCAACACTCTCCCCTTGTGGTTGCCGAAACCCAAGGTTAGGGTTGACATTCCCTAAACTCCCTTGAGTACCTCTTGCAAGACAAGGAGCATTCAAGGATCTCAAGGGCAAGGACCAAGGGCACCATCCCTCCAAGTTAAGGGTACCATCCCTCCAAGTTAAGGGTACCATCCCTCCAAGTTAAGGGTATACCCTAAGGATTTAGCGAAAAAGGTAAGTGCCCCTCGCCTGTAGCATAATTGTTTGCGAATAAGTTGCATGATGTCCTCTTAAGTTTCGGCCACTACCCTAACCAAGGGTTAGGGTGTGCCATATGCTACTACATGTTTGATTAAATGCTACATAATGTATGGAATGTTGTAGGATAAATTCTTGATGACATGTATGTTTCGGCCAACCCTAAACTAGGGTTAGGCCTTGGACAAAACCCCATGCTATGATTGCTTCCATGATGCTTGATATAATTATGAGGAAATACAACTCAATGCAAGAGGTCCAACCTCTTTACAACATTCGGCCAACCCTAGAATAGGGTTAGGTCCTAAACCTATTTACATGCCATGCTACCCTAATGAATGCTTATGATATTGCATGCTTTGAATGACATGAACCATGCTTGTATGATCTAGGAAAGTGAAGAATGCATGATGATGATTTTCGGCCAAGGGAACCCTTGGACCTTATTTATGTTCACTTTTCATGAAAGCATGTTATACTATGATATGAATGAAATGCATGAATGAATACCTATGTAATGCATGAATAGTTATCATGGATTATGAGTTTATGTATGATGAAGGCCAAGGCCTAAAGTAATGCTCCCTTGAAAGGAAGGGACTAAGAGCATGCTTAAAAGGGAAATGTACATGATAACTATGTTACTTTATGATTGGCTTGTACCACAAACTCTTAAATGAGTTCATGATGGGTCCTAGGCTGAAGGACTTTTTGAGAAGGCCTAGAGACCCCCAGGCTGAAGGATTTTCAAGAAGGCCTAATAAGGAACCCTTCTGGGTCAAGGCTAGCTACCTTGTGCCTAAATAGGGTTCATGTGCACAAAACTAAGGGTACAAGCCGGGGCCCCCAAAAGATGACTATGTTATATTCAAGTACTATGTATATGTTTTCAAAAGGAAATCTTTTCATAAAATTACTATGCTCACTATGTCTACCATGCTTAATGATCCCATGTCTTTACACGTTATGTTTACCATGCTTAATGACTTCTATGCTTAACATGTTATGCTTCTATGCTATACTTGATATGCTTACGAATTGACGACGTTTTGTGAGTAGGACAAGGCCTTACTAAGCGTTGCTTATAGTTTTAGTGTGCTTATGCTACAGGACATTAACTAAGGAAGCTGCAGGAAGAAGAGCAAGGGAAATGTGATAGTGACGGTGGATTAAAGATCTTGCTCGCTCTATGTTTTGTTTTCAGTTTTGAAACCTAAGGATGTTATACACCTTCTTCTGCACACTACTCTAAGATTGCTCTTATGTTTGGCATTACTCTACTTCATGATAAGTTTTTGCTATACTTGTGAACATATGATGTCTTCATCTTGACTGTATGGATACACCACTCTATTCGATTATGCTAAAGTAGTTGATATGATGCTTCCCTCATAACATACTATCTTGATTATGCTCATGATCCACTAAAACTCTGTCATACTTGCCATGCCTAGTTATGCTTAGATCACTTATGATATTCGGCCATCACTTGCTGGTTTGAGTCCTCTCATGTTCAACACCCTTATGCTCCCCATGTTGCATGTCACGATCATGTTAAAACCTTCCATATGTTTAGATCCTTACTTGTCAATATTGTATCATGCGCATGGACTCTACATACTTTATGCATTTCATGAAACTTGCTCCTAAATGCTATGATGCCCATACATGTTTCGGCCTACTCATGTATAAAAATTTGTTTTTAAACCCTAGGTTTCATGCTCTCACGTACATGCATGATCTACATGCTTTCAAGTCTTATGCTTCCGCTCTCGTATGATCGCATGCATCTAAAGATTAGATGGAAATGAATACATGAAGTAGTCATGTTAACATTACATGAATGATGTTATGCTTCCGCTATATGATGCATAAAGTAGTATAAATATAAGCATGAGTAAAGATGTTATGAATGTTAAAGTAACGTCCCAAATCCTTAGAAGATTTAGGGCGGGACTTTACATATGTGTTGTCTTATGCTGCAGATAAAAGTAAGGGACACTTAAACTAAAGGAAGAGGCAGGAGGGTTGAAGATGTGTGGGGTGGTGGCTCGGGAAAGAAAGATTCTTATATCTACTTTACTATGCTTATGTTTATGTTTCCTTGACAATGAATGTTAGTGATTAGGATTGATATTGCATGTTAGTGATTACACTTGGAATTCTCTTATACTTGATTTTGTTTGATTATGTTATGATTGTGAACCTATCATGTTATAGGATAACTCTTGATTAAGATATTTCAAATGATGTTCTAGGATGTGAATTCATGATGCCTTGCAATGGAATGTATCACCTCACTATCATGATTTAGGTGTTACCGAATATCTGAGTGGCATGCACTGACTAGTATGCTTAGCACTTGTAAATATCACTTGATATTTTAAACAAGCATGCTCAGTACTTAGTCTTTGCGCTTTATTTTTTTTATGTTATGAAAAAATTATATGATTGATTGTACGTAACCCCGCCCTGAGAGTAGATATAAGGGCTGGCGTTACAGGTTGGTATCAGAGCAGGTTTCCCCTCCACTACACACACATCAAGCTTCATCCTGCCGCTTCCAAGTAAGAGATCCTAACCTCGCTTTACTTTATTTCATGTACAGTAATGATAATATGGAGATGATTTATACTTGCATAACAAGTGAATGTAGTGTTAATTCTTATGGTAGTCATTTATCACCTGTATGATAGATATGGCTAGAGGACGTAGCAATCGGGGTAATGAGGCAGCACCCCCACCTAATATGATGCAAGTGATCACAGATCTGTAGCGTCAGGTCACTGAACAACAATAGATAATAAACACTCTGATGACCCAGCAGGGGAACACTGCAACCCCGCAGGGAAGTCAAAATGTGATACCTACTGAGCCTCCAACTGCACAGGCACCCCCGGACACTCCGGCCCGAGGAGTCCGACAGAAGGCCTATCTGATTCAGTGGCAGAGACTGAAGCCGAAAAAGTTCTCTGGCACCTGCGAGCCCTGGGACGCCCAGGCCTGGCTCAAGGCAGTTGAGAGCACAGTGGAATTATTAGACTGGCCCGAGCATGAGAAAATTAAATGTGTCTCGTTCTGCCTCACTGGCGACGCCAGGATGTGGTGGGAACGGGTAAAAGCTAGAAGGTCAGTGGATCAGATGAAGTGGAAGGACTTCGAGTCCGAATTTCTGGAGGAGGGAATTCTATTTGAATTTATCGGAGAGCCGAAGAAGAGGACAAGCAAATTCTTATCGGCTCTGAAAGCTAGGAAGATGTTAGAAAATGGATGCTCTGGGTTTCTAGCTCATGTGGTTGATATCAGTCCTACAGAGGGCCCGGAGCTAGAAGACGTCAAGGTCGTATACAATTACCCAGAGGTGTTTCCCGATGACTTACCAGGGTTAGCACCTGAAAGAGATATTGAATTTGCAATTGAATTGATTCCTGGTACTAACCCCATTTCTAAAGCACCGTACCATATGGCGCCGACAGAATTAAAGGAATTACAGGGACAGTTACAGGAGCTGCTTGACAAGGGACTCATCCGCCCTAGTCATTCTCCCTGGGGAGCTCCCGTACTGTTCGTGAAAAAGAAGGATGGGTCGATGCGAATGTGTATCGACTATCGGGCGCTGAACAATGTGACTATCAAGAACAGGTACCCTCTACCCAGGATAGATGACCTGTTCGATCAACTGAAGGGAGCCACGGTTTTCTCTAAAATTTACCTGAGATCAGGTTATCACCAAGTCAGGGTGAAAAAGGAGGATATACCGAAGACGACTTTTCGAACCAGATACGGACATTATGAGTTCGTAGTTATGCTATTTGGAGTTACCAATGCTCCAGCTATGTTTATGGACTTAATGAATCGGATATTCTCGACATTCCTCGACAAATTTGTGATCGTCTTTATCGACGATATACTTATATACTCAAGAACTCCCGAAGAACATGCTGAACACCTGAGTATAGTACTACAGATTCTTCAGAAGGAACAACTGTATGCTAAATTTTCCAAATGCGATTTCTGGCTCAATCAGGTATCATTCTTGGGACATGTTATCTCCAAGGAAGGAGTAATGGTGGACCCAATAAAAATCGAAGCTGTGAGTAACTAGACCAGACCCAAGAATGCCAGCGAAATCAGAAGTTTCCTCGGGCTAGCAGGCTATTACAGAAAATTCGTAGAGAACTTCTCTCGGATTGTAGCCCCGATGACAGCTCTTACAATGAAAGACAAGAAATATGTATGGACCGATGAATGTGAGAAGAGCTTTATTGAACTAAAAAGGAGGCTGACTAGCGCTCCAATATTGACTCTTCCAGAAAGCGATATGGGTTTCGATATGTACAGCGACGCATCCAAACTGGGACTCAGAGCTGTGCTTATGCAAAATGGGAAGGTAATTGCCTATGCCTCTAGGCAACTGAAGGAACATGAAAGAAACTACCCTACCCATGATTTAGAGTTAGCAGCGGTGGTCTTTGCACTGAAAATATGGAGGCACTATCTATATGGAACTCGGTGTAAAGTTTATACAGATCACCGAAGTCTGCGATATTTCTTCACCAGAAGGATCTGAATATGAGACAGCGCAGTTGGCTCGAATTGGTCAAGGATTATGATTGTGAGATCTTGTACCATCCGAGAAAAGCCAACAAGGTAGCCGATGCTCTCAGTAGAAAATCATGTGCTGCTTTGATGACTTTATCAGTTTTGTCACAACCCTTAGGGGAAGAAATTATGAATTACGGGATTGAAATCATATCAGGACAGCAATCCACCCTGATGATCGCGCCGATATTATTCGACGATATTCTGGAAAAGCAGAATCATGATCCGAGTCTTTAGAGAATCAAGCAAGAGGTTGTCGAAGGCAAGGACGATGGATTTAGGATTTCGGACAGCGGAGTTTTATATCTTCGGGATCGATTATGTGTTCCCGACGACTCTGACTTACGGACAAGAATCCTCGAGGAAGCTCACGGGACGCCTTATGCGATGCATCCCGGATCTACCAAGATGTATCAAGATCTGAAGAGCTAGTTTTGGTGGTCCGGTATGAAGCGAGATGTAGCCCACTATATGAGTATGTGTTTGACCTGCCAGAGGGTCAAGGCAGAACACTAGAAGCCTGGAGGAGTTCTGCAACCTCTGCCGATCCCCGAGTGGAAATGGGAAGACATCTCTATGGATTTCATCTCTGGGCTGCCTAGAACGACGAATGGATATGATGGTATATGGGTTATTGTGGACAGACTCACCAAGTCTGCCCATTTCCTGTCTATCAGGATGACCTACTCAGTGGAGCAGCTGGCTCAACTGAACGTCAAGGAAATTATCCGACTGCACGGGGTTCCCAAGACCACTATCTCTGATAGGGATGGTCGATTTACTTCAGATTTTTGTGGACACGTGCAGAAGGCTCTTGGCACGAAGCTGAAATTCAGTACAGCCTTTCACCCCCAGACTGACGGGCAGACTGAAAGAGTGAATCAGATATTAGAGGACATGTTACGAGCTTATACCTTGGACTTCAAGGGAAGCTGGTGTCGATACCTGAGGCTGGCAGAGTTTGCTTATAACAACAGTTATCAAGCTACTACCGGGATGACATCGTACGAAGTACTATACGGAAGGAAATGCAGATCTCCTATATGCTGGCTTGAGAGTGGTGAAAAGAAGGAGATGGGACTCCAGACTGATATTATAGATGAAACCACTCAGGCTATAAAGAATATCCGCCAGAGGATAGAGACTGCTCAGAGTCGGCAGAAATTGTAGCGACCCATCTTCTTACTATCTTTAGACGGATCGTTACTTTTCTCTACTTCTCAACTTTTATACATGACTAAAGAAAAATTGCGGAAATCTTGTTTTTTTTTTTTTTACTTTTAAATTCTAACTTAAGCAATCATGTATCAAAAATACCATGCCATACTTTCTTCTCAAATCCCATAGCTAATGCATATTGAAAACAGCCTTACCCTTCACAAACTGCCCGTACCAGTCGACTGATGACGTCATCAGTCGACTGATACGGCTGTGAGCAGTTTTACAGGTTTTCGGCAGTTGGTTTCCAAGTCCACCATTCCTTCTATTTCGAGCCATATCAAACTACGACATCATTTCTATACTCTATATCAGTTTCCTAAACGATTTAGCCATTCAAACGAATTCATAATCTTGAATTTAGGACTTTTATGGAAGAAAATAAACCAAGCAAGTTTATATAAACTTTAACAATAGAGTTGTATCAATCTTAGCTTCTATTACTTTATAACACCAAATACATGTTCTATGACCTTGCTAAAACATCATGAAATATGAATGCAACTTTTCTAAACATATTCGAGCAATGAAACTTAATTCAAAAGGAAAATTGATATTATCTTGGCACAAACACTTTTTCTCTAACAAAGTATCAATATTTCTAACTACTCACACTTTTACTCATCTAATGCAATCATGGGAATATATATGCTAAAGGAAATGACATGGAATCTTTACTCTAAGAATTTAGCATATAAAACTATCCAAAACTCAAATACTCCATAATCTCCATAAAGTAAGAACTTGTAATTTGAATAAACTTAAACACTGCAATTCAAATAACTAAATAGTCTCGTCTCAAAGATCTCTCCATAATCAGCCACCACACACACTTTGCTCAGCACCGCCTCGTCGCCTTCCTTCAGAATTGCCTGCCTTTACCTTTATCTGCAATAAGAGGAAATGCATCTATAAGCAAAAAGCTTAGTAAGTACTATCTAGCTCACAAAAACTCGAAATATGCAAACTTGCTTCTAGATCAAACTGAACATCATATGAGATACTAATATGCTTGAAAGAAAACTAATAACATGTATAACTCAAAACATGCATACTCAAGCAATAATAAATCTCATTTTACTTTTCTTGGCTCAACTTGAAACTTTAGCTATTCTTTAACTTTTGAAAACTTTCTTAAACTTTCGAAAACTTTGCTAAAGCATATACTTGAAAATAATAATCACTTGGATCCACTGAAGACGTAAGTACCATCTCATATGCGCGTTCCCTAAAAGGTTGGGGTAGCGAGCCACCAATCCTAATAGAGCAGACCTTGGTCTACCAGGGCCAAGACCTTGGAATTGGACACCTGGATTTCTTTAACGACGCCCTTGGACGCCGGGTACTGGCCTTATAAAATAAAATAGCTTTTCTTTCTTTTCTTTCTTATCTGTAAATGCCTTGGCATTTTCTGGAGCACCTTGCGTGCTAAAATCCCTAAGTCTTGACTTTTGGGGATTTCTTAAGGCCTTGGCCTTTTCTTTTCTTATCTTTATCTTTTCTTTTCTTTTCTCATAGCTTTTCTTGGACCCTAAACTCACATAGGGTATTAATCAACATATATAAGCATATAATGAACTAAGATCACATGCAAAAACTCAAACGACAAGGAAATATCTCTTTTAAAAAAAACTTTTAAAGGAAATTCTCGCGGAAAAACCGCCTCTTACTGCAGGTGAGCAGTACTTACATTGATATCTTGGACTTACAACCAAGATTGAGGTCTAGAACTCGGGAGAAACTCGAGATCTCGAAGAATTCTTCACGTCTACGCGTTCCTCTC
The DNA here is from genome assembly GCA_024364735.1 of Boesenbergia rotunda. NCBI lineage: Eukaryota > Viridiplantae > Streptophyta > Magnoliopsida > Zingiberales > Zingiberaceae > Boesenbergia > Boesenbergia rotunda. Next base: position 79,750 of record JAGFNQ010008079.1, read on the forward strand.
GTCGCGGGGATCTCGAATATAGTATTATCTCTTGGAGAAAGGGTCTCGGCCGACCCTCTTGGCCTTGATTTGCGTGCGCACAAGAGAGGAGAGGGAGAGGGGTCGGCGCAAGGGGTGTTGGCCGAAGGGTTTGAGAGAAATCCCAACTTCTCTCTTTAAGTTTTCTATTTATACACTTAAGGATCGGATCAACCTAACTACAGCTTAAGTATTTATTTTTCTTTCCTTTTTTGTGCTTGATACCCTTAGCCCGGCTGGTTGCGTGCGCTTGCTGTTTCGGTGGTGGTCGCGGGTTCAATCCACGGGCTGCCCCTTAGTGGTTTTATTATTTTTGGCTTTTATTCTTTTTTTTTTCTTTTTCTTTTTCCAAAAATAGCAAACGGACTCGGAAAATTCCATAAAAATACTCTAAAAATTCCTAAAAATATCTAGAATATTTCTAAACCATTTCTAAATAATTATAAGGACTTTAAAAACTAAAAATGGGAAATTTTGGGGCGTTACAGAAATGCTACGCTGATAAGCGACGCAGACCACTAGAGTTTGATGTTGGGGATTCAGTATTCCTTAAAGTGGCCCCTATGAAAGGGGTGATGAGATTTGGGAAGAGAGGGAAGCTGAGTCCGATATATGTGGGACCGTACCAGATCCTGAGACGTGTAGGCAAAGTGGCCTACGAACTGGAGCTACCGCCAGAAATGTCGGCTATCCACAATGTCTTCCATATAGCAATGCTCAGGAAATGTACCTCTGATATGAATCAAATGATAGAGCCCCAACCAGTACAAGACCAAGAGAACCTATGTTCCGAACGCCGACCTATTCAGGTCCTAGATCGGGAAATCAAAAAGCTAAGGAACAAGGAAGTGCCCTTAGTAAAGGTTCTGTGGCAGAACGAGCAATTCGAAGAAGCCACCTGGGAACGGGAGGAGGCAATACGATTAAAGTATCCGGAACTGTTTTAAGTTCGGGATGAACTTTTTATAAGGTATGGGGGATTGTAACACCCCAATTTTTCCCCATATATAATGCTATGAATTCATGAAACATTATTATGAAATGTCATGATGGGCTTGGCTTAATGGGCTTTGATATGGATTAGTGCAAAATGTGATAAAAAGAAAATGTAGAAAGGAGGAAGCAAGGATCAAACCTTGAACCTCCTAGTTGCACTAACCATGTCTTAACCAATGCACCAAGGATGTTTCCTGTTGAGAGAATAAGGAACACCCTAGTTAAAGCTAGGGAAGTGAAGAGACATGTCCCTTCATGAGAAGAGTATAAATAAGAGAGGAAGAGGGGGGAAGAACTTTGATTCTTCTTCTTCCCCACTCTCCCCACCGAAAACCTAAGCCTCTTCTCCTTTTCAATTTTCGAAAATACACCCTAGGGTTCTAACCCTAGGAAATTGGAAGGAAGAAGACCCCATCCAAGGATCTTGCCCTCTACTAGGGCCAAGGGTTCTAGAGAAGTGCTAGTAAGGAGAACTCTCACCCCTCCTTCAACCAAGGGTACCCTAAGGATTTAGAGAAGGTGAATTTCAAGCGAAAGGATGTATGTATCCCCTCGCCTGCAGTGTAATTGTTGTTACATGATTCTTCTTCTTCCTTGGTTTTCAAAAAAGGGAGTTAGCCCTTTTGTAAGTTTCGGCCACCCCTTAGGGGAAGGCCTTGGTTACTCCTTGATGCATGAGAAGACCCCTTGGGACTTAGGGTATATGTATATGTTATTTCCCTTCATGATGTTATGAACAAAACCTTAGGGTTTTGCCCTTATGTAGGTTTCGGCCACCCCCAAGGGGAAGGCCTTGGCTACTCCTTGATGCATGAGGAGACCCCTTGGAACTTAGGGTATATATATATGTTGTTTTCCCTTCATGTTGTGACGACAAAAAAAACTAGGGTTGAACATCCTACAAGATTCGGCCAAAGGATGAAAACTAGGGTTTAGGGTTTGGATGATTATCCTATGATGTATCCATGCTTAGTAGTGTAGACAAGGTGTTTGTATAAATGTTTGTGTGAATGTTGGATTTCAAAAACCCTAATCCCCCTATCCTACACTTTCGGCCAACCCTAGAAGAATTAGGGTTTAGGGTGCATGATTATCCTATGATGTATTCCATGATTAATATGTGGCATGATATGTATATGAGGTGCTTGTGTAAATGTTTGTGTGAAAGTTGATTTCAAAAACCCTAATTCCCTTACCTTACACCATTCGGCCAAGGCATGAAACTTTAGGGTTTGTGAAGGTTAAATTACCCTATGAGATATGTTTAGTAGGATGATATGTATATGTATGTGATGTTTAAATGGAAGGCTTGATTGGAAAACTCAACTTGCCCTAGCATGTAACTTTCGGCCAAGACATGGAAAATTTGGGTTGTGAAGGTTGATTACCCCATGATGTATGCTATGCTTAGTATGATACATGATGTATATATATGTGATGCTTGTATGGGATGTTTGATGTCAAAAATCTAACCTACCTCTACCCTAGGACTTTCGGCCAAACACTAGGTTTAGGGTTAAGAAGAACTAAATTAACCCATGAAGCATGCTACCACCTCCTATGATATGAATATGGTTTATGTGACCAATCTTGTCATATATAAAGTATATTTAAGTGGTTGAAATATGATGTATGTATGAGCATGTCTTATAGCCCATGGGGCACCCTTATGAATTGCATGTGATGTGTATGATAAAATGCTTGAAAGGATATATACTCCACTAAGAATGGGTTAAGAGCACCCCTCATGTTGTGTAGTGTGTCCCTATGGGATCAAGAGTACCCCTCATGTTGTGTGGTGTGTCCCTATGGGATCATGAGCACCCTTGAAGAGTGATGTGTCACTTGAGAGTGGATTTGGAGTACTCCTTAGCATATATGTAAAAGCATGATAAGTATTTTACTTTGGATGTTGTGTACCCGACTCAGAAGGGGGTCGTTAAACAAATCCGGGGTACATGTTAACTGAAGGTCATGGCTCCGGTAGGACGGAAGAGTCCTGCTCTAATTGGTTGGTGGCTCGCTACCCCAATTCATTAGGGAACGCGCTTGATGTGGTACACAACTGGGCCCTATATGATGTTGAAGTATTTTTAAGTAATACCTTTATGGAATTGTTTTGAAATATGAATGCAACTTTTCTAAACATATTCGAGCAATGAAACTTAATTCAAAAGGAAAATTGATACTATCTTGGCACAAACACTTTTTCTCTAACAAAGTATCAATATTTCTAACTACTCACACTTTTACTCATCTAATGCAATCATGGGAATATATATGCTAAAGGAAATGACATGGAATCTTTACTCTAAGAATTTAGCATATAAAACTATCCAAAACTCAAATACTCCATAATCTCCATAAAGTAAGAACTTGTAATTTGAATAAACTTAAACACTGCAATTCAAATAACTAAATAGTCTCGTCTCAAAGATCTCTCCATAATCAGCCACCACACACACTTTGCTCAGCACCGCCTCGTCGCCTTCCTTCAGAATTGCCTGCCTTTACCTTTATCTGCAATAAGAGGAAATGCATCTATAAGCAAAAAGCTTAGTAAGTACTATCTAGCTCACAAAAACTCGAAATATGCAAACTTGCTTCTAGATCAAACTGAACATCATATGAGATACTAATATGCTTGAAAGAAAACTAATAACATGTATAACTCAAAACATGCATACTCAAGCAATAATAAATCTCATTCTACTTTTCTTGGCTCAACTGGAAACTTTAGCTATTCTTTAACTTTTGAAAACTTTCTGAAACTTTCGAAAACTTTGCTAAAGCATATACTTGAAAATAATAATCACTTGGATCCACTGAAGACGTAAGTACCATCTCATATGCGCGTTCCCTAAAAGGTTGGGGTAGCGAGCCACCAATCCTAATAGAGCAGACCTTGGTCTACCAGGGCCAAGACCTTGGAATTGGACACCTGGATTTCTTTAACGACGCCCTTGGACGCCGGGTACTGGCCTTATAAAATAAAATAGCTTTTCTCTCTTTTCTTTCTTATCTATAAATGCCTTGGCATTTTCTGGAGCACCTTGGTGCTAAAATCCCTAAGTCTTGACTTTTGGGGATTTCTTAAGGCCTTGGCCTTTTCTTTTCTTATCTTTATCTTTCTTTTCTTTTCTCATAGCTTTTCTTGGACCCTAAACTCACATAGGGTATTAATCAACATATATAAGCATATAAGAACTAAGATCACATGCAAAAACTCAAACGAAAGGAAATATCTCTTTTAAAAAAACTTTTAAAGGAAATTCTCGCGGAAAAACCGCCTCTTACTGCAGGTGAGCAGTACTTACATTGATATCTTGGACTTACAACCAAGATTGAGGTCTAGAACTCGGGAGAAACTCGAGATCTCGAAGAATTCTTCACGTCTACGCGTTCCTCTCGTCGCGGGGATCTCGAATATAGTATTATCTCTTGGAGAAAGGGTCTCGGCCGACCCTCTTGGCCTTGATTTGCGTGCGCACAAGAGAGGAGAGGGAGAGGGGTCGGCGCAAGGGGTGTTGGCCGAAGGGTTTGAGAGAAATCCCAACTTCTCTCTTTAAGTTTTCTATTTATACACTTAAGGATCGGATCAACCTAACTACAGCTTAAGTATTTATTTTTCTTTCCTTTTCTGTGCTTGATACCCTTAGCCCGGCTGGTTGCGTGCGCTTGCTGTTTCGGTGGTGGTCGCGGGTTCAATCCACGGGCTGCCCCTTAGTGGTTTTATTATTTTTGGCTTTTATTCTTTTTTTCTTTTTCTTTTTCCAAAAATAGCAAACGGACTCGGAAAATTCCATAAAAATACTCTAAAAATTCCTAAAAATATCTAGAATATTTCTAAACCATTTCTAAATAATTATAAGGACTTTAAAAACTAAAAATGGGAAATTTTGGGGCGTTACAATCCCCCATACCTTATAAAAAGTTCGTCCTCGAACTTAGAATAACTCTGGATATCGTTCTCTCATGCTGTCCTCACGTTCCCAAGTAGCCTCTTCATGCTTTTGATTCTGCCAGATGACCTTCACTAGTGGCACTTCTTTGTTTCTTAATCTTTTAACTGCTTTGTCCACTATCTGTGTCGGTCTGCTCTCATAACTAAGATCTTCTTGGATCTGTACTGACTGAGGCTGAATCACTTGGCTAGGGTCGTGAATACACTTCTTTAGCATAGAGACATGAAAGGTACTGTGGATAGCTGACATATCCTCTGGTAGGTCCAGCTCATATGCTACCTTACCAACCCTCTTTATGATCTGGTAGGGTCCTATGTAGCGAGGACTTAGCTTGCCCTTCTTGCCAAATCTCACCACTCCCTTCATGGAGCGACCTTGAGAAATACTGAATCTCCAACTTGGAATTCAAGTGGCCTACGGCGTGTGTCAGCTAACTTTTCTGTCTACTCTGGGCAGTCTCAATCCTCTGGCGGATCGTCTGGATAGCCTGAGTGGTCTCATTATAAGCTCAGTCTGGCTGTCTAGTCCTGACTCCATTCTTTCTTCTCACCAGCTTCTTGCCAACATATGGGTGATCTACATTTCCTGCCATACAATGCCTCATAAGGTGCCATCCTGATGGTGGCCTGATAGCTATTGTTGTAGGCAAACTCAGCTAAGCACAGAAATTTACACCAACTACCCTTAAAGTCCAACGCACAAGCCCTGAGCATGTCTTCTAAAATCTGATTTACTCTCTCTGTCTGTCCATCTGTCTGGGGATGGAAAGCTGTGCTGAACTGAAGTCTGGTGCCTAAGGCGTCCTGAACACACTTCCAAAAATGGGAGGTGAATCGCCCATCTCTGTCAGACACGATCGACCTCGGAACTCCATGAAGCCTGATCACTTCTTTCACGTACAGCTGTGCTAATTGCTCTACCGAATGTGATAACTTGATGGCTAGGAAGTGGGCAGACTTGGTCAACCTGTCCACTATCACCCAAATTGCATCATGTCCATGGGTGGTTCTTGGAAGACCTGTGATAAAGTCCATGGATATTTCTTCCCACTTCCACTCTGGAATGGGAAGAGGCTGCAGAACTCCTCCTGGTCTCTGGTGCTCGGCTTTGACCCTCTGGCAGGTCAAGCAGGTACTGATATATCTGGCCACGTCTCGCTTGAGTCCAGACCACCAGAACCTTTGCTTTAAATCTTGATACATCTTGGTAGAACCAGGATGCATAGAGTATGGGGTACTGTGGGCCTCTTCTAGAATATTCTTTCTTAGTTCCTCATCATTGGGGACGCAAAGGCGGTCTCCAAAATAGAGGATGCCACTGTCTGATACTCGAAACTCTGAATGTTCTGCCTCTTGGATCCCCTGCTTGATCTTCTGGATTTCTGGGTCTTGACTTTGCTTTCTTTGTATATCCACAAGCAGGGTTGACTCTAGAGTCAATGCAGAAAGTTGCCCAATTATTACCTCGACTCCAAAATTCTTTATTTCTTTCTGAAGTGGTAGAGACAGTGATGATAAGGACATCAGTGCCGCACAGGATTTTCTGCTCAGTGCATCTGCCACTTTATTAGCTTTACCTGGGTGGTAGAGGATTTCACAGTCATAATCTTTGACCAACTCTAGCCACCTGCGCTGCCTCATATTCAGATCTTTCTGAGTGAAGAAGTACTTCAAACTCTGATGGTCTGTGAAGATTCTGCACTGCACTCCATACAGGTAGTGTCTCCAGAGCTTCAGTGCAAAACCACAGCTGCTAGCTCAAGGTCGTGCGTAGGATAATTCCTCTCGTAGTCCTTGAGCTGTCTGGAGGCATATGCTATTACTTTACCGTCTTGCATGAGGACAGCTCCAAGGCCCATCTTGGATGCATCACTGTAGATGTCAAAGGCCTTGTCACTCTCTGGAACAGTCAGGATGGGAGTACTAGTCAATCTCTTCTTCAGCTCTAGAAAACTGTGCTCGCATTTATCTGACCATTCAAACTTCTTGTTCTTTCTGGTCAAGGCTGTGAGTGGAGAGGCTATCCTGGAAAAGTCCTCCACAAATTTTCTGTAATATCCTGCCAGGCCTAAGAAGCTTCTGATCTCACTGGCATTCTTGGGTCTACACCAGTTGCTGACTGCTTCTATCTTGGCTGGATCAACTTGAATGCCTTCTTTGGATACAATGTGACCTAGGAAGGTCACCTGATCTAGCCAAAACTCACACTTTGAGAATTTTGCATAGAGCTTCTCCTGCTGAAGGATCTGCAGCACTATCCTCAAGTGTGTAGCATGGTCCTCTGGAGTCTGTGAATATATGAGAATATCATCAATAAACACAATGACGAATTTATCGAGATACTCCCTAAAGATGTGGTTCATCAGCTCCATGAAGACTGCTGGAGCATTGGTTACTCCAAAAGGCATCACTACAAATTCGTAGTGGCCGTATCTCGTTCTGAAGGCCGTCCTGGGGATGTCACTTTCTTTAACCTTTAGCTGATGATACCCAGAACGCAGATCTATCTTCGAGAACACTGTAGCCCCTTTGAGCTGATCAAATAAATCATCTATTCTAGGAAGGGGGTACTTGTTCTTGATGGTCACCTTGTTCAGAGCTCTGTAGTCTATGCACAGACGCATAGACCCATCCTTCTTCTTGACGAAAAGTACAGGAGCTCCCCAGGGTGAATGACTCGGGCGAATGAAGCCCTTGTCTAGTAGCTCCTGGAGTTGCTCTTGTAATTCCTTCAACTCTGCTGGAGACATACGATATGGGGCCTTCGAGACCGGACCGGTACCAGGCACTAGCTCGATCTCGAATTCCACTTCTCTATTGGGAGGTAGTCCAGGCAATTCTTCTGGGAACACTTCTGGATATTCGCAGACTACCCGTACATCCTCCTGCTTGAGTTCTTTCTTTGCTTCTGAGTCCACTATGTGTGCAAGAAAACCAGCACACCCTTGCTCTAGCATCTGGTGGGCTGCCAAGGCTGAGAGAAATTTCTGAGTCTTCCTCCTTGGGGCTCCCTGAAATTCGAATGGTGGTTCTCCCTCTGGGCTGAAAACCACCTTCCTTCTACGGCAGTCCACTGAAGCGCTGTACTTACTGAGGAAATCCATGCCCAGTATGATGTCGAAGTCCTGCATCGCAAGAACTATCAGATCGACATATAGCTCTCGGTCTGAAATCTTGATTGGCACAGCCCGGAGCCTCTGGGTGGACTCCATGATTTCCCCTGAAGGGAGAGTTGTTAGGAATCTAGATCCCAACTCTCTGTAGGCACCTGTAACTTACTAGCAAAAGGTACTGATACGAAAGAATGGGTCGCCCCAGTGTCAAACAGTGTAGTAGCTAAATGCTGTAAAATAACTATTTGACCTGTTACGACCGTGGAGGCGCTGGCAGCTTCTTCCTTCGTGAGGGAAAAGACTCTGGCATTGGTTGGAACTGGTGCTGCTTCCAACCCTCTCTGACTGATCTGAGGTCCCTCCAGTATAGTAGGCATGTAGTGTAACTGAGGCTTGCCTCCATGCTGTACGGACGGCTGAGGAAGTACCCTAAACTTGTTTGGGCAGTCTCTGGATCTGTGTCCCTCTTGTCCACATGAGTAGCATCCAGTGGCACCCAAAAGGCACGCTCCTGGATGGGTCCTCCCACACTTAGGACAAGGTGGATACCTAGCTTGCTTGTTCTCTGAGTTTCCTTTTTGGCGGCCAGGCCACTGCTTCCTTTTGTGGTTCTTATTCTTCCAGTTCTGGTTATTTGGCTGAGGCTTCTGTCCTCCTATTGTCTTGTTCTCAGTCAGGACTGGCTTCTGCTGTGCTTGCTGTGCCTTGATGTTATTCAGGTAGTGCTCTGAGAATAGAGCACTACTGACTAACTCCTCGCTGGTCTGGGGTCGGTGCATCCCGCTGTTCACGTTGAGTGCTATCTCCGGGTTCAGCATGCGAAGCATCAGTCTGACTCGCTCCTTCTCTGTGCTGACTAGCTCTGGGCAGAGGCGAGCTAGTCTGTTGAACTTTGCAACTGCTTCTCCACTGGTAGGCTACCT
>JAGFNQ010008080.1:0-37050 GCA_024364735.1 Boesenbergia rotunda
ATTAATCCAAAACATATCCCATAATCCAAATTTGCGGTTTCTGATTAGCCCATTCCCATTTTTCAATTTCAGCCTACGGACCAGTCGACTGCCCCTGTGGCAGTCGACTCCCAAAACTCACAGAATGTTTCTAGGCTCTTACCAGTCGACTGCCCCCAGGGCAGTCGACTGATACCTGAATTTCAGGTTTTCCATCCCAATTTCAGAAATCACTAACTAATTCTACAAATCTCCAAAAATTATGAAATTTCGTGGGGAGATTTGTGGGGCCAATGTCTGCTTGGGAAAAATACGTTTCCAAACAAATGTACTTCGGATCCCAAGATTGGCACGAAACTCAACTTCTCCTAAATTGTATCATTCAGACTCAACCCAGAAGTTCTAATTGTGATTTTTCTTTGATGTATCTTCTAATACTTGGTCATAATTCATTTCTATCATCCAATTACATGGTATTCCCTCATTAAAAACCCAATTTAACCTTATTATCACCATTTTCTCTCTTTTTCTCCCTAAATCCCCTTTTTAGTATATCAAAACCTAGGATTAAGACTTACCCAAGTCTCCCAATCCTTTTTGGCACATTTCACTTAATTTCCTAAGGGAGAACCTTTTGAGATCCATCTACCATGGACCCCAAAGGCTTCTAGAGCTCCCCCTTGAGCTCTTAGCCTTAGCCACCTCCCTAGGTGACTCAATCCACACTAGGCCACACCGGTGTGCCACCGGTGACTCTTGGCCTACAAAGTTGACCTTTTTAACCTTGGACACCTTGTCCTTGGTCAGGTCACTCTTTTTACCCTTGGATGGCACCCCCTTGCCATCCTTGGACCTTCCCTCCTTACTAAGATTGTATGCTTTCCCAGCATACTTCTTTCCATTGCCCTTGGAGGTCTTAGATCGGTACCCCAATCCCGATCTATCATAGTTGGGTTTTATACTACCCAACACCATGTCTAAGCCCTTAGATCCAACCGTAAATCTTTCTAGGACTTTTTCTAAAGTATTAAGCCTAGCCCTTAAGGCTTGATTTTCCCTTTTTAGCCCTCTAACCTTGGATTCCATATGTCCACTTTGGACATTTCTAGGCCTACTCGTTTTCTTAGGCATTTGTTTCCCTTCCTCGGGGTTAGTGTCTTTAGCCTTGGATACATAGGTCTTAGGCCTATCATGATGCATGCTTTTTCTAGAGTGGTAATCTACCTTGTTATCCTTATTCCTATCATTGTACTTAAATCCAAAGTTATGTACCATTAAGCAATTTTCATAATTTTTAGCATGCATGACTGAGTGATTTACATGATTTTTAAAATGCAAGGAAGAACTTGAAATTGGATTTCTTTTTAAACTAGGGTTAGGAAATACCTCCCTTACCCTTGTAGTCCTTCCTTGTTGTGAGCTTTGCTTCCTTCTCTCTTCTTTCTCCCATCTCCTGAGGTGCTCCATCTTTTTTAGCACTTTCTTCCTTGGGCACTTGGTGTGAAAGTGTCCCATCTCTCCACATGTAAAGCATCTAATCTTCATTTTCTTTTCTTGGGCTCCTCCATTCCTACAACCCATATTAGATATAAATTGAATGGATTTGGGTTTAGGGATTACCTCTCTTTTACCTTTTGGGCACTTATCCTTGTAGTGCCCCTTCTCATTACACCCAAAGCATGTAATGTGATCTTTCTTCTTTGCTTTGGTGGAAGTAGATGCTAGATTGATTACTTCTACAACTTTTGATGATATGGAGGCTTCCTCTTGATCATGTGTAGATGAGGGTCTCTCCTCCCCCTCAATCCTTGAACTCGATGCCTCTTCTTCTTCTCTTGAGGAGGTTGATGATCTTTCACATAGCTCCTCCTCCTCACTTGAAGAACTTGACACTTCACTTGATGAAGTGGATGACTCATTTCTCTCCTCTTCTTGAATCATGAAGCTCACTTCATTGGAATCTTCTTTTGATTTAGCTTGGATGGTGTTCTTATGAAAATCTTCTATTTTGCTCCATAATTCGCACGCATTTTCATATGTCCCTACACCACTCAAGACATTGTTAGGCAAAGCATCAATTAATATATCTATTACCTTCTTGTTTGCCCTAGAGTAGTCCTGTTGCTCTTGAGTCCAATTTCTAGGACGAAGTTTCTTTCCATGCTTGTCCTTTGGGACTTCGAATGGCTCTTCTAGCATGACCATGTACTCCCATTCCATGCTAAGCCAATTCTTCATCCTCGCCCGCCAATAATCGAAATCTTCGTTGTCGTAGGGCGGTGGAGTGTTGATGTTGTCCCCAAGTTTGTCTTCCATGATTTTTCACCTCTAGCGGTTGCTCTCTCGGCGGTTAGTCCGATCAAGAGCGGTCCTTCGCTCTGATACCAATTGTTAGATCGTTGTCGTCCGCTAGAGGGGGGATGAATAGCAAATCTTCAGATCTTCTTGTACCTACGTTGTTAGTTGCACAGCGGAATATACAAAAACAAACAAAAACAACGCTAACAACCTGATTTAGTTGGTATCCACCCCGGTCGGGTGACTAATCCAACAATCCTTCGGCGGATCAAACCCCGGATAACCTCCGGCTAGAACTCATCGCTCCTTGTGGGTGGAGAAACCTCACCACAACACCAAGGACACTTAGAGAACAAAGTAGACTACTATCTTGCCTTAGCCAAGCAAGATTCGTCAAGAAACTCAGCCACTACGACGTCCTCTTTAAATAGGACTCGGGGCTAATTTCTCGCTACCAGTCGACTGCCCCCAGGGCAGTCGACTGGTGCCAGCTAAATTCGACCGTTGCACCCCAACGTTCGAATTCTCAGCCAGCTCACCAGCCACCTACCAATCGACTGCTCCCAGGGCAGTCGACTGGTCCGGGCCTGAGACCATTCTGTGAGTTTTACCAGTCGACTGCCACAATGGCAGTCGACTGCCCTACTCACACACCTAGGGTTTCCCTTCCCGAGTACACATCTCTCAGCACTCGACCCTAGGACTTTCCCGAGTACAATCACATAGCACTCGTACCCTCACGACTCGACTGACTCCTCCGCAGCCTCGACTGTTGCCTTCGCGCCCTCTTCATCTTCGGCTCCCGTCCCTCGGATGCACGCAAGCCTCCAGCTTGCCTCCATGCCATCCTTCACGCATGCCTCGAAGTCTGCGCCCATCAGCTCATCGTCCCTGCTCACCAAGGTCCCTCGGATGCGCACACAAGATGCGCACACAAGCCTCCAGCTTGCCTCCATGCCATCCTTCACCGTACCGAGGCCGTCCTGTCAAGTCTATATGTGTAACCTGTACAACCTGCACACTCAACATACACATATCAAATACACAAGGGTAAACCTAACTTAAACCCTTTGCCCAAACATCAAAACCCATGGTCACACCGGACCATCCTAGGGCCGATTGCTCCAACACCCTGCACACTCACATACACATATTAGAACACAAGGGTAAACCTAACTTAAACTCTTTGCCCAAACATCAAAACACATGGTCACTCCGGACCATAGATTGCCCCAACAATCTCCCCCTTTTTGATGTTTGGCAATACGTTTAAGTTAGGGAAAACAAATAGCAAAAACAATGCTAAAACAATCATTTGGACTTATGTTGCCAAGGCTCCACCTTGGACTTACACCGCCAATGCGTATGCAATACAAACATATATGGATCCTATCCCAAGGCATCCCCACACGTAACCTTCCCAAGTTAGGACTTTTACCAAAACGGACTTTTTAAAACCTCTCCAAGGCTCCCCCTATATTGGACTTACAAAGACTTTTTAAGAACCTCTCCAAGGTTCCCCTTATGCCAAGAATGGAGTAACAATGCTCCCCCTTTACCTAAGCTCCCCTTAGACTTAGGATCTCTTGCAAAGGTGTGTTTGGTTTCCCAAATTAAACCCAACACTTCTCCCCCTTTGCCTAACATCAAAAAGACTCCAACAATTTCCCTCCTTATTGGATCTTTTAACCCCTAATGATCATAAACAACATGTGCTAACCCTCCATACACTTGTTTTGCATCATTTGGATACTTTCTAATTGCTGAAACCAAATTCAGCCCAGATCAGTCGACTGCCCCCAAGGGAAGTTGACTGGCACGTTGAAAAAACCTAATTTCAACTTTCTGAATCCAAATTCAGAAATGTGCCAGAAATTCTATAAACCTCCAAAAATTCTCAAATTTTGTGGAGAAGTTTGTGGTACTCATACCTACTTGGAAAAAATACATTCAAAAATATATCTATCATCATTCTCAAGTTTGACACAAAACCCAAAATTAGCTAAAAAGTTCAATTGAACCTTGACCTAAAGTCCTAATTTTGGTCTTCCCTCAATCTCAATGGTCATACCAACCCACAATGTATCCCTAGCATTGATTTATATGACATTTACACATCAAAAACCAATTCTCATGCTATATGACCCCAATGTCATATTTCCATGCATGAAACTCAAAAACCATCGTGTCAAATCCTAAGAATTGAGACTCAAGTCCGTCTCTAACTCTTTTGGCACATCCTATGGTTCATCTAGACCTTTAGGAGCAACCCTCCCAAGATCCATTTACCATATATCCCAAAGGCTCCTAGAGCTCTGACGGGCCCAAACTATGTGTCACGAATGTGAGCCTCAAATTTAAATGTGAATGAATAACTGGAAACCCTTTTTACAATCAAAATCTGAAAATGTAATATAGGAGTCACAGGTCGTATTTTTCTCGGGGCTAGTTGATATAATTTGATTCAAACTAGTGGTAATGTGTCGTTTTTTGGGGTTTCAAATTAGTAATGGGATTTTGGTTTTTAATTGAAAATGAAAATGAAATGTAAATAAAAGAAAGTGAGCGATGGAACTAAACAAAGAAATGGCACTAAAAACTCAATTAATGGAAACCTAAGTAAGCACTTACCAAGTTTTTTTTTCTTTATGGGAAATTGTTTTCTGATTTCAAACACCAAATGATATGCTATGCAATGAAGTAAAAGCAGTGATGGTGGTTTCGGAAACAAGCAAGCTTGATACAACTACTAGCATGCGAAATGTAGAACTAAAACAAACAACTCACTAAACTAGCTAAAGAGTTTTTGGAAACCAACCATTGCCAATAAAATTCAGAAATGAGTGACTGTAAGCTTATTGATTCAAACACAATCACATGCCACAAAAACTAGCTAAATTCGGATGCAAGAAGGGCTAAGGCAAGTGGCACGCAAGGGAGAAGTCCTTGTGCCAAAAACTAACTCTAAATCAAGGAATAAGTGAATTTTCGGCCCAAGGGTTTAAACTGAGTGTTTCACTTGGAAATCAAGAGTAGGATGGAAGAACTAAGCAAGACTAAGCTAAAGAATTAAAACTGACATCAAGACTTGTTAAGCAAAAATTCAGAAATTAAGTAAACAGAAATTCAGATTTCAATTCCAAGATTCAGCACATGGCTTTGATGCAAAACACACAACAAACTTAAACTGATAGTCTTATCGAAAGGCCAAACAACTAAGCTGAAATATCTAATGTTTATCTGACAAAAATGCTCCAACAGCAGCTGGAAATTTCAAAACATGGTTTGGGTTTTTGCAGAATTAAAAGGACACGCAACAAGTGAATTTGGCACGCAAGGAATAGAATTGCTACCTAGCTTAATTTGAGTGCTATTTTAACTAAATAACCTATCTATCTAATGCTAGAGCAAGGATCGACAACTAAGAAACTCAGAAACAACTTAGAAAATAAGAAATCAGAGACAAACTCAGAACTGAAAGAAAATTTCAGAAATTAAATGACACACTAGGAATGTGGTTGGCACGCAAGAAATTGAGCTGAAATAAACCGAAAGTTTAATCTAATTATCCACTAAACAAGCTCCTAACTTATTGACGTTGAAGATTAAAATCCTAATTAAGCTAACAATTCAGAACTTACAAACTAAGACAACTGAAAACTGAAATTGCAAGAACACAAAACAGATTCGGCAGAAATGAAAGTTAAGCTACAAAACTTGGAAATTTAACTATCTAAGCTACTCCTCAACCACTCCTCATCTCAAGAACTCCTTGGTCGTCAATCAAGAGTGAACTTCGGACCCGCAAGCTCAACAAATCAGTGATGATACGTCTCTGCTACTGAAACAGATCAAATCCATGCTCAAACTGAAATTCAGCTTCGAAACTCATCAATCTTGCTGTGGTGGCTTGCAATTTGGATTTGGGAGTGACCGAGACCTTCCAGGGAACCCCTCTGGTCAGCTCGGATGCGATGGAAACGGAGCACAGCTGAGCTTGATGAATTCGAGTAGTGAATCTGCTGAAACCTCACGCAGCTTCACTATTGAGCAGAAATCCAATCTGAGACTTCACTGAGATTCCCTTCACTGACCTAGCCCTTGCTCTGATGATGGATTGAGTGACCGCGCCTTCAATTGGATGAAAAATGGAAGAAAACGATGAAGAAAACGAAGAACTCGAGAGTTGCGGCGAAGACGCGATGAAGGGAAGAAGCTGCGGAAATTTAATTAAATAGGAATCAATGGACGGTCCAGATTGATCCACTTCAATCCAACGGCTGATCTTGGTTTAATTTGAGCCAAACTTTTATGATGATGATCTGGGGTCAGGATCTGCCTTGTGGTAGCTCGGATCCTCCAGATTTACAATGGATGGTCCAGATCAAGCTAATCTTTGAATGGATGATCTAGAGCCCTCCAAGCTTGATCCAACGGTTGATTGAGCTCTGATTGTGATGAAACCTTCAGATCTTGATCAGGGTGCTTGATCAACCCTAGCCCTAGCTCGGATGGCTTCAGATCATCCCGGATGGCTCAGATCTAGCCACTTTCGAATCGAACGGCCCAGATTTAATCGTAATCTTGATAATCTGATCCGGGTCACTTCCGACTCGAGTTTGACCCAATATGCCCTAGATCCTTGAACCTTGATGCCTACAAAAATAGATCAAGAATTTAGTGGCCAAAATAATCCAAAAATTTGCATATTTGCAATTAAGTCCAAAATAAAGATAAGTTCTAAAACCTAGGGCAATTTCACAATTTTGACAATAAAAACATAGATCAAACATGGATTTTAGCAGCTCAAATAATCAATAAAATAGTATTTATCAACTCCCCCACACTTGAGCTTGAGCGTCTCGCGAAACAACTAAATATGTATCCCTTAGATTTTCTTAAGCATAATTAGAAGCAAATGAAAAGAGATTACCTAAGGTTGTCAATTCTCATAAATCTAAGCTCTATGGATTACTATCTTGTCCTTAAATCAACAACTTAGCCTTTTCATCCATCATGAGTCATTGAGATGAATCTAACTCATAGCCCTTTCATGGGAAGTTTTGGTGGCTCTCTCCTTAAGTTCTAACTTGATGGTGGAAGTGGAGCTCACTCAAACACACATGCTTCTTGCACTACCATAAGCTTGCTTATTATCTACTCTCCACCATTAATCAAGAATAGGATCAATATCTATAAAAACATTTGAAAGACATAGAAATGATAAGAAATGAAATAAGAGCTAAGGAAATGGAAAAATTGGTAAAGTGGAAGACTTGAGTGCTTGAGGATGTTTTCAATGCTCTTTGCTTCTCTTATCAGTCCCCTAGTGAATTCCAAAGTTTGATGGAGTTAAACTTAACTAATTTCCTTGCTATGGATGAAAAACTCTTCCTTAGTCTAATGTGCCAAGTCTCCTCCTTGCGTGCCACTTTGCTTGCTTCCCTCTTTTCTCATATTTTTTTTTCTTTTCAGATCAACTTTGTATCAGATTTTTATCAGCAACACTTGAGACATTTCTGCATTGTTTTCAGATTTTTCTACATTGGGTTCAATTACTGATCTGCACTTCATTTACAAAGTTACACAGGTCGGTTTCAGAATTTCTGCATTCTCTTCTTCAGATTCTAACTCTACTGCTTCCATTTTTTTGTCCTGGTTTGCAAATGCAGCAGCTATATAGGGATAGTTCAGCACTGAAAGTACTCCACTCAACCATTCTGATCAACAAGTTTAATTTCAGCCCTTACACTGCATCTGCTTTCATGGAACACTACCAATTCGCAGCTTGAAATTGAAGTATCTCAGCAGCTTGATACCTTGCTGTTTTTGTTCAGTAGTCACACTTCAATTCAGATTTGATTATGTTCAGCTGCAGTTCAACTTTCCAGCTGTGTATTCCGCTTCAATTCAGTGTCAATTCCAACTTCATCAACTTTTCTCTCTTCTTTTTTTCTGTTCTTGATCCGAAAAATCCAAACAACCACATTTCTTTTTTTTTTTCCTTTGATCAGCAGTAGATATATTTGATACAAATCTGATCACATCAGGAACTTAGTTCCCTGCTTCATAGCCTAGAAAAACAACTTCAGCTTCATTCTTGATACAAACTGCACACAACTACTTCAGCTGCATTTTCATCTCAACTCTTCAACCTTTCAGCCTTCAAATCTGATCAACTCCCTCCTCAAGTGCTTCAAGTGGACTAGGAGAGTATTCAAAGATGTAATCCATTTCCTTGTGCCTAAAGTGATGATCAGTCCACTTGAAGCTCAGATTTTCTTTTACTACTTCCCAATTTCTTTGCTTGCAAAACATCCTCTAGATGAGTGGACGAAACCTCTTCATAGCATCTTCCTCTGATTTTTCTTCTTTCGGCTCAAATGCAGAGATCTGACAACAACTTTTCAAATTCATCTTGAGTTGTAATTGCATAGCTCTTAATTTTGTTGCATTTAAATAGAACCTAACTTCTGCCCGCAACTTAGAATATTGGTTTCCCTCAATTCTCTTAAGTTCATAAAACTCAACCTTGTCAAAAACCTTTGCCACTTCCTGCAGCTTCCTACACTAATCTTCAGAATCCAAAATCATCCACTTCTTCATCCTTGCACCTCTCGGACTTCTTAATAACAGTTAGCAACAACTATAAGTGGAAAGTTTGAATTCTTCACTTTGAGATCATTGCTGTCAGTTCAGACTTCCTGCTTAAATGTGCCAATTCAGACCTTGGCACAACTTGTATCAATTTGGCATCACCAACTTGATAATCTGTACTTCATTTACAGATTTGTGTAGACTGGTTTCCCTACTTCAATTCAGATATTTTTCAGCTTCAATTCCAGCACAAATTTCTCTTCAATTCTGCACTTGAACTCAGCTTGTTCCAGCTTTTCTCAGATTTTATTAGCCTCCAAATTCTAGCACTCGGCACAGCAGTATCAAGCTCTCCCTTGCTGCAGTTCAGAATTTTTTTTTTCAGTCTCCTTTCAGTATTCCAGAATTGCTCAGAATTTCTGCAAGCTCAGATTTTCCAGCTTCTTTACAGCTTCTATTCTCTCATCTATGCTTATAATGCTTGTATCACTCAGTAGCTCCCAGATGGAGCACTCGGCAGCAACAATTGGAATGCAATTCAGATTTTTGGCAGTTTCAGCAATGTTTCTCAGCTCAATTCAGACCTTAAGCTTCATCAGATTGTAAGCTAAACGAAACTGTCTTCACTGCATTTAATCAGCACCATTCTTGTATTCAGTTTTCACCATTTCAGTAGCTCCAAATCAACCTCGGCAGATGACAAATGCATTAGTTTCAGCTTAGCAGATTTGTCACTGATTTTCATATCACAGATTTTTTTCTAACTTGGTGGCTCTAAGTTTTTCTCAGCTTGTATCAGCTTCCTTCAGCCTTTTTCAGATATCTTCAACTGGAGTTAATATTCCAGCACTCAGCAAACATCAGATTCAATTCAGCTTCAGATTTTTCTTGTACCATTCAGCAGCTCTCAGCTTCAGATTTCGGTAACAAACATTGCAATGCAGTTCAGATTTTTTTTTCCTACTTGATTGCAGAGATTCTACTCTGCTTTTCAGCATTCAATTCAGACCAAGCTAAGTGGCCGAAACATCTTCTATCAACTGCAAATTCAGCTGCTTGCAAGTAGAGTTCTTGTGGCACAAGTTTTTCTGCATTGATGCAATTAATTCCAACTTGTTCAGACCTTGATCAGACTCCCTGATTTACACAGCTGCACTTCAGCTTCTAGCATCATGTGGCTTGATTTCTATAGCAAAGATCAGCTTCCATCCAGGCAATTTTAACCAAGACATGCTTCACAGATTTTTCTCCACTTTGGCAAAGAATTTTGTCTTTTGATACATTCCAAATCACTAATCACTCCCCCCCACACTTAATTCTTTGTCCGTCTCGGGCAAAGTAGCATCAAGAAAAACATCCCAATCAAACAAATCCATAGAAAAAATTGGGGTTAGAATTAGGAATAAGGAAAGACAAATAGAATAGAATAGACAAATTGATGTGGAGAGGTGAATAACATGATTAGTCCCTATAGATGTGATCCATCCATTGAAATATGATTTTGAAAGAATATAAGCAAGTTCTAGAGCACAATAACATATGTGTATCACAAAATAAGGCTAATCTCACTAGGTAAAAATAATCCATCTCAAATCCTCAATTAAGAATCCAAAGCAAAATCGTACTCAAGCATCCAAGATTGAATCCATGAACTCAAATCCTAAGTTTTGACAACCGAATTTAATTTATTTTCTAAAAGACTCTAAAATGCTATTGAGATAACCTAAGGGATACATTTATTCCTAATCATGCAAGAAGAAGTGCGAAAACACAAAACATGGTATTTACAATGATTTTATTTATGTCATGTTACTCTACTCACTTATTTATTAACAAGAACTCATTTTAAGAGTGAAAACATGCAATAAAGGAAAAGGCAACAAAAATCAAACTCCCTTTTATTTCTGGCGGTCGGAGTCTGTCAAGAAAAAGCCTCCACCGTGGTAGTGGAGGAGTCTGGGTGTGCGAAAGAGCTTGTTCTCTTTGTTCAACTTCACTGTGCATCGCTCCCCCACACTTGGACTTAACTGCAACCTGTTCAGGTGGACGAAGATTATTTAAATACAAGACCCATGTAAGAGGTAGAGTGTTTTGAATTAAAGTAAAATCTACTCCCTCTTTATTCTTTTTGGGACACATTTCAGGAGGTTTTAGTCTGTTCAAATGAAGCTCCCACTCCAGCAGTCTTCTGGACCCTGCAAAACAATGTACTACCCCTCTAGAGCGTGCAGGGTACGAAGGAAATAAAATAATATCAGTTTTTGCATACAATTTATCCAAAAATGAATCACATCCAATAAAATCAAGTTTAAGCATCTCAAAGAATTTTTTACAATGAATATCTACCCAAGATGCATCAAGACACTTATCATAATCAATGAAATCTATTTTGGACGCTCCAATGAAATTTTCCCAATTATTTCCCACACATGACAAATAAAGATATGTATCGCAGCCTATAAAATCAACTTTTGGTATTTCTCTCGATGTTTCCAAAATAAAAGAAATACTTACCTGATCGCGCTGAAAAATACCTGGAGGTTCCATAATGATAGATGTGTTCATAGCTTCCTCCTGGTCCAGTATAGGGTCCATATCAGGTTCAAGTTCTAGCAAGCACTCTACTGGTACAAGTGATCCTTGGGGCTCTGTGCAATCCCCTACACTTTGAATCTCAACAGAAATAGGTGATCCTTGGGGCTCTGTGCAATCCCCTACACCTAGAATAATCTCTCCAGCTGTAAATGTGTCTGAAATGTCTTCTGAAAATTCCTCAGTCTAAGCAGTAAATACTCTCTCAGCCTCCTCTGAATGAATAGCTTCTCTAGAAAAATCCTCTAGAAATCCCTCAGCCTCTATCTCTGTCTGTTCCAGCTTCTCAATAAGATCCATGCTCCTGATGGAGTGATCCTCTCTCGGTTGCTTCATAGCATCGAAGAGGCTAAACTGAATAACCGTATCTCCAATCTCCATAGAAAGTGTACCGGCATATACATCGATTTTTGTTCTGGCCGTCTTCAGAAACGGTCTGCCTAAAATCAATGGAGAACGGTGTGCCAGATAATCTCCCTCCATATCCAAAATATAGAAATCAGCAGGAAATATCAGCTCCTTTACCTTCACCAAAACATCTTCAATCATACCTGCTGGGCGTGTCTGGCTCCTGTCTGCTAGCTGTATCATCACGCCAGTGGGCTGTAAAGGGCCTATGCCGAGCATCTGAAAGACTGACCTGGGCATCACATTTATAGAAGCTCCTAAATCTAACATAGCATCGTGAAATATGGTGCTCCCAATCTCACAAGAAGTAGTAAACATCCCAGGGTCTTCACATTTTTGAGGTAGGGCATGGATAAGCGAAGAAACATTTTTCCCAATGCTGACCAATTCATTTTCCTTAAGCTTCCTTTTGTTAACACAAAGATCCTTCAAAAACTTAGCATACTTTGGAATTCTTTTGATCATGGTCAACAAAGGTATATTGATCTCCACTTTGCTGAAAAGCTCCACTAGTTCATTAAATTCCTTAGCCTTCTCCTTCTCCCCTTGTCTTTTGGTTGGAGTTCTCCCCTGTGGAAAAGGCAAAGGAACCCTAAAATCATCAACTTTGGCCGGAAGTGGAGAGGCTGAATTTTGCTGTGCTGTCCCTTGCGTAGTGGCTGCTGTCCCTTGCGTCTCGGCACTGATTTCTTCTCCGTTTGCCACCAAATTTGGAGGGTTGCTCGAGGACTGAGTTGGGAACGGGCTAGGGGTGGAATCAGCTGAATTTGAACTCATTTCAGTGTGGTTTTGGGCTGGAATTGGGGAAGCTGTCCGGTTTCCTGAAAATTCTGCTCTTGGACTCTTTGGAGATGAGGTGACCTTCCCACTCTTCAAATATATAGCACTCACATTCCCTTTGTGATTAGGAACAGTTTGGGAAGGAAGTTGATTTGATCCTTGAGCTTGATTGTGATTGATCCCACTCGCCAATTGCCCTATTTGCCTCTCAATGTTTTGTTGCCAACCTTGTTGTTGTTGTTGCCAAGATTGTTGTTGTTGCATTATTTGTTGAAACATATCATCAACCCTCTGTTGGGGTACATTTCCTCCACTTGAGCTCCCATAACCTCCTTGGTTAGAATAGCTTCTTGAGTGACCTTGAAAGGATGAAGAAGAAGGCTGAAATTTTGATTGCTGATTTTGTTGAAAACTTGAATTTTGGGGCTGATAAGAGGGCTGATCAAATGGCTGATATGCTTGGAAACATTGCTGGGCGTTGTGACCTTGAAAATTCTGATTCGGAGGTGGAAAATTAGGTGGCGAAGGCTGAAAATTCTGCCCTTGAAATCCTTGATTGTAGGGCTGTGAAAACTGATTCATAGGCTGTGATGGCTGAAAATTCGATTGGTTTTGAGCTGGAAAAACTGGAAATGATTGAAAGCCTTGCTGCCCTTGATAGGGTTGCTGGAATTGAGGATCAAATGCTTGGAATTGTTGCTGAAAATGTTGAGAATTAGGTTGAAACGGGGGCTGAAAACTTAGATTTGATGGCTGAAATTGTTGCTGATTGATCTGAGTTTGTTGGGGCTGCTGGAAATTCGGTTGAGGCTGCTGTGAGGACTGATTTTGAGGCTCTTGTTGGCAGAAAGCATTCCCATACCTCAAGTTAGGATGATTCCTCCAACCGGGGTTATAGGTAGAGGAATATGGATTGTTTCTCGTTGGAAATTGTCCTCTCCCTAATGCAGCTACTGTCTCGTCCTGATGGAGAGTGGGGCACGAATCTGATGTGTGCTCTAGGCTAGAGCAAATGCTATACACACTTATCACTTGACTAGAGGGTGGAGGTACTGAAGGAGTCGAACTAAGTCTGTCCATTTTTAATTCCATTTGCTTAAAAGCTGAGGTGAGCTCCATCAATGCATTCTTAACCTCCTTCTGATCAGTAGGAACTCCCTGAATTTCACCCACTCCTCTGGTTGTCAAGGCTCTGCCTCCAAATTGTTGGGAATTCTCAGCCATATTAGAAATTAACTCCCTAGCTTGCATTGGTGACTTGTTCACTAGGGCCCCTCCAGCTGCAGCATCTATCAGGACTCTATCCATCTGCAGCAGTCCCTCATAAAAATATTGAATCAATAATTGCTCACTGATTTGATGCTGGGGGCAACTTGAACACAACTTGTTAAATCTTTCCCAGTAATCGTATAGTGTTTCGCCCACCACTTGCTGAATCCCACAGATACTTTTTCTGATTATAGCTGTGCGGGAAGCTGGGAAATACTTTTCCAAGAATGTCTTCTTCATAGCGATCCAACTGGACACATGTCCTGTAGGCAGATAATAGAACCAGTCTTTGGCTGCTCCTGTCAATGTGAAGGGAAAAGCTCTCAGCTTGATGTCTTCTTCAGAAATGCCCTGAGGCTTCATAGTAGAGCACACCACATGAAATTCGTGCAAGTGTCTGTTTGGATCCTCCCCAGATAAACCCTGAAACTTTGGCAACAAATTAATAAGTCCAGATCTTAACTCAAAACTTTCCTCCAGCTCTGGATAAGCTATGCTGGAGTACTGAAATGAAGCGTCAGGTGCTGCAAGCTCCTTCATGGTTCTCTGGTGGTCTGCCATGTCAATGCCTGAGTGAGTGCTGATAATCTGAACAGGAGGTATATCTGTAGTCTCAGAATGAATGGCCTGGCTCCTCCTGACTCTGAAAGTCCTCTCAATCTCAGGATCGAAATCTTCTAGTTCAGCACCTAAAGACCTGGTCATAAAAACAAAACAAATCGCAGTAAAAGTAGATAAAAAGATAAATCAAATTAAATCAAATCCAAAGATATAGCAATAAGCACAAAAATAAGTCAAGAATGATATAAAATAAATACACAAGCAAAAATCAAACACATCAACTAACAGTTCCCCGGCAACGGCGCCAAAAATTTGACGGGCCCAAATTATGTGTCACGAATGTGGGCCTCAAATTTAAATGTGAATGAATAACTGGAAACCCTTTTTACAATCAAAATCTGAAAATGTAATATAGGAGCCACAGGTCATATTTTTCTCGGGGCTAGTTGATATAATTTGATTCAAACTAGTGGTAATGTGTCGTTTTTTGGGGTTTCAAATTAGTAATGGGATTTTGGTTTTTAATTGAAAATGAAAATGAAATGTAAATAAAAGAAAGTGAGCGATGGAACTAAACAAAGAAATGGCACTAAAAACTCAATTAATGGAAACCTAAGTAAGCACTTACCAAGTTTTTTTTTCTTTATGGGAAATTGTTTTCTGATTTCAAACACCAAATGATATGCTATGCAATGAAGTAAAAGCAGTGATGGTGGTTTCGGAAACAAGCAAGCTTGATACAACTACTAGCATGCGAAATGTAGAACTAAAACAAACAACTCACTAAACTAGCTAAAGAGTTTTTGGAAACCAACCATTGCCAATAAAATTCAGAAATGAGTGACTGTAAGCTTATTGATTCAAACACAATCATATGCCACAAAAACTAGCTAAATTCGGATGCAAGAAGGGCTAAGGCAAGTGGCACGCAAGGGAGAAGTCCTTGTGCCAAAAACTAACTCTACATCAAGGAATAAGTGAATTTTCGGCCCAAGGGTTTAAACTGAGTGTTTCACTTGGAAATCAAGAGTAGTATGGAAGAACTAAACAAGACTAAGCTAAAGAATTAAAACTGACATCAAGACTTGTTAAGCAAAAATTCAGAAATTAAGTAAATAGAAATTCAGATTTCAATTCCAAGATTCAGCACATGGCTTTGATGCAAAACACACAACAAACTTAAACTGATAGTCTTATCGAAAGGCCAAACAACTAAGCTGAAATATCTAATGTTTATCTGACAAAAATGCTCCAACAGCAGCTGGAAATTTCAGAACATGGTTTGGGTTTTTGCAGAATTAAAAGGACACGCAACAAGTGAATTTGGCACGCAAGGAATAGAATTGCTACCTAGCTTAATTTGAGTGCTATTTTAACTAAATAACCTATCTATCTAATGCTAGAGCAAGGATCGACAACTAAGAAACTCAGAAACAACTTAGAAAATAAGAAATCAGAGACAAACTCAGAACTGAAAGAAAATTTCAGAAATTAAATGGCACACTAGGAATGTGGTTGGCACGCAAGAAATTGAGCTGAAATAAACCGAAAGTTTAATCTAATTATCCACTAAACAAGCTCCTAACTTATTGACGTTGAAGATTAAAATCCTAATTAAGCTAACAATTCAGAACTTACAAACTAAGACAACTGAAAACTGAAATTGCAAGAACACAAAACAGATTCGGCAGAAATGAAAGTTAAGCTACAAAACTTGGAAATTTAACTATCTAAGCTACTCCTCAACCCCTCCTCATCTCAAGAACTCCTTGGTCGTCAATCAAGAGTGAACTTCGGACCCGCAAGCTCAACAAATCAGTGATGATACGTCTCTGCTACTGAAACAGATCAAATCCATGCTCAAACTGAAATTCAGCTTCGAAACTCATCAATCTTGCTGTGGTGGCTTGCAATTTGGATTTGGGAGTGACCGAGACCTTCCAGGGAACCCATCTGGTCAGCTCGGATGCGATGGAAACGGAGCACAGCTGAGCTTGATGAATTCGAGTAGTGAATTTGCTGAAACCTCACGCAGCTTCACTATTGAGCAGAAATCCAATCTGAGACTTCACTGAGATTCCCTTCACTGACCTAGCCCTTGCTCTGATGATGGATTGAGTGACCGCGCCTTCAATTGGATGAAAAATGGAAGAAAACGATGAAGAAAACGAAGAACTCGAGAGTTGCGGCGAAGACGCGATGAAGGGAAGAAGCTGCGGAAATTTAATTAAATAGGAATCAATGGACGGTCCAGATTGATCCACTTCAATCCAACGGCTGATCTTGGTTTGATTTGAGCCAAACTTTTATGATGATGATCTGGGGTCAGGATCTGCCTTGTGGTAGCTCGGATCCTTCAGATTTGCAACGGATGGTCCAGATCAAGCTAATCTTTGAATGGATGATCTAGAGCCCTCCAAGCTTGATCCAATGGTTGATTGAGCTCTGATTGTGATGAAACCTTCAGATCTTGATCAGGGTGCTTGATCAACCCTAGCCCTAGCTCGGATGGCTTCAGATCATCCCGGATGGCTCAGATCTAGCCACTTTCGAATCGAACGGTCCAGATTTAATCGTAATCTTGATAATCTGATCCGGGTCACTTCCGACTCGAGTTTGACCCAATATGCCCTAGATCCTTGAACCTTGATGCCTACAAAAATAGATCAAGAATTTAGTGGCCAAAATAATCCAAAAATTTGCATATTTGCAATTAAGTCCAAAATAAAGATAAGTTCTAAAACCTAGGGCAATTTCACAATTTTGACAATAAAAACATAGATCAAACATGGATTTTAGCAGCTCAAATAATCAATAAAATAGTATTTATCAAGCTCCCCCTGAGCTCTTAGCCCTAGCCACCTCTCTAGGTGACTCAACAAACACTAGACCACCCCGGTGTACCCTCGGTGACTCTTGGCCTATAAACTTGACCTTCTTAACCTTAGACACCTTGTCCTTGGTTAAGTCCTTTTTCTCCCCTTTAAATGGCACCCCTTGCCATTTTGGACTTTTCCTTCTTGCCATAATTATATGCTACCCTAGCATACCTCTTTCCATTGGCATTGGAGACCTTAGATCGGTATCCCAACCCCGATCTATCATTGTTGGGTTTTAGACCACCCAACATCATATCTAAACCCTTAGATCCAATCGTGAATCTTTCTAGGGTCTTTTCCAAC
This sequence comes from Boesenbergia rotunda, assembly GCA_024364735.1. Lineage (NCBI taxonomy): Eukaryota > Viridiplantae > Streptophyta > Magnoliopsida > Zingiberales > Zingiberaceae > Boesenbergia > Boesenbergia rotunda. Next base: position 17,667 of record JAGFNQ010008080.1, read on the forward strand.
CTATCAAGATTTTCCCTCAATGCTTGATTTTCCCTTTTTAAGTTCTCAAACCTAGTATCCACATGTCCTCCTTAGACATTCCTAGACCTACCCACCTTTCTAGGCATATGTCTCCCCTTCTTGGGATTTTTGCCTTGATAATTAGGTCAAGTAGTCTTAGATTTATCATGATGCATGATCTTTCTAGGGTTTTAATCTACCTTGTTAACCCTATTCCTATTATTATATTTAAACCCGAAATTATGCACAAACAAGCATTTTTCATTATTTCTAGCATACATAGATAAACTTGAAACATGCTTAGAATTAGGGATTACCTCCCTTACCCTTGTAACTTCCCCTTGTTGTGAGCTTCTCTTCTTCTTCTCCTCTTTCTCCCATCTTCTCAAATGCCCCAATTTCTTGAGCTCTCCTTTTCTTGGACATTTGGTGTGATAGTGCCCTGGCTCTCCACATGTAAAGCATCTAATTTTCTTTCTTTTATCTTGGGCTTCTCCATTCCTACAACCCATGTTAGATTTAAAAGAAATTAAAATGAGTTTAGGATTTACCTCCTTTTTCTTACCATTTGGACACTTGTCCTTGTAGTGCCCTTTTTCATTGCATCCAAAGCATATAATGTGGTCTTTGGTTCTTGCTTTGGTGGAGGTAGAAGCTTCTTCTTGCTCTGGTATGGAAGTGGGTCTCTCCTCCCTCTCAATCCTTGAGGTGGTAACCTCTTCCTCTTCCCTTGATGAAGTGGATGACATCTCATTTTCTTCTTCCACTTCACTTGATGAGTGTTGGGACCGGGTGCATGTTGATAAGGATACGAGTTCGTAAAATTTTAAATTTTTACGTGCAGCGGAAGAATTTGCATAAAATAATTTCTTAAATTATTTTAACTTCGTATCTAGCATGCAACCTTATGGTGTGTTGACATAATCATAAAATAAAACTTTGCGGAAAAGTAAACTAATTTACTTATTACCTCGCGTAACTCGAAGTAAGGGACGAGATCCAACCGTAGCATCCCTTGGAAGCTCCGCCTCTATTCGCGTCCACGCCGAGTTCTCTTCGGGATGACTTCGCAAAGTCACGAGTTTTGTGCCGACGAGAACTACTAGATTCTCTATAGGCACAACTTTAGAAGATCAAGAGGAAAGATAAAAGAAACTAACCCTCCATGCTTCTATTGTTGAATGGCAAAATTGTAATTCCTTACAATTTCTTGCATGCACGGCGCCGTTCCCATGCATGAAGAAAAAATTGGCAGAAGCTAATTTTTGGTGCTCGGCTTCATGCATGGAGAAAGCAGGCTTCATGCAGGGAGAAAGGTGGCGCTATCTTCATGCATTAAAAGAAAATAGCAGAAGCTATTTTCGGCGCCGTCTTCAAGCATTAAAAGAAAATAGCAGAAGCTATTTTCGGCGCCGTCTTCATGCATTCAGAAAGTTGGCGCCGGCCCTAATGGGAAGGAGAAGAGGAGAAGAGAATAAAAGAGAGAGAGGGAGAGCTCCAATAACAATTATTTGATTGGATTTAAGGGCTAGTCTTTGGTTCCTTTATATAGTAGCAACTCCTTTGCTAAGTCTCCCTCTAAACCGAATTAACGGAATTAGTTATAAGAAATTTATCCTATAATTTTCTTATTAGTTATTCCGTTTAAACCGAGTCTTTATTATAAACTAATTTATAATAAAAACTAATTCTTCTTCTCTTTAAATTATGGAATAAATTTTATAAGAAATTTATAAACTTTCTTATTATGGAAAAATCAATTCATAATTGATTTTATAAAATTAAAATAAACCAATTCATGGATTATTTTAATCTTCCATAAAAGAATAAATTTCTATAAATTTTATTTATATAAATTTCTTTATACAAATTTATTTATCCATAATTTATAAAATAAATCGCACTAGATTTATTTTATTAATTAAACCAAAATTAATTGGTTTTCCTCCTCTTGTTTGGCCGGCCACCAAAGGGGGGTTAACACCCTCTTTGGTCGGCCAAAACCAACCCGAACCGTCACGAATTAAACTCATTTAATTCGCCTAAAAAACCTTCAAAAGACTTAGCCATTTTTAGCTTCCATTGCGCCTCTGACTAACTCAGATTCAACTTATTTCTCTTGATCGAAAAATCCAATTTTCAACTCGTTTTAAATCCCTCGGATTACTCGTAGTGCGTGTGACTAAATAGGCTTTCGATTTATGTTGGCCGTCTATAATTTAACTAATTATAGAACGATCATGAGTGACACCTAGTAGTACATCATGATCCCCAATTAATCGAAAGATCAACGGTTTGACCTCAGAAGAAATTATTCTGAAACCCTTCAACAGCTCTAATGAATCGTGCCTCATTCCCTTCACCACCTTATACCCACTTAGTTCAGGACACGGTCTATGGTGTCAGTCCCCACTAGGCTGACTACGTCACACCTAGCCCAAGTAGTGTCTTTCTCGTCCTTTGGATTTCTAATTACTCTCATGTATTTTAGAGACTTGCACTCTAAACATGATATACTCTGGCCAGAGGTTTTGAGTAACAATCCGACGATAGGCCTGGGTATACATCTCCTCGCAAGGAGTGGTGAATCCTTTGTAGGCTGTTCAAACATCTTCGGGCACTTCGGCTTATACCCAATTATCCTGGGTCCACACCTTCTTGGAGATGCTTGCTTAAGATGTTAAAGTATAAGTCTCCATGACCAAGATGACGTGAACACCGCAAGTCAAAGGAATATCGCACTTAAGCTGCAGTAAGAACTTCATTGACATATCTATATAGATAACCATATGAAGTCTTACAGCTAGTCACTCCAATGAACTAGTTCCCTTAACTAGCATCCATGTTTATCTCCGGACATCCCAATGTCACCAGCCAGTGAGAATCAGCTGATTAGAGAATAACCCATGCTAGTCTCAACAGAATTGATAGTGTCCGTTTTTATCAATTCATCGACTAGGGATAGTTTCAATACTTCACATTTGCACATGTAGAGATAATCACTAGTTGTGATCCCATCACAAATTCTCTTATGCTGTGAGTTGTATTGCGGACATTCAGTAGATGAGTTTAAGATCCCAATCAAATACACAAAACATGTATACTCAAATAGTGAATTATCATTTATTAATATAAATGTTTACATCATAAGGCGATTGCCTTAGGACACTTCTCTCATATCACTAACAAACTCTCACTTGGCCTAATGCCAATCGCTACGGTATCCAATACCACAGGCTCTAACATGACCCTCAAACATGCTTTGAGGCAAGGCCTTAGTTAAAGGATCCACTATATTCCTTTCAGTGGGAACTCTATCAATTTGTATGTCATTTCTACTTATAATCTCTCTGATCAGATGATAGCGTCGAAGCACGTGTTTGGATCGCTGATGAGACCTTGGTTCCTTCGCTTGTGCAATAGCTCCATTGTTGTCGCAGTAAACCGGCACTGCTTCATCAATGGTTGGAACCACACCAAGTTCTGAGACAAACTTCTTGATCCAAACTGCTTCCTTTGCTGCTTCCGAAGCTGCGATATATTCCGCTTCCGTGGTAGAATCCGCTACGGTGTCTTGTTTGGAACTTTTCCAACTTACTGCGCCTCCATTCAAAGTAAATACGTATCCAGACTGTGATTTGGAGTCATCCTTATCTGTCTGGAAACTGGCATCTGTATACCCACGTATTACCATATCTCCTTCTCCATATATTAGGAACACATCCTTAGTTCTTCTTAAGTACTTAAGGATTGTCTTAACAGCCGCCCAATGATCCATTCCTGGATCCGACTGGTATCTGCTAGTGACGCTCAAAGCATATGATACATCGGGCCTTGTACATAACATAGCATACATGATAGATCCTATTGCGGATGCATAGGGAATCTTATTCATGAAAATCCTCTCGTCTTCTGTGCGCGGACACATAGACTTTGAAAGGTTGATCCCATGCCTGATGGGAAGGTAACCTTTCTTGGATTCCGACATGCTAAACCTTTTTAGCACTCGGTCTATATATGTAGACTGCGAAAGACCAAGCAACCGTTTTGATCTATCTCTATAGATTCTAATCCCAAGGATATAGGTTGCTTCTCCCAGGTCTTTCATGGAGAAAGATTTAGACAACCAAATTTTAACTGTCTGTAAAACTGATACATCGTTTCCTATGAGTAAGATGTCATCGACATATAATACTAGGAATACGACTGCACTCCCACTAACCTTCTTGTACACACAAGGTTCGTCAGGATTTTGTGAGAAATCAAACTCTTTGATTGTCTCATCAAAACGGATGTTCCAACTCCTAGATGCTTGCTTCAATCCATATATGGATCGTCGAAGCTTGCATACTTTGGTTTTATCAACCGATGTGAAACCTTCAGGTTGTATCATGTATACATCCTCAAGCAGGTTTCCATTAAGGAAAGCTGTTTTCACATCCATTTGCCATATCTCATAATCATAATGAGCTGCTATGGCTAGGAGCATCCGAATGGATTTAAGCATAGCTACTGGCGAATAGGTTTCGTCATAATCAATCCATTGTTTTTGACGATATCCTTTTGCCACTAATCTATCCTTAAAGGTAACTACATTACCTTCCATGTCGGTTTTCTTCTTGAAAACCCACTTGCACCCTATGGGCTTAATCCCTTCAGGTGGGTTAACCAAGTCCCACACTTGGTTTTCATACATGGAATCCATTTCCGACTTCATGGCCTCAAGCCATTTGTCCCTTTCTGAACTTTTCAGAACATCTTCATAACTGATAGGTTCATCATCGCTTATGAGTAACACGTCGTTCGATTCACTTATGAGAAATCCGTATCTCTCTGGAATATTGCGTGCCCTATCAGACCTACGAAGAGGTGGTGTTGTTTTAGGTTCAACTGATAGCTCATCACTATGAGTTATCGGTTGTGGGTCTAGACTAGGTGTCTCTGTAATGTCTATTGGAGTTTCTTGAACTTCATCAAGTTCAATGTCACTCCCACTGTTTTCTTGTAAAAGAAATTCCTTTTCTAGAAATACAGCATGCCTTGAAACAAACACCTTTTGTTCCAAGGGATGATAGAATTGGTAACCCTTCGTTTCCTTAGGATATCCAATAAATAGACATTTATCAGACTTAGCATCCAATTTGTCTGATACAATCTGCTTCACATAAGCAGGACAACCCCATATCTTAAGGTGAGTTAAGTGAGGTTTCTTACTATTCCAAATCTCATATGGAGTAGTAGAGACTACCTTGGTCGGGACTCTGTTTAGCAAGTAAACAGCTGTCTTAAGTGCATAGCCCCAAAAGGATTTTGGAAGAGTTGCATGATTCATCATCGACCTAACCATGTCCATCAAGGTTCGGTTGCGCCTCTCAGATACACCATTATGCTGTGGTGTATACGGCGGAATCCATTGGGACAATATCCCATTGTCCCTAAGATAATCTTGAAACTCTTGACTCAAGTATTTACCACCCCGATCGGATCGAAGTATTTTAATACTTTTGCCAAGCTGTTTCTCTACTTCATTTCTGAACTCTTTGAATTTCTCAAAGGCTTCAGATTTGTGTTTCATCAAGAACACATAACCGAATCGTGAGTGATCATCGATAAAGGTGATGAAGTAGTTATAGCCTCCTTGTGCAAGAGTTGACATTGGTCCACATACATCAGTATGTATTAGACCAAGCAATTCTCCCACTGGATTACCTTTTCCAGAAAAGGGTAATTTGGTCATCTTGCCTTTTAAGCATGATTCGCATGTATCAAATGAACCGGGTTCAAATGATTCCAAAATTCCACATCGGTGCAATTCGGTCATGCGTTTCTTACTTACATGGCCAAGACGGCAATGCCAAGTGTAGGAGTCTATTTGATTATCTATTCGAGCACGTTTGTTGCTAACTTCGATATTGAAAACGTCACTGGATAAATCTAACGTGTAGATGTCATTGCACAAAGTTCCATTCCCATAAAGAACGCCATTTAAGGTTATGTAACAACAATTGTTACTAAAAGTTAAATGATAACCCTTTTCATTCAAGCATGAAATAGATACAATGTTCTTTATTAACGAAGGAACGAAATAACAATTATCCAATTCTAAGACACGTCCAGTGGGGAGCTTTAGCAAATATGTTCCGATGGCAACAGCAACAATCTTTGCTCCGTTTCCAATTCGCAAATTCGCTTCTCCTTTAACGAGTCTTCTTCTATTCCTTAGCCCCAGTATGTCATTACATATATGTGAGCTACACCCAGTATCAAGTACCCAAGTGTTAGAGGAAATAGAGTGACATTCAATAACGAAGATACTTAAAGAGGATGGGGCATCGGATGCCTTCTCTTTTAAGGACTCAAGATAAATCTTGCAGTTTCTTCGCAAGTGACCTTTCTTGCCACAATGATGGCAAGTGTCTTTTGGGGTTTTTTCAGTCTTTTTGGCCTTTTTCTTCTTTCCCTTATTCTGTTCTTTGGCCTTCCTCTTAGAACCTTTCTTCGAGGAACCAACTAACAGTATTGTCTTCTGATCCTGCTTTACAGAAGGCTCTACAGTCTTCAGCAGGTTAGGCAACTCAGGAAACTGGTCTGGAGTTGCATTTTCAGAAGGACGTTTGGGAAATTGATCTTCAAGAACATAAGCAGGCTTTTCTGCCTTAAGGACTATCCTCAGGTTTCTAAGCCAGTCCATGAAGTTTGGCCCAGTCAGTTTATTGGTGTCCAAAATGGAACGCAAGTTTTAGGGAAGACATGATCGAGTGATTATCCTAGAAATACAAATTGAGATTATGTGATAAGAATGATTAAAGAATGTATCATCATACATAAATTAAATCCTATTTATTTTACGAATTGAGTCACCCTTATTATCAATTCGGGAGATCGTAGGAACATCTCCAAATAGGTTGATATCCAACCATAGATAAGAACAACCATGACTGTTGCCATCAAGTTTTTCTTAGCTATGAAGGTAGGTAATTATACCGATTACACATCACATATATGTAACTATCACTTTATGCTATCAACTAATTGAATGTTTGCATAAATCATTGGGTTGTTAACTCATTAACAAGTATGCAACATTATACATAGCACCCAACTGCACCTCTCTTCGCATCGACCTTGGCTGTGGCACAACAAATCGATGCTCCAAGCTTAAGGCTGACCCATTAATCAAGAAATAGTTTTAATATGGTTGGAGCTCATTCAACCGTTTAGTCAGGCTTGGATGTGTCCAACAACCAAAACTAAGGATTGACCTCATTAACAAGTATGCAACATTATACATAGCACCCAACTGCACCTCTCTTCGCATCGACCTTGGCTGTGGCACAACAAATCGATGCTCCAAGCTTAAGGCTGACCCATTAATCAAGAAATAGTTTTAATATGGTTGGAGCTCATTCAACCGTTTAGTCAGGCTTGGATGTGTCCAACAACCAAAACTAAGGATTGACCTCTGACTCCAACTATATTATTCATAAACTAATTCCATGGTTTGAACATGTTAAGGTTCAAGTCGGGCATGGATGTGTCCATCAACCCAAACGAGAAACAAAACTCCGATTCTAACCATATTAATGGAAGGTGTTGGCCTTAATATTTTGTAAGGGGTTTTGGGTCTCATCTTTTCTAAGCACATTCATGACATGTGTCATGACTAACGATTTCCTTAATAAAGTATGTATATGACTCAAGTTATCAAGTCTCATTAATTGAATTAGGAACCGGATTTCCTAATTCTATTTCATACTATATTGAAGGAATTGTTTTGGGAAACAATTTCCTAAATTGTCATAATTAATTTCGGAAATAATATGTTCAAGACTTTGATTTCTCTAAATCAAATCTTATTAAATTAAGAGACAAATCCCTTAATTCAACTACATATTATTTTCATGAAAATCTTATTTAAGAAAACTCTATAGGAAACCATTTTCCTAATTAATTTTGGAGACAACAATATGTAAGAGCATCACCTCTTAAACATATTTTATTCATGGATTTAATTAATTACAACAAATTATTTTCTAAGGGTGGCTCCCCGAGGCTCAGATACCCAAAGAAAAGTAATGTGTTGTAAATCCAATTGGACGGCTCCCCGAGGCTCAATCCAAATCAAACATGACAATTTCAATTAAAAAATTGGGAAATTAAATTACAACAACTAACTTTAAAATTGGACGGCTCCCCGAGGCTCAATCCAAAATAAAGAATTTTGTTGTTAATTTAAAGACCAATTCAAATTTAATTGTCAATTAACTGTCCATGAATTTGTCTAGACTTTCTCAAAAGAAAGTGTCCAAAATTGCGAGATTTCAAAAATAATTTTTCAGAATAATTGTAAGTTTCTGGTAAAAAGAAAACTTACATATTTCCAAAAATTGGAAAATTTCTAAAAATAGAAAAATTTCCAAAATTTGGAAAGTTTCCAAAGATGGGAAGTTTTCACAATTATCATAAAATTTTAGAAACTAGAAAATTCCAAACGTTTGCGAAATTTCATGAGGATTTCTAAACTTTGAAATTTCTAAATCTAAAATCTATTATAATTTGAAAGTTTCCATAATTGAAAATTTTTTCCGAAATTGAGATCATGACAAAGTTTTCCACAAAACAATTATATGATTAAGTCGAACACTAACCGGCTCTGATACCACTGTTGGGACCGGGTGCATGTTGACAAGGATACGAGTTCGTAAAATTTTAAATTTTTACGTGCAGCGGAAGAATTTGCATAAAATAATTTCCTAAATTATTTTAACTTCGTATCTAGCATGCAACCTTATGGTGTGTTGACATAATCATAAAATAAAACTTTGCGGAAAAGTAAACTAATTTACTTATTACCTCGCGTAACTCGAAGTAAGGGACGAGATCCAACCGTAGCGTCCCTTGGAAGCTCCGCTTCTATTCGCGTCCACGCCGAGTTCTCTTCGGGATGACTTCGCAAAGTCACGAGTTTTGTGCCGACGAGAACTACTAGATTCTCTATAGGCACAACTTTAGAAGATCAAGAGGAAAGATAAAAGAAACTAACCCTCCATGCTTCTATTGTTGAATGGCAAAATTGTAATTCCTTACAATTTCTTGCATGCACGGCGCCGTTCCCATGCATGAAGAAAAAATTGGCAGAAGCTAATTTTTGGTGCTCGGCTTCATGCATGGAGAAAGCAGGCTTCATGCAGGGAGAAAGGTGGCGCTATCTTCATGCATTAAAAGAAAATAGCAAAAGCTATTTTCGGCGCCGTCTTCAAGCATTAAAAGAAAATAGCAGAAGCTATTTTCGGCGCCGTCTTCATGCATTCAGAAAGTTGGCGCCGGCCCTAATGGGAAGGAGAAGAGGAGAAGAGAATAGAAAAGAGAGAGGGAGAGCTCCAATAACAATTATTTGATTGGATTTAAGGGCTAGTCTTTGGTTCCTTTATATAGTAGCAACTCCTTTGCTAAGTCTCCCTCTAAACCGAATTAACGGAATTAGTTATAAGAAATTTATCCTATAATTTTCTTATTAGTTATTCCGTTTAAACCGAGTCTTTATTATAAACTAATTTATAATAAAAACTAATTCTTCTTCTCTTTAAATTATAGAATAAATTTTATAAGAAATTTATAAACTTTCTTATTATGGAAAAATCAATTCATAATTGATTTTATAAAATTAAAATAAACCAATTCATGGATTATTTTAATCTTCCATAAAAGAATAAATTTCTATAAATTTTATTTATATAAATTTCTTTATACAAATTTATTTATCCATAATTTATAAAATAAATCGCACTAGATTTATTTTATTAATTAAACCAAAATTAATTGGTTTTCCTCCTCTTGTTTGGTCGGCCACCAAAGGGGGGTTAACACCCTCTTTGGTCGGCCAAAACCAACCCGAACCGTCGCGAATTAAACTCATTTAATTCGCCCAAAAAGCCTTCAAAAGAATTAGCCATTTTTAGCTTCCATTGCGCCTCTGACTAACTCAGATTCAACTTATTTCTCTTGATCGGAAAATCCAATTTTCAACTCGTTTTAAATCCCTCGGATTACTCGTAGTGCGTGTGACTAAATAGGCTTTCGATTTATGTTGGTCGTCTATAATTTAACTAATTATAGAACGATCATGAGTGGCACCTAGTAGTACATCATGATCCCCAATTAATCGAAAGATCAACGGTTTGACCTCAGAAGAAATTATTCTGAAACCCTTCAGCAGCTCTAATGAATCGTGCCTCATTCCCTTCACCACCTTATACCCACTTAGTTCAGGACACGGTCTATGGTGTCAGTCCCCACTAGGCTGACTACGTCACACCTAGCCCAAGTAGTGTCTTTCTCGTCCTTTGGATTTCTAATTACTCTCATGTATTTTAGAGACTTGCACTCTAAACATGATATACTCTGGCCAGAGGTTTTGAGTAACAATCCGACGATAGGCCTGGGTATACATCTCCTCGCAAGGAGTGGTGAATCCTTTGTAGGCTGTTCAAACATCTTCGGGCACTTCGGCTTATACCCAATTATCCTGGGTCCACACCTTCTTGGAGATGCTTGCTTAAGATGTTAAAGTATAAGTCTCCATGACCAAGATGACGTGAACACCGCAAGTCAAAGGAATATCGCACTTAAGCTGCAGTAAGAACTTCATTGACATATCTATATAGATAACCATATGAAGTCTTACAGCTAGTCACTCCAATGAACTAGTTCCCTTAACTAGCATCCATGTTTATCTCCGGACATCCCAATGTCACCAGCCAGTGAGAATCAGCTGATTAGAGAATAACCCATGCTAGTCTCAACAGAATTGATAGTGTCCGTTTTTATCAATTCATCGACTAGGGATAGTTTCAATACTTCACATTTGCACATGTAGAGATAATCACTAGTTGTGATCCCATCACAAATTCTCTTATGCTGTGAGTTGTATTGGGGACATTCAGTAGATGAGTTTAAGATCCCAATCAAATACACAAAACATGTATACTCAAATAGTGAATTATCATTTATTAATATAAATGTTTACATCATAAGGCGATTGCCTTAGGACACTTCTCTCATATCACTAACAATGAGATGAGTAATTCTTCTTCTTCTTTATCTTCTTGGACCAATGAGTTTATTTTCTTTAGCTCTTCCACTAATTTGGCTTGTGTAGAGTTCTTATAGTATTCTCCTATCTTGTTCCATAGCTCATATGCATTTTCATATTTACCTACACCACCCAACATATTTTTAGACAAAATATCAATTAATATACTAATTACTTTCTCATTTGCCTTAGATTGGACTTGTTGCTCCTTGGTCCAATATCTAGGTCGAAACTTCTTCCCGTGCTTATCCTTTGGAATTTCGAAGGGCTCTTCTAGTACCATTATGCATTCCCACTCCATTCCAAGCCAAGTCCTCATTCGCATCCTCCAATAGTCAAAATCTTCATGATCGTAGGGAGGTGGAGTGTAGATGTCATCCCCCAACTTGTTTTCCATCATTCTTCTCCTCTAGCTTGTGCTCCTTTGGTAGTTATTCCAACAAGAGCGGTCCTTTGCTCTGATACCACTTGTTAGATCGATGTAGTCTTGCTAGAGGGGGTGAATAACAACTTTTGATTTCTTCCTACAATTGTTAGCGTGCGCAAGCGGAAACAATAACAATAAAACAAACAAACGCTAATACCAAACCTTTTACGTGGTTCGGAGATGATGCTCCTATTCCACGGCTGTCCGTAAGGTGGACGATCCCTTGATCCTTCGCGGATCACTCCACGGATGCCCTCCGGCTAGCTCGTGTAGCTACTTGTGGGTGGAGAAACCTCACCACAAACTTGGACACACTTCTGAGCACCAAAGACTACTAACAAACCCTAACCAAGCTTGTTTCGTCAAAGGTTCCTAGCCAAAACTGAGCCTCTTTAAATAGAGCTCAAGGCTGGAAAACACCCTACCAGTCGACTGCCCCCAGGGCAGTCGACTGGTCCCACTGAAAATCGACCGTTGCAGCTCAACGTTCGAATTTTCAGCCAACACCACCAGTCACTACCAGTCGACTGCTCTGGGAGCAGTCGACTGCTCCAAGATCGACTACCTTCTGTGAGTTTCTGTTCTTGATGGCAGTCGACTGTTATATTCCCTGTCGACTGCCCAGCTTACAAATACACTTCTCCTCACTTCGAAGACCCTCCTTCACGTGTGCCTTCAAGCATACTCCCTTGGCTTGTCCCTTAAAGTCCTCTTCCACCGGCTATCGTCCCTCGGATGCGCACGCAAGCCCTTGGCTTGCCACCATGTCACTCTTCATATGTGCCCTTTGAAGTCCACTTCCCGGCTTGTCCTTGGAGTCCTTTTCCCTCGGCTCTCGTCACTTCATGACTCAACTGACTCTTCACCAGCAGCCTCGACTGTTGCCTTCACGCCCTCTTCGTCTTCGACCCTTGTCCCTCAGATGCGCACACAAGCCTCCAGCTTGCCTCCATGTCATCCTTCACGTACGCCTCGAAGTCCGCGTCCCTTGGCTCATCGTCTCTGCTATACCATGGTCCCTCAGGTGCTTTCATGTCACCCTTCATCGTACCTGAAGCCATCCAGCTACGTCAATATGTGTAACCTGCACACCCTGCACACTCACATACACATATTAGAACACAAGGGTAAACCTAACTTAAACCCTTTGCCCAAACATCAAAACACATGGTCACTCCGGACCATAGATTGCCCCAACATCATCTTGAATGATAATCATTTCTCTCATGACCATGGATTTCGAGTCACTAATATCTCTATCAAGCGGTCAGGATGTTAACTCTCTAATCCAAGAGAGCGATGAATCCTCTATTGACTTAACACTATTCTCTCTACGTTTTGTCATACACCTAACTATCGTATTAATCACAATCCAATTAAAGATTATTTTGAACGACATTAAAGTACATAACTCCACGCATAGAATATATGAAGGTCTCAAGTCAAAAGATTAATTACATTCATTCATTAAGACGAACGACCAATGATGTTTAATATGTGGTGTTCTCTTAAACGAGCCGTGCCCAGTGTAGTTCTAAACTCAAGGCAACCCCAAGTACAACTTGGATATATATCTCTCGGTCTATCTTGACTTAGCATACTCAGTATTGATCTAGATATCTATGTCATCTTTAGATATCTATCCGATCAAGAACTTTTTTCAGAATAATATAACCATTAATCTGTGTGACTTTATCATTAATCATATACGTACAGAAAAGTAAATGATTAACGATAAATACTTACCTTTATTAAAATAATTATCCATAAATACATAAAAGTGTCTTGACACATAAGTGCGTATACTAACACCAAAATGAGAGATAAATACAATTGCAAGAGACTCCAAAGATCCCACATAAGGAAATATAACACTCCACATAAATCCACTCTAACGAGATCATCCAAAACCCCAATTTTACAGCTATTTCCGGTAAGTAGTATGCCGAGAGCTCCAAATCGATGCACGAAAATCACATTGTAACTCAAGCTACAAACACAGTCAAGAGGCAAGATCAGAAAAGAAAATACCCGTCTTTACTACCAACCCCACCCATCTTTGAACAACAAACATCTAATTCAATCAGGAATCAACATAGACTCGAAGGATAGTAGCATCCAACGTCAGTAACCACAAAACCCCCAAATTTCTCAAATAGTAGGAGCCAGGAATCAAAAGAACAAGCAATCAATGAAACCAAACAAAAACATCGCGCCTAATTTCGGAGACTCAATCTAGTAATCCACGAGTCATCTCGAAGACAAAGCTATGCGCACACAATACATATGATCCTGTCGAGAAGCGAGGTGGCAGTCCCAAGGGCCGGATGGTCTCCTGGGCGTCACGAGCGGCTGGGGCAGCGTCGCCCTGGCTCTGACCTGGCTCCTGCCTGCAAAACATCGACCGTTAGCAAACCCGCCGGGGAGTTACCCCAGCCAGGCACTCCGACAGTCAAGTCAGTATCCGTAGGAAATATAGTGGAGCTGAATTAAAATGCAGTAGGGATGAGAGAGCTCGCACGCTCATACCTGCGGAATGATGAGTGATGGGCTTATATAGCCGGGGGAGCTGACAACCCTTGTCTGTGTCGACGAGACAAGGGTGTGGTACCTGTCAGCTCGTATGAGAGCACTTGGGAGTACCGCGGCATGGCGTGGGGTGCTCGAGTAGTACGATAGTACTGAATGGGCGGACTGACTGCGAGATGTGTCAGGAATAGGTAAGGTGTGTAGTACTTCGACATTAAGGTCATACACTGGAAATAATGACATAGGGGGCCTAGGGACAAGATAGTTCGTAACCCGCACGCCGACCGGCGGGTCCGAGTGTCAAGGACCGAGTCGGGTAATGGCCAGGGAGCGTGGGCCGCCATGCGTCCGCTTGGGAGAGTTGAGGCATAGGATACGCCCTGAGTCGGGAGTTTGTTGGGTTATGTAAAATACGACGAATTAAAAATCGGTAGAATAAAATTTTTCAAAAAAAAAAATAAATAAATAAATTATATTGGCAGAGTTAGGAATTATACTAAAAGAGAGGGATTAAATGGTTAAAACATTAACCCTAAGGGTAGGGTTGGAAATTTCTGAAGTTGAAGGACTTTTCTGTAAAAAGCCCTTTTGTTTTAAAGCCCTCGCCCGCAGCCAAAGCTGCAGACTCCTCCCCTCGCCCGTGCCCTAGCCGTCGCCGCCGCCACACGCGATGCCGCTCCTTCCTCTCTGCCTTCTCCGCGTGCCCTAGCCCCACAACCGAACTTGACTTTTTCTTCCTCTCCTCTGTCGTGCTCCTCTCGTGAGCCCTAGCCGCAGCCCTGAGCCGCAGCCGACCGTTCTCCTCGCTTGACAACGCCGACGCCCGTTTCCCTCAGCGAACGGTCAACGACGATCCCTCTCCTCCATGCGAGGCCAACGAATCTCTGGTAAGCTCTGTTGCTATTTGGTATTGATGAGATGGTGATAGTGTTGATATGGTTTAATTAGTTGGTCGAGATGAGTTGGCTGTTTCTTCGATCATAATTCTGATAGTATCCGATTCTTCATAGGTTTGGATGAATGGTTGGGTTGTCTTGGATTCTTTGTTGCGGTCATGTTGTTGGATTGAAACAGGGAGTCGTGCGGGATAATCTCAGGTAAGGATTTGGATATTTGAGGAGTTGTATTGTGTATAGATCTTGATGGATCAATAGATTTGAGTTGGATCTTGCTTCTATTTTAAATCTTGAATGCACTGATCGGAGAACTGTTTTAGGCTTTCGGTTTGAGTTCTCTATTTGTGCCGTGAGTATAGCTCCTGGAATAAGATTTTATAGATTTGGTTTTTGATTGGGTTAGTCTTGTTTTCCCTTTCTCTATCGTGAGTTACAGATTTTAGGTCTTCCCTTGTGTCCTATTTGGATCTCTGGTCTACTGCCAAGGATTTCCAATTCTAAGTTGTTCTTGCTGTGAGATTCAAGTGGTACAAAGAGATTGCCATAATCTCATTGGATCTTGCCGTGAGATTCAAATTGAACAAAGAGTTGTTTGATTAGATTTTTGGATTAACCTAATGTAGGGTAGCTAAATTAGTTTGAATGGATTCCTTGTTGGGTTGCCATTTGATTTTGATCAGCATAGGAATTGTGTAGTAAACATGTTAAGTTTGGTTCTTAATTGGCGTACCTCATTTAGAAATGTTTCCTATTGGAAGTTAGGGCGTGGATCAAGATTATGCTATAGTTAATAGCGTCTCATGTTCTTGGTTGTGGAGTTGAGTTGAGATGAATTTTCTCTTTTAAATTGCTCTGCTTTGTGTAGGATATGTTGATACTGTGAGCTCCTTTGTGTGATTTATTTTGTGTAGGTCACTGCTGTGTGTGGTGGGGTTGGGTTGTGTTGATGAAATGTTGTGAGTCTCTATAGGAGATGTTGTAGGTGGAGTTACGTGTATCAACGTGTGGTTGGTTTAACATTTCATTGAGATTAATGCGGGAATTGATACTAAGATCTTCGGTTTCGATTTTGGGTTGATATTCTTGCCGTGAGTTGGATTAGGTGTGGAGCACAATTGTGGTGACCATATGGGTTAAATGTAGGTTGACCCTAAACTTGAACCTAATCCTAACAATTCGACTTAATTGGGAGCTAAACATTTAATTATGATTAATTAAATGAATAAGAAAATTAGCAATAGCCCAAATTAGGTTAGATAGCTCGTTTAGCTATATAATACTTGTTATTATAGCTAAACACTATGCCTTTGCTACAGGGTACTGACTTGCTTTCGGACTTCTGGACGGAAGGTTCTTTTCTGATACGGGCATCTCTCTTGAGGCGGGTACCTTTTGACTTATCTTTTAGATATTGTCATATTGCTATGCATGGTTGGTTATAGATAGCAGTAAGATTATACGTTATCCCTGAGTTATTATGCCTGTTCTGAATACTTGTTAGTTATCCCTGAGTTATTATGCCTGTCCTGGATACTTGTTAGTTATCCCTGAGTTATTATGCCTGTTCTGGATACTTGTTAGTTATCCCTGAGTTATTATGCCTGTCCTGGATACTTGTTAGTTATCCCTGAGTTATTATGCTGTTCTGGATACTTGTTGTTTAACCCTGAGTTATTATGCTGTTAGTTCCTTACAGTCTCGGATATTGTCATATCTATACATATTCTTAGATATCGTGATGTATTTCTTGCATTTGACATGAGGGATCTGTAGATTTCGGCCAGTATACCTTGTAGGTCACTAGTATTTCCTGTTATAGGAATTCAGGCTGAGACTTGGTATACTGAGGACTTGGTGAGGGAGGTATGTGTATCTATCATACACCATCTCTGCATTATTGCATGCTGACCCACGCGGACGTTGTGGACGATGTCCTGACTGGGTACAGGTAGTCACAGCTCTACCCACGCGGACGTTATGGACAATCCTGACTGGGACTAGGGGGTGACACATGTCATTGCATCAGGGTGCTTTATATGTTTGGGGCATGCACCATCCTTGCATTTGTAACGCCCCAAAATTTCCATTTTTAGTACTTAAAGTCCTTAGAATTATTTAGAAATGGTTTAGAAATATTCTAGATATTTTTAGGAATTTTTAGAGTATTTTTATGGAATTTTCCGAGTCCGTTTGGTGTTTTTGGAAAAAGAAAAAGAAAAAGAAAAAGAAAAATAATAAAAACGTTTAAGGGCAGCCGGTGGATTGAACCCGCGACCACCACGAAACAGCCCGCCGCGCGCAACCAGCCGGGCTAGGGTATCAAGCACAGAAAAGGAAGGAGAGACCTATATTTAAGGAGTAGTTAGGTCGATTTGCCCCCATAAGTATAAATGGAAAAACCAATAAGTGCAGCTGGTGGATCGAACCGCGACCAGCACGACCAGCTGGGCTAGGGTATCAAGCACAGAAAAGGATGGAGAGACCTATATTTAAGGTGTAGTTAGGTTAATCCGCCCCATAAGTATAAATAGGTAATTAAAGAGAGAAGTTTTATTTTCTCTCCTCTCCAAACCCTCACGCCGACCCCTCCTCTTCTGGGCGAAACTACACCAAGCTCTAGGGGGCCGGTAAGGCTCTTCTCCAAGAGATAATTCTATATTCGGGATCCCCGCGGCGAGAGGAACGCGTAGACGTGAAGAATTCTCGAGATCTCAAGTTTCTCTCGAGTCCTAGACGTTAATCTTGGTTGTAAGTCCAAGATATCAATGTAAGTACTGCTCACCTGCAGTAAGAGGCGGTTTTTCCGCGAGAATTTCCTTTAAAAGTTTTTAAAAAGAGATATTTCCTTTTTGTTTGAGTTTTTGCATGTGATCTTAGTTCATTATATGCTTATATATGTTGATTAATACCCTATGTGAGTTTAGGGTCCAAGAAAAGCTATGAGAAAAGAAAAGAAAAGATAAAGATAAGAAAAGAAAAGGCCAAGGCCTTAAGAAATCCCCAAAAGTCAAGACTTAGGGATTTTAGCACGCAAGGTGCTCCAGAAAATGCCAAGGCATTTACAGATAAGAAAGAAAAGAAAGAAAAGCTATTTTATTTTATAAGGCCAGTACCCGGCGTCCAAGGGCGTCGTTAAAGAAATCCAGGTGTCCAATTCCAAGGTCTTGGCCCTGGTAGACCAAGGTCTGCTCTATTAGGATTGGTGGCTCGCTACCCCAACCTTTTAGGGAACGCGCATATCAGATGGTACTTACGTCTTCAGTGGATCCAAGTGATTATTATTTTCAAGTATATGCTTTAGCAAAGTTTCTAAAGTTTAAGAAAGTTTTCAAAAGTTAAAGAATAGCTAAAGTTTCAAGTTGAGCCAAGAAAAGTAAATTGAGATTTATTATTGCTTGAGTATGCATGTTTTGAGTTATACATGTTCTTAGTTTTCTTTCAAGCATATTAGTATCTCATATGATTTTCATATTGTTCTAGAAGCATGTTTGCACATTTCGAGATTTTGTGAGCTAGATAGTACTTACTAAGCTTTTTGCTTACTAGTTGCATTTCCTCTTATTGCAGATAAAGGTAAAGGCAAGCAATTCTGAAGGAAGGCGACGAGGCGGTGCTGAGTAAAGTGTGTGTGGTGGCTGATTTTGGAGAGATCTTTGAGACGAGACAATTTAGTTATTTGAATTACAATGTTATAGTTTATTCAAATTTCAAGTTCTTGCTTTATGGAGTTTAGCGAACATTTAAGCTTTGAATAGTTTTACATGCTCAATTTCTTAGAGTAAAGATTCCATGTCATTTCATTTAGCATATATATCCTTATGATTGCATTGGATGAGTAGAAGTGTGAGTAGTTGGAGATATTGATACTTTGTTAGAGAAATAGATGCATGTGCCAAGATAGTATCAATTTCTCTTTGAATCAAGTTTTATTGCTTAAATATGTTTAGAAAAGTTGCATTCACATTTCATAATGCTTTAGCAAGGTTATAGAACATGTATTTGGTGTTATGAATGCATAGGAGTCAAGATTGGTACAAACTCTATTGTTAAAGTTCATATAACTTGAATAGTTTATTTTCTTCCGCAAAAGTCCTAATTTCAAGTTTATGGATTCATTTTGATTGGCTAAATTGTTTAGAAAACTGGCATAGAGTATAGAAATGGTGTCATGATTCTATATGGCTCGAAAGTATAGGTTTGGTGGAGTTTGAAGCAAGTGCCGAAACCTGAAATTCTGTTTTCAGGCCTATCAGTCGACTGATACCCGAAAGTGAGTTGGGCGAGGCAAGTTTCAATAAGTTCATCTTGGAGTTTTTGAGAAGAAAGTGTGACATGGTATCATGCATGACTATTAAGTTAGTATATCATAGATAGATTTAAATTGAGAAGAAAAAAAAAGATTTCCGCATTCTTTAGTCGTGCATTAGAGTCGAGAAGTAG